>JAEUYN010000166.1:0-87657 GCA_018257835.1 Euura lappo
ACGCATGACGTCACGCGACTGCTCGATTTCGCGGTAAAATTCAAACCGTAACGGTCATTTTAGAATTTGTTCATGCTACCAGGAAATCATGACTGTGGAAATGGCAGGTTGAAGGTCTTATCAAAACACGACATTGTACGGATATGGTTTTTTATTTTCCTCACCAGATTCTTCTCAGGAACACTCGGAGAGTTTGAAATAAATTACACGTACGAATAGCGTGTATGAGACTTTAAAATAACATGTATGAGATTTCAGATTATCAGATTCTTATATACAATTAATAGTAAAATAATACAATCTAACGTTAGTTTTTATCGTACGGCTCCCAGTATTCTTCGGCGGCCGCGTCTATTTCACGTTGTAGATAATCTTTTCGGCGACGCAGATTGTCGGAGATCCACTCACAGCCTGCAGCTTGCAGGTATGTCAGTGTCGATGTTTCGAGATTTCCGGCGTTTTCTTCCAGGCAATTCAGCAATCGATCTACGTTCAAAGAGAATTGTCGTATACATTCGTGCGAGATGGTGTTCTCCGATACTTACCCTGAGGTGATACGATGACATCGGTGATCGAAAACGCGCGGACGTAATCTGCGATTTCCCGCTTCCGTTTAAGCCCCTTGAGTTGAGCCCTAGTTCGACTCATGACGGTCATTTCTTGAATCAATTTTTCTTGGGCAGTGCGACATGTGTCGTACCGCGCTTGATGGGTTCGGAGCGCGAGTCCAATCTTGTTCTTAGCCCCGCGACATTCCCCGAATTGACCAACCTCTGAGAGAAATATTTTCAAAATTACGTACGCTCATTTGTCCACCGCTCGGGACAAGGAAAAAACGAAAAATAGAAAAAGATATCGTGTCTTACCCAAATATTCTAGGCGTCGATTGAGTTTTCCTCGACGGATGGTTTACTTCTCGTACGGATCGACAACGCGGCACCGACCAGATAAAGTAGCAGCAGCACGGTTTTAAACATTGTCGAACTGTTGATGCGACGGTCGAAGTTTCCGCGGCTCATATACGATCTTCGAAGTGCATTCTCGGCATATTTGCGTGAAAATTGACGAGTATTTTTCACCCGATGACACCGTCTTCGGCCTATTTCGAAGCGTCCAACGGTCAACGCGACGACGGGCATTGCACGCGCTTCGTAAGCATTTTGAAGTTGCATGCGTTATCGCGGTACTCGGTAGTGGAAAAATAATTTTTGAGGTCGAACGGTCTGCGTCAGTTGCGGTATCAGGAGTTCAAGAGCACAGCGAAGTAGGTCATGAAGATAGCGGGAAAAGAAAGCACGGTCCGCATGCTGTTGCATCTATAAATACCTCGTTGCACCTGCTGACGGTGCAGTTGCACCTGCATACGGTGCGAATGTGTTTCCGTCGTTTTTTCTGATCAGCCCGGGGGGACGGATCAAATTTCATAATTATGGCGCAGATGATGATTTCAACGTCGGAAGACGAACTGACCAGGGACTTAGAGTCTCTACTAACCCAATTTACGGAGGAACAGAGGACCGCGTTGATCGCCCGATGCGATCGAGCCATCAACGCGCTCAACGAAAATTTGGCGCTCGGCGGTCGCGTACACGCTCGGCAAAATTTGACGGCCAGACTCGCGCGGCTCGAATCTTTGCACCTCAGAGCGAAAAATTTACGTCCCGTCGGAGGAGGCCTGGCGAATGATCCTCAAACTCATGATCTGGTTTGGAAAGATTTGTCCACCGCATTCCAACGAAGAATCCGCACCGGAGCGATCCTCAACGTGGCGTATGTGGATACGAAATTATTTCTCGACGCCGCGAGACCGATCGCGATTCGGAAAGTGACCGAGTCAATAGGGCAACATCGATGCGTGAAAGTGAACACGAGTCTGAACGCGGAATTCCTGCTGAGAACCGACGTTGAAGTCAAGTGTTTCAACACCGCGAACAGGCAGTTATTCGTCGATGAAGGAACGGACGGATGGTTCGACGAATACGTGAGAGATCCCATTCTGTCGCAAATGGAAGAATTTCAAGAGAGAGACAGCGGTTGGGCCTTGCGTAGATTGCTGAATCTTATGATCAACATTAATCGCTGCGAACCGCTGACGGCATCCGGTTACATCGAGTTGCCTGGCTATTTGGCGTGAAAACGAGCTATCGTCAACGTTCGCGCCGACGATAACGCCTGTTTTGCGTGGGCCGTTGTGGCAGCGATGTATCCCGTGTTGACCAACGTCGCTTCGCGGTCTTCGTATCCCTGCTACCGAGACGTTTTCAACTGGCAAGGTTTGACGTTCCCCATGAACTTGAAACAAATAGCCCGATTCGAAAAGTTGAATTCGATTTCCATCAACGTTTTCGTAGTGGAAAACAGGAAAATAGTGCCAGTCCGATTGACGCGTCACAAGCTGGAGAAACACGTCAACGTTCTGATGTTGACGGAGGGGGAAAATTGTCATTTCTGTTGGATCAAAAATATGTCCCGATTGATTACTGCCCAGTTGTCGCGACATCGCGGGAGGATTTATGTTTGCGGTCGCTGTCTGCACGTCTTCCACAGTGAACTCAAACTGCAAGTCCATACGATCGATTGCGAGAACATGAACGAGAGCGCCATCGAGCTACCGACGCCGGAGGACAATATAGTTCAATTCACGAATTTCAAACGACGCGAGCGGGTGCCGTTCGTCATTTACGCGGATTTCAAGTGCCTGTTGCAGAATCTGAGAAGACACGGAGAGGAGGAGAGGGAGGAGGAGGAAGATGAAAACTACGATTACGAACGACCGATGCGCGGAGCCTACCAAAAGCACGTCGCGTTCAGCGTGGGGTTCTACGTGAGATGTTCGCACGATGCGACGTTATCAAAGTACGAATCTTATCGTGGGCAGTCTCCGGCGGCGTGGCTCGTGTCGCGACTGCGCGATCTTTTGTACCAGATAGAACACGTTTACCAACTCGCGGTGCCCATGAAAACTCTCAGCGAAACCGAAACGAACGATTTTCAAGCGACGTCGCAAAAATGTCACATATGCGGCGCAGAGTTCTTACACACGGAGGAACGGGTTCGAGACCATTGTCATTTCACGGGGAAATATCGCGGACCCGCGCACAACGCGTGCAATTTGAGTTATCGGAGTGATAAAGTAATTCCGGTCATTCTTCACAATCTGACGGGGTACGACGCGCATTTCATCATCGAAGAATTGGTCACGCTTTGTCCGGGCGGCACGTCGGTCCTACCGCTGAATCACGAGAAGTATATTGCTTTTTCGAAACGAATCGGGAAGTTTCAACTGCGTTTCATCGATTCCTTGAGATTTTTGAGCTCGTCGTTGGACGAATTGGCGTCTTACCTGCCGAAAGACAAGCTGCAAATTCTGCGAAACGAGTTTGCAGGGCTCACACCCGAACAGTTACGATTGATAAGCAAGAAGGGCGTGTTCCCGTACGATTGGTTGGACTCGGTGGATAAACTGTCTGCGGAATGCCTACCGCCGCGCGAACAATTTTACAACAAGCTGACCGAGACGGAAATTTCAACGGAAGATTATCGGCACGCCGAGAACGTTTGGCGAGAGTTTGATGTGAAAACTATGGGCGAATACAGCGATTTGTACCTGAAAACGGACGTCCTCTTGTTAGCGGACGTGTTCGAAAATTTCCCCGAAAATTGTTTGGATCACTATTGGATCACTATTCGTTGGATCCGGCTCATTATTACACCATACCCGATCTCGCGTGGGACGCGATGCTCCGCGTCACCGGAATCCGCCTGGAATTGTTAACCGACGTCGATATGCTGCTCTTCGTGGAACGTGGTATTCGCGGTGGGTTGAGTCAGGCCTCGAACAGGCACAGTCGCGCCAATAATCGTTACATGCGCGATTACGACGCCTCTAAACCGTCAAAGTACCTCATGTATTTCGATGTCAACAATCTGTACGGCTGGGCAATGTCGCAGCATCTTCCGTTTCGGAATTTCAGCTGGGTGTCGGATCCGGATTTTGACGTGACTTCAGTGATTGACGACGCGCGGTTCGGATACTTTTTGGAAGTGGATCTGGAATATCCGCGAAGTTTGCACGACTCACACAAAGATTTGCCATTTTGTCCGACAAAAGAGAAACCTCCGGGTTCCAGGGCTCCTAAACTTTTGGCAACGGTGCGGGACAAGGAACGTTACGTCATTCATTACAGAAATCTCAAACAGTGTCTGGCCCACGGATTGCGTCTGACGAAAATTCATCGTATTTTGAAATTCGAACAGAAAAGATGGCTGCACGAATACATCGAAGTCAATACCAAATTGCGAGCGAAATCGCGCAACGACTTCGAAAAGAATCTGTTCAAACTGATGAATAACGCCGTGTTCGGTAAAACCATGGAAAACGTTCGCAATCACGTGGATGTTCGACTGGTGAGCAAATGGGAGGGACGTTACGGCGCCAGTGCGTTAATTGCCAAACCTTCGTTTCAACGTCGGACTATTTTCGACGAAAATTTCGTAGCCATTCAGTTGAGAAGACTCAAAATCAAAATCAACAAACCGGTTTACGTCGGTGCCAGTGTACTTGATTTGTCAAAAATTTGCCTCTACGATTTTCATCACGATTATATGGCGAAGGAATTCGAGGATCGCGCGAAATTGATGTACACGGACACGGACAGTTTGTTATACGAAGTTCAGTGCGACGATATCTACGATTTGTTGAAACGAGACGCGCACAAATTTGACACGCGCGATTACCCGCCGGACAACGTTTCCGGAATATCTCTGCTCAACAAAAAAATTCCCGGACTCATGAAAGACGAAAACAACGGCGAAATAATGGAAGAGATCGTCGCTTTACGGGCAAAAATGTACGCGATCCGACTCGCCGACACGACGATAAAACGTATCAAGGGTGTGAAGAGATACGTCGTCGCCAGGCACGTCACATTCGAAGATTTCGCAACTTGCATGAACACGCTTGCCGTAGGCACTTGCGAGCAGAACTCGATACGATCCAGTAAACACATCGTGTATTCAATCACGCAGACCAAGGTATCCCTGAGCCCGCATGATACGAAGCGATTCTTGATAGCTGGTTCGACAGACACCTTACCATGGGGGCACTACAGGATCCCCTCGTTGAACGAACAACAATGATTACGAGTATCACGAGGAAGGATGGGTATAAGGGAAACGCATGTTACACACACATTGTACTGATTTATATGTATTTTTTATTGCACTAATCACAAATAAAGACATTAATGAAACGGTGAAAGGGAGGGGGAAAAGAAAAACAGTTACAACGCGTTTGTTTTATCGATCCACGAATTGTGGGACGAGTCCATCCCGTACCACTTGACGTATTCCTTGTTTCCTCTTTTGCGCAAAACTCTTTCCACCAGATAGACGTCGGGATATTTCGCAATTTTCAGTTCGGTCGACGACCTCGCGTCGCCGTCATTTTCCCTATCGGTGACCAGATTAGAAATTATGTGCTTCCACTTCCAGGACGTGCTACCTTTCATCTGTCCGTCTCGCTTCCAGTGTCTTCGGTGGGCGTTGCTGTAGAGGAGAATTTTTTGTAATCCTCCAAGTCTTTCAGTGTCCGCATCTCGTATTTTGGTCGTTCGCGCATGATCAGATCCATCAGGCCCGAAGTTGCATTGAACACCATGCCTTTGTCGAGGGGATCATCGGGATCGAAAAGTTTGAATTTATCGTCCGCGGAGGCTTTCATTTCTTTGTCGCCGATCTTCCACTTCTTGTCGCTCAGCCGGACCCCGTAAACCGTGTCCGCTTTGTCTTTGCTCAGAACGAGGGAGGAGAAAGCTTTTCGCGACACGTCACCCATTCGGTAATTGATGTGTTCCAGAAGCGCTAGTTGCGCGTCAGGTGACGCGACCTGTACGGGCTGCGGAGCTTCCGTGGAAATTTCCCACGTCCGTTCGGCCCTCCGCGGCAATTCGACGACGTCGTCACTGCCATCGTCATCGTCGTCATCGTCGTCGTCGTCCTCTTGGTCGTTAACGAATCGCCCTCTCGAAGCCCCCTCGATTGGAATTTCCACGCTTCGACGCGGAGTGGTCGCGTTTTCGATTCCGGACGGACCGGGATGATCCACGATTTCGGCAACTTTGGCGCGTTTCCCGGGTGGTGCTGTCGAAATCGAGGGGGTGGCGATTTTTCATTTTTTATCTATTGTCGGAGCGGTTCGACGATTGGAGCCAAATTTTTCTCCAACAGAGCGTCTCGCTCCGATTGACCCGTTTTCAGGGCCTGATACTTTTTGCGGATCACCTCGCTCGAATATGCGATGGCTCGTTTCAGCACGTCTTCGGGTGGCTGACGCTGCTCGTTGCGATTTTTTTCGTTCTTCTTCTTCCGCTTCGTCGCAATCTCCATAATTTTTTTTATCCGACTGCGGGTTGACACCGGAATCGGTCATGGTCGAACGAACCAAATTCTTGACACGTATGCGACACGGCTGTTCAACGAAACGCATGTTACTCCTGCGAGCGCGCGTCCTCGCGTCCTATGCATACACGCGCGCACACACACCCGAGTGGGGGGCGAGATAGGACGGCCGGCACTCGACCGCGCCGTATCAGTGTGCGGCACGCGAGTCTTACGGATGACACCGACCGGGCGCGGATTTCGTTCGAGCTTCACATCCGCGGTTATCAGTTCTGCGGTCCCGGAACGCGGTTGGCGGAGCGTCTAGCGCGCGGAGAACGCGGCGTAAACGCGCTAGACCGCGCTTATTCGCGGGACGCGAATACCGCCGCGCGGCGAATCGCGGACACGCAACTCGCGGCCGAAGCTTTTTCCCGCGCGCGGGCCCCGGACGCGGGTCTCGGTGAGCGGATCGCGGCGTGGACGGTGGGCGGACTGATGGCGGCTAAAACAAAAATGGGCATGGGACGGAAGAAGAGAAAGAAGCCGGCGCCGAAAAAAAAGACCAACAGGAAGAGCCCCCGAAGGCTGCGGACGGCGAAACGCGGCGGTTTTCTACCGTTGCTGATCCCGCTCCTGGCGGGTCTCGGTACCCTGGCCGGAGGTGCGGCCTCGATCGCGAGTTCCGTAAATTCCGCGGCCGCGGCGCGCAAACTCCTCGCGGAGAAACAACGTCACGACCGCGTCATGGAGGGCAAGGGAATGTACTTGACACCGTACAAAAAAGGTGGCGGAGCGACGAAGCTGAAAAATAAGAAAAAAAAAAACGTCAAAGTTGGAAGTAATCCGAATCCACGAAGGACCGACCAGCAACGTCGATCTCGCGCGGTACGCCCACAATCTGAAAATTCCAAATTTCAAGGGTATCTTCATGCGTACGGATCTCAACTTTCTGCAGCCCTCATGCTGAGTCCACAATGACCCAGCAGCGCGTCGACGTTCGACGCTACGCGTACGCTCTGACGTCACGAACGGGGTGTTGCCAACCTCCGAGTACACTGTTCGTTCCGCGTACCGCCGTTCCTTGGTCAGCGCTATGACAGCCAATGAGAATGGCCTATTACAGCTAAGAGGCATTTGAAGTTTGTCAACTTGGAGATGGATGTTAGTTTTGATGCGAATCCAATTAATTATTCGTAATAATAGTAATTAGTGAGATATAGGATTTAATGCTTTTTATTGACATGAATGTTATTGTTTCGGTGGTAAACCATAATTTCAAACAGTCAAGGAAGGGATATAAAGACATGGAGCTTCACATTACGCTGATGATTTTTATAGTATATAATTATACTTTTTGATTTCCAAAGCTTAAAATGTGGATCACGTTGTTAGAAAAAAAAAAATTGAAAAAAAAGGATGATTTCGAATGGAAATTTGTATATTATGTTTTCTAAATTGTTTTACTTTGATGATTATTATTCTCGGTACGAATTGAGAATAGATTTTGCAATACTGAGAAAGTTCGAGGCACATAGTTTTATAAATGAACGCCACATGCACTATGGCAAAAAATGATTTTCGAATTAGCTTTCAAGACTCTATTATGTATGCAAAAATTCGTCGAAATTTGAGGAAATTCTGATAAAAGTTTATCGAATTATACGAAATTGAAAAAACTATGGTTTTCTTCAATATTGTAAGATTCCGTGAATTTTCGAAGTTCTGATCAAGTTTCATGATACTATGTATAATTGTGCATAATGCAATTCGATAGAGACAAAAAAAGGAAAAAGAATTTTATCTAAAAAATTATCAAGTATATTTTCAAGTTTTCAAGTTTCAAATGTTCAAATTTATTCCCAATTTTGCCTGATACAGGCCAATTTTACAATTATTATTATTCATCAATGATATTGTAAAATGAAAGAGTATTTATAAATCAGCCATTTATTCTCAAAAATGATAAATTTATTTACAAATCTGTAAAAATCTTGTATTTATTTTTATTTCTTATTTTTTTTACGTATATCCTACAATGCGAAACTCGTAGATTTGTAATCGTTGGATAACAGAACACCTATTCCGATATTAATGCCTCCCTAACATTATAATATAGATGATTGGCTATCATTTAATTATATTATCACATGCAATGTTTTTTTTTTTCACATATTTGAATTTATCGGACTTTTATCTTATACATTACATTACATTACTTTTATCTTATACTGTAACGTATTCAACAAATCAATTCTTTATAGATTACACTTGAAATTAAAATTAGAGAATTAACGAGTTAATATTAGAAAGTGGAGTCAAAAACATCATACACATACACACATGCTATAGTTAGAATACAAACAGACACATCGAACATCGCCACTCTGGCAACAACAGACACACACACACACACAATTTTGTTTTACACACACCCGTAAACTCTCAATATTATGTTCTATTAGATTTAAGGATATTACCTGTATACACGCTCAACAAAACCATACATGTTACACTTACAATAAAAGGGGATTAACACAGATGGAAGAGAACAGAAATCTATAAACAGTATCAATACGCGACAAGTAGGGAAGTTGAGGAGTTCTTGGGTCAGTCCCCTCTCCTAAAATTTGAAGAAATGTAACTACGCGCCTCGAGAAATAGTGCGAAAACCGAGCCGTAATGGTAAATCAGAATACGAGTAGAGTCACTTCGGTCAGTCCCTTTGGACAACTCGGTACGTAATTCGTGGGAGCAGTCCACGAATTTACGAATTTAGAATCGATTTTCTGACTTAGAAAAATTTTGAAAATTTTCATTTAAGGCGACAGCCTTCCAATAGACGGAAAAATTTAATTCAATTTAATAAACTTGAACACTTACACAATCGCTAACATTTCTTTTTAGTTTGTTATTATCAAACTCAAATTTAAATTAACCAAACGTATCTTTTACACTACTTTCTGTTCTTTTGCTTGACGCATCATCCTCGCTATCAATATAAATCTGTCTAACTGCTAATCATTCACCTTTACACAACATTCACTCCACAGTTAATTGTTCCTATCCTGAATTATCCATTATAACTGGTTTAGTCCTCAGTGAAGAGTGCTGTTAGTAGTAACGCCCGGACTTTCGAGAAAGGGAAGCACAAAAGCAGTATTTTCGACACTGAGTCCTCTCGTTATTAGCTCAGGTAGAAACTCCTTTCCTTGAGGTAATTCGTTACCTCATTGCACAAAAACCACGAGAGCAGGTGTTAATTGATCTAGGTACCTTATTGAAGCCCTGAGAGAATCTTTGCTCAATAATAATTAAAATTTCCACTAGTACGAGTGCTATCAAAGAAGAATTTCAGGATTATCGATAATTGTTAAAATGATAAGTGATAGTAGTGAAACTCGTTTAATATTAGTTTAATCGGAGTGAGCGTGCAATTTAGTGAACACGGATCACAGTGAGGATTAACGTTATAATACATTAATATAAATAAATTTATATTATTTATCGGATTTCTTTGTTTGTTTGTTTTCAAATCAAACAATCAACTGACAAACACCTAGACCAGACTACTCGCGGTATTACAATACCATTATAAAATCGCCGTTCGTTCATCGTTATAAAAACTTGAAGACGTATTCAAAATGCTATTTACTCTGAGGTAAGTGATGACATCAAATTTTGTACAGGTATAAATCATTGAAAAATAATTATCAATAATTCTACGCTTAATCCTCACTATCTAACTGCTAGAACGATATTACACGATACAAAATTACATTATACTCTAATATTATCAAAAATATCAATTGAAAACAGCAATAGCTTACTTTGCTCTGTAACTTCTGATGGTACATTTTAGCTCAGAACGACAAACCAGTGCCAAAGATCAGAGCGGATGTTTAATACAGATTGTTTTCAATTAAAATAATTCCGTTACATTTTCAAGAAATAATACTAACGTTATCTATCACTTCATATCTATATAACGTGTTTCTACTATACTATGTCTATAGGGGGGGCTCCATGCCATTTCACATGCCATTTCAAGAGCGTTGATTTTACGCGAAAAATGATGTAAGGCAGACACACTGCTGACTGTCAGTTTCTCTGATGATCCTCAGCTAATACGAATCGAGTTGCGACATCATCCTCAGATGAAATGTAAAGCCGGAAAAATATCACAAAAATTATGTCCCCATAATTTTTCGCGTAAAATAAATGATTTTGAAGTTGGAGCGAGTTGAAAAAAGTCTGTTTTCGAGAAAGTTGAACAATTCACAGAAATAGAGAGAGTGGCCTAATCAAAGAACAGCTGAAAACGTGTTCTCTTTTTTCAATAGAAGAATTGAAAACAAAAAATTGACATCAAGATCGGAGTTGGCGAGCGTCACCGGTTAGGTGAAATGGCATGAAACCCCCTATATATTATGAAACATTCTTTTAAATAATAATGATAACAATCCGAATGTGATTGTTAGCTTTAAAAGTTCATAAAATGGCATCTCAAATTTGTCCTGCTACGATTGTATGAAATTATATGCATATGATTTCATACGGAGCCTTTATGTCGAAACGAAACAAGACCCATCCCAGGTATGTCCAACACAGACACAGTCATTCCTCGTCTGTGAGTTGGGAGCGTTCACAGACGAGGGACGGCTATACCTGTGTAGGCATATATACCTGGGTAGGGTCTTGTTTCGTTTCGACGTGAGGGCTCAGTATATCGTCCGTTTCTAAGTAAACAGACGTATCTCAGCGGGCCGTCTAGAACAGACGTAACTCAGAATACGTCTATGAGATCATGTAATAGTATAGAAAATTGTATAGAAATTATACGTATATAATTTCATATCATCTCAGCGAGACAAATTGTAGAAATCATTTTGTAGAAGTTCATCCGGTTATATGTTGACCATCTTTTGGTATTTATCGAGGTATTTATGGTCTCTGCGCCAGATGTTGTTTCTTGCTTCGAATGACCTCAATGAGTTTGAAAAAACACTTCCTCTGGTTTTTTGCCGGTATCCTGGACCACGCATCTCTGAACACCAGAAGATAGTTGTTTATTGCAGGTGGTCTCCTGGTGGTTGCCGAAGTGGGCGCATCAAAGTGATCACTCGAATATCCATCTTAAAATACGAGTATATTATGCAAAAAGATTGTACGTAATTCATGCAACTTATTATAACAGCCAACCAGGTTATAAAACTATTCACAAATCCTGGCACTGGGGCAATTCTAAGGGCATTCTGGGCATACCCAGTTGGAATCGTCGTCATCCAGTAAGGTAGGTACAGCAAAGATAGTTCAATCTCATTTTCAGATATTAAAGGTAAGTATTCATGATCTTCTTTTCGCTTATATTTCAAATATTTATGGTCAGGAATCGGGACAGCTATCCAAGTGGAAAAAGCTTTCGTAAAACTGTACCTTCCTGTGAGTCCTCAAGATCATTGCTTCCCATAATTTCATTGTCCTCTTCATCCTCTTCATCCTCTTCATCCTCTTCGTCCTCCTCTTCGTCATCCTCATCTGCTACCCAATCGGCTGCGTTTTGGAAATTGCTGACCGTCCTTGAACGTGTACAAAGTTGGTACTTGACATAACTTCCATTTATTACCAGACAATATATTCTATCAATGATAATAAACATGAAACAAATTAACACAGTACTGGTACCGGTAGAGGGCTTCAAAATAAGTAAGAAAAGTGAGTTTTTGACTCCAAAAAGTGACTAAAAGTGACTGGGAATAATCAATTATTGCACAGTAACTACATCAACAGGAGTTACAATGGGGTTGTAATTCTAATTGGAGTAGAACACAATATTCATTTGAAACAATCATTCAATTAATTAAATCATTTCTATCAAAATATATATATTTTTTTTATATGATGCAATATACAAAATGATTCTTTTCGTTATTAGGCTTCAAAGATCCAAAGAGAAACACTCCTTATAACGTTTTAGCTCGAGGAGAGGGCACTCTTCAGACTACGAAAACTGTTTAACAAACCAAAAATTCATAATCTATTCTCTAGAAAACAAGGAATCCAATTTACAAATTGTACATATATTTGATTTGTAAGTATATCGAATTTGTAAATTGGATTCCTTGTTTTCTATGGAATGGATGATTAATTTTTTTATTTATAAACAAATTTTGTAGTCCAAAGAGGTATTCTTCTGTAATCTCTTCGGGCTAAAACGTTATGAGGAATGTTTTTCTTTGGACCTTTAAAACCTAAGAACAAAAAGAAACATTACCTACGATGAGGGCGAATAAATAGAAGAAGAGATACATCACGATATACAAAATCTTGCCGCAATTCTAGATCACAATAAGATATTGAGAAAAAAAAAAAGATTTGAGAGGACAAAAATTATATTTTTGCAGTGCGAAGCTGAATTGTGACCAGAACAGTGACTTAAGTGATCAAATATTGGAAAAAGTTGGAAAAAGTGACTTTGATTGGAAGAAGTGACTAATAGTGAGAAAAGTGACTCGGTACCAGCCCTGTCAGGACATCGGATCAACCGATGAATGCTACGATAGAATCTTATTGAAATTGTGAAGAATATCAGCATATTCAGTAGCTACTTTGCTGATGTTCTACACGAAGAGAAAAAAATTGGGATCAACGTGTGAACATTAGTCACGCTGTGATAGCAAATATTTCTCTACCAATATCGCCATGCCTGTTACCGTTCGTTGCAAGAAACTATTACAGGTACAACAGGCTTGGCTCATATGAATAAATCCCTAGAGTTACTTAGGCTAATAGCAGGCCCCGCTGTGCGTTAAAAACGTGATGTTGATTGAGGGATATTTCCAAGAGAGCCCACCGATTTTCGACGTGAACTCATTTTGATTGAGGCGTGGCTTGAAACACTGTCGCAATGAGCTTACGACAAAAGTCGGTGCGCTCGGTTTTTATAAGGGCAGAAGGGGTTGTGGCCCCTTAATACACAAATACTCGCGTGTGTATCTCATGAATTCTCTTGCATTGAACGCTAGTTTTTTCTCTCCGCGTACTTATCATATCTATAACCAAAACATGGATGCTTACCGCCGGTGCTGGACGTACTTCTCCAGAAACTTCATCGATTCGTAGTACTTCCACGGCGACTCATAGATTGGGGCTGATGACCCCGAAGGTATGTACTCTGTCACTTTTTTACGCTCATCCATGAATTTTCTTTTCAGGGCTTTCCATTTCTTGATCAGGTCTTTCACTATATAGGGGGAACTTCTAATTATGAAATTGAACATTCTTGGGTCTGTGGTCCTATGTGTCGCATAGGTTTGGTGACATTATCGTTATACTGAATTCTTCATTACAAGAACATATAAACTTAGTACCTTCCATCGGCTTTTCTGTGAGGTTGAACATATCTACGGCTATTTCGTACCACACGTCCCTTTTCTTCTGAACATTTTTGTAGTCTGATGACGATTTGTCGTACAAGATGTCATTGTTTTGAACCAACAGCACCAGCATCTCATCTTCGTCAATGTTAATCAGAGAATCTGCCATTCCAATTGAGCGTACACAAGCGCGGTACAAGTCGAAGTATATCTAAAACTGTTTTATTTGTTTGATGAATAATGTAATAAATATTTCCGACTCAATTATGTCTTCACATTCCTTTTAAATATGGAACACATACAATTGATGAATAATCTGATAACTCGTACACAGGAGAGTGAAAGGTACTGCACCTTAATTGAAGAATGTATAAAACCTGATGACCGAGTATGATTCTTACGGAGAAGTCGCCTGGATCCCTCGTAGTATTAGAGATTTATTGTGAAAATTAATAACGTTTCAAACAGTTGTTAATTAATTTGTGTTGAAACACAGTGATTCAGTTCATTATGATTATCGAGATTCAGACTTAGTGAAGGGAAATTTGATCTATGAGATTTCAATCGATAGACAATTAACTTCGGAATATCGCCGCCTCAGACCACCCACGCGGTTATAATTGATCTAGATTATACCCAAATGTAACCGCCGATACAAGAACCATCTGATTCCAAAATATATGAATTCAGGGACAAAAATGCTTAATTAACACTGATGCACACTTTGAGATTATTATTCACGCCTTATGAATAATTATCAAGACTCTAATTAACAATTTAACAGGACCAACGAAATGGAACATCGGATCGGTTAGAAGCCACAACTTAACCTCGCTATTTGTGTGAACAGCGTTGCTACGCTACACCGGCTACGCGCTGCGGTCGCGTCGCGATGCCCGGTTTCCATTGGCGTAGGACCGGAACTTCCTTGCTACCGTGATGCATTTCGTTTCCGCTGCGCCAAAAACATACGAATGAACAATTGCCGATCTTGATTCTTGCAACAGCAAATTGTTCCGTACGGTTCGTTTACTTGGATTACTCTTGATTATTGTAAAATTGAGATCGATAATACGGCATAATCATTCCAAAAGTCGTTTTGTTTTAGCCCTAATATTTGCGAAATTGCCGTTCGTTACTACGAGTTCTGGTAGTAGTAATATAATGTCTCTACTGAACTCAAGTACCTCTCTTGAGTCTCTAAACAGGGCGCTTATCGAAATCGTGAAATATCAAGACTGGGTCTACAATAAAGACAAAAGATATGTTTTTAATGAAGCAAGGAGATCGGAAATGTGGCAGCAGATAAGTTTAAAATTGGTAGAAAAAGGATTTTCTCTACTAGGTGAGGTTTCGTTCAGTAATGATGATTTCACCATTCACTGACACTATTTATCTGTTTCATCGTAATTCAATGATAAAAATCCATAATTGATTAATGAGAAAAAACGTTTTTCACCACTCCTGCACCGAAAGTACGACATTTCGGCCCGCCGCGTGAACGGAAAGTCGTACTTTCCGATGCAGGGGGTGGTGAAATAGTACATTGTGTATCGAGGGCGCAAAGAACTATTTTACGAGTATGCAATTTGCGGCACGAGCCGAAGGCGAGTTGCTGCAAAAGCATACTCGTCAAAATAGCCTTGCGTCCGTGATGCACACGATGTTTTTCTCAATACCTGGTCTGCAGAAATGCCTCTTTTCAGACCGAGGGCCGAAAAGATCTGTTTTGCGCCCGCTCAAGAGGTCTGAAAAGTGGTATTTTGCGACCGGGTGTGAGATAAATAGTATACCGCAGAAGGGAGGGAAAAAGGCCATCCCAAACTGCGGTTTTGATACCCTCGCCTTCGGCTCGGGTGCCAATCCAACGCGCAGTTTGGAATAGCCTGCTTTCCCTTCCTATATAAGCGTAATATACTATACCATAGGCTCCGGGAATAGAATAGTAATTTATTTGGCATGTGTGTATAGTAACTCGGGGGTACTGAAAAATAAAAATAATAAAAAACCATAAAGTTAATGTAGCCATGACTTTTGAAGGTTTTCAACAATATCCTATCCTAAAATTTACTGTCAAACATTTCTTATAGATCCGAAAACACGCTGGAAACAACTGCGAGATCAGTTCACACGACACGATAAAAATGGAAACTGCAAGTGGACTTACTATCAAGACATGCGCTTCATGTTGCCTCACATAAACCATAAACGGTAAGAACCACGTATAAATATAATTATTGAAACACCAGAAGTAAAGATGAATTACGATTTTCTCATTCGAGTCACACTACTAGAAAATGCGAGGACATGTTTGGAAATATTTGGATATACTGTGAAATATTTGAAGATATTGAGGGACATAGTCACGAAAATGTTATTCATGATAATCTTGTGACATATTGTGATGTAGTTACGCGTAAACATGACGTACGCATTTTCGCCACATCAGTGAATCGAACTGTAACGGATTCTTACTATTCGTAAATTAAATATTATAATTATAAACGTGCGGGAGAATAATTTGAATCCGATTACAGTTTTATAATTATTGATCGTCAATTATTTTATTTCAAAAGTCATTAAAATCACTTTCATCCCTGCTAAAAATCTCTGATAGAGACTAATAAAAAAAAATGTATTTGGCTTCTATCTGTGTTTTGTCTCCGTATTTACAGAAGTATAACTACACAGAATGCGATATCGGTGTCAATACTGCGACCTCGGGTAGATTTTCTATAAATAAGTTCTAGTCAATGTGCACTTAATGCAACGTTGTTGAATATGTAACCTCATATTCAAGCTGTATTGTTTTCTAAAAGAATTACCAACTCTCCGCGCATCCTAGACACTGATAATTGTTATCAGAGTGTATAAACGATTGGTACTAATATTTGTATCCGTTGCGTACCGCACCGTTCGAGTTGTATACGTTATCATCCGTTTCTCCGGACAGCCAGTGTATGATATCGTTAAGATTCTATGAGCAGGATCCGCTAATAATGCTATCGGTTCTTGATCGCAACCACCGCGAGCTCTCGCATCCACGTGATTCTATGAGCAGGATCCGCTAATAATGCTATCGGTTCTTGATCGCAACCACCGCGAACTCTCGCATCCACGTGATTCTATGAGCAGGATCCGCTAATAATGCTATCGGTTCTTGATCGCAACCACCGCGAGCTCTCGCATCCACGTGATTCTATGAGCAGGATCCGCTAATAATGCTATCGGTTCTTGATCGCAACCACCGCGAACTCTCGCATCCACGTGATTCTATGAGCAGGATCCGCTAATAATGCTATCGGTTCTTGATCGCAACCACCGCGAACTCTCGCATCCACGTGATTCTATGAGCAGGATCCGCTAATAATGCTATCGGTTCTTGACCGCAACCACCGCGAACTCTCGAATCCACGTGATTCTATGAGCAGGATCCGCTAATAATGCTATCGGTACTTGACCGCAACCACCGCGAACTCTCGCATCCACGTGATTCTATGAGCAGGATCCGCTAATAATGCTATCGGTTCTTGATCGCAACCACCGCGAACTCTCGCATCCACGTGATTCTATGAGCAGGATCCGCTAATAATGCTATCGGTTCTTGATCGCAACCACCGCGAACTCTCGCATCCACGTGATTCTATGAGCAGGATCCGCTAATAATGCTATCGGTTCTTGACCGCTGCAAGAAAACTGCTCATACATTTCTATCAGTTTTCTATGAAAAAAGTTACCGTGTGGAATCGATCAATAACGTATAATAGTCCGTATTGAATTTTATTAACATTTCGTGCTCAAGTTTCCACCTCTTCATTCCGCTATCGGTATCTGTGGTATCTTGAGATCCTACGACCGAGAGTCAGTCCCATATCCATGAGAATCCGTAAAATTTCATTGGATAGCTTAATTAATAACAGATTCAGAGGTCTGCATGATTATAATATACATGCATGTATGTCTTCGACACGAGCTTCGACAATTGGGTGTTACCCAAAGCAATGTCAGGTCGTAGCAGCTCGGAGTCTAGCCTGCACCTCATCTACGATTGATATGCGATTGTGTGTAAAGAAATGAAAGTTCAGCAGACGCACACAATCGCGTAACAATCATGAATAAGTCTCGATCCTGCTACCACCTGGGTTACTTATTCGTTTACATGCTCAGCATTGACCGTTTTAATTTCTTATAACTAGAATTCTGTCACCCGGTTTTGTTGCATCACGAAGGTTTGAACATACTTTCATTTTCAGGCTATATTAAGCTGTGCAATTTGAATAAATCATCAACTTACAATATGGAAGAACAAGTAAAACGAACAAGTTCGTATATTATTATTCATATAATAAGATTGTAAACATTTTTTACATTATGTTACATATATATAATGATAATGATCTATATGTATTATTATGCAAGTTTTTACATGCTTTCTAATATGCACCCCAAACACGACATTAAACTGACCAAAGATTAAAGTTAAGAAATAATATCACAAGTGGGAGTATATATTTTTCAAGTTTAAATATGCTTTTCACATAACCGTATCCCAAACAAGATTAATTAAACTGACCAAGGATTAAAGGTAAGTAATAATATCACAAGTGGGAGTATATATTTTTCAAGTTTAAATATGCTTTTCACATAACCGTATCCCAAACAAGATTAATTAAACTGACCAAGGATTAAAGGTAAGTAATAATATCACAAGTGGGAGTATATATTTTTCAAGTTTAAATATGCTTTTCACATAACCGTATCCCAAACAAGATTAATCAAACTGACCAAGGATTAAAGGTAAGTAATAATATCACAAGTAGGAGTATAGTTTAAATATGCTTTTCGCATGACCGTATCAAACAAGTATTAAACTGGGAAAGTTAAGAAATAATATCACAAGTGGGAGTATGTATGATTCAAGTTTAAATATGCTTTTCGCATGACCGTATCCTAAACAAGATATTAAACTGACCAAAGGTCAAAGTTAAGAAATAATATCACAAGTGGGAGTATGTATGATTCAAGTTTAAATATGCTTTTCGCATGACCGTATCCTAAACAAGATATTAAACTGACCAAGGGTCAAAGTTAAGAAATAATATCACAAGTGGGAGTATGTATGATTCAAGTTTAAATATGCTTTTCGCATGACCGTATCCTAAACAAGATATTAAACTGACCAAGGGTCAAAGTTAAGAAATAATATCACAAGTGGGAGTATGTATGATTCAAGTTTAAATATGCTTTTCGCATGACCGTATCCTGAACAAGATATTAAACTGACCAAGAGTCAAAGTTAAGAAATAATATTACAAGTGGGAGTATGTATCATTCAGGTTTGAATATGCTTTTCGCATGACCGTATCCTAAACAAGATATTAAACTGACCAAGAGTCAAAGTTAAGAAATAATATCACAAGTGGGAGTATGTATGATTCAAGTTTAAATATGCTTTTCGCATGACCGTATCCTAAACAAGATATTAAACTGACCAAGGGTCAAAGTTAAGAAATAATATCACAAGTGGGAGTATATATTTTTCAAGTTTAAATATGCTTTTCACATAACCGTATCCCAAACAAGATTAATTAAACTGACCAAGGATTAAAGGTAAGTAATAATATCACAAGTGGGAGTATATATTTTTCAAGTTTAAATATGCTTTTCACATAACCGTATCCCAAACAAGATTAATTAAACTGACCAAGGATTAAAGGTAAGTAATAATATCACAAG
The DNA here is from genome assembly GCA_018257835.1 of Euura lappo. Lineage (NCBI taxonomy): Eukaryota > Metazoa > Arthropoda > Insecta > Hymenoptera > Tenthredinidae > Euura > Euura lappo. The sequence continues at coordinate 19,491 of JAEUYN010000166.1, forward strand.
TGGGAGTATATATTTTTCAAGTTTAAATATGCTTTTCACATAACCGTATCCCAAACAAGATTAATCAAACTGACCAAGGATTAAAGGTAAGTAATAATATCACAAGTAGGAGTATATATTATTCAAGTTTAAATATGCTTTTCGCATGACCGTATCCTAAACAAGATATTAAACTGACCAAAGGTCAAAGTTAAGAAATAATATCACAAGTGGGAGTATGTATGATTCAAGTTTAAATATGCTTTTCGCATGACCGTATCCTAAACAAGATATTAAACTGACCAAGGGTCAAAGTTAAGAAATAATATCACAAGTGGGAGTATGTATGATTCAAGTTTAAATATGCTTTTCGCATGACCGTATCCTAAACAAGATATTAAACTGACCAAGGGTCAAAGTTAAGAAATAATATCACAAGTGGGAGTATGTATGATTCAAGTTTAAATATGCTTTTCGCATGACCGTATCCTAAACAAGATATTAAACTGACCAAGGGTCAAAGTTAAGAAATAATATCACAAGTGGGAGTATGTATGATTCAAGTTTAAATATGCTTTTCGCATGACCGTATCCTAAACAAGATATTAAACTGACCAAGGGTCAAAGTTAAGAAATAATATCACAAGTGGGAGTATGTATTTCAAGTTTAAATATGCTTTTCGCATGACCGTATCCTAAACAAGATATTAAACTGGGGTCAAAGTTAAGAAATAATATCACAAGTGGGAGTATGTATGATTCAAGTTTAAATATGCTTTTCGCATGACCGTATCCTAAACAAGATATTAAACTGACCAAGGGTCAAAGTTAAGAAATAATATCACAAGTGGGAGTATGTATGATTCAAGTTTAAATATGCTTTTCGCATGACCGTATCCTAAACAAGATATTAAACTGACCAAGGGTCAAAGTTAAGAAATAATATCACAAGTGGGAGTATGTATGATTCAAGTTTAAATATGCTTTTCGCATGACCGTATCCTGAACAAGATATTAAACTGACCAAGAGTCAAAGTTAAGAAATAATATTACAAGTGGGAGTATGTATCATTCAGGTTTGAATATGCTTTTCGCATGACCGTATCCTAAACAAGATATTAAACTGACCAAGAGTCAAAGTTAAGAAATAATATCACAAGTGGGAGTATGTATGATTCAAGTTTAAATATGCTTTTCGCATGACCGTATCCTAAACAAGATATTAAACTGACCAAAGGTCAAAGTTAAGAAATAATATCACAAGTGGGAGTATGTATGATTCAAGTTTAAATATGCTTTTCGCATGACCGTATCCTGAACAAGATATTAAACTGACCAAGAGTCAAAGTTAAGAAATAATATTACAAGTGGGAGTATGTATCATTCAGGTTTGAATATGCTTTTCGCATGACCGTATCCTAAACAAGATATTAAACTGACCAAGAGTCAAAGTTAAGAAATAATATCACAAGTGGGAGTATGTATGATTCAAGTTTAAATATGCTTTTCGCATGACCGTATCCTAAACAAGATATTAAACTGACCAAGGGTCAAAGTTAAGAAATAATATCACAAGTGGGAGTATGTATGATTCAAGTTTAAATATGCTTTTCGCATGACCGTATCCTGAACAAGATATTAAACTGACCAAGAGTCAAAGTTAAGAAATAATATTACAAGTGGGAGTATGTATCATTCAGGTTTGAATATGCTTTTCGCATAATCGTACCGTAAACACGATAATAAACTGAAATTATGAGAAGTCGTAGTGTTGACGGTACATTTTCCTCCTGGAAATCCAACTGCAGCCGCATAGAATCAACTACGACTCAAAATCTCCACTGTTCTCAGGCGAAAAAGGAGGAGAATAAACGGTTTCGTCCATATCTAAACAAAAAAATACCGTAATGGTAAAGTCCGTACAATTTTACTTTTTCAGGGTGAAAATGGAAAAATAGAAATATACTGTACGATAATTTCTTCCATAGATTATAGTTCAACTACCCACCATCAACTCCTTCTGGCTCGTCTTCACTCCTAATACTCGCGTCCAGTGATTTTTCTCCGTCATCGTCATTCATGACCGAAGCTGGATAGAATAAATCAGACTGAGTATAAAATGTTAATCTTTTATGCGCTTATTTCGAGTAAATTGTCTACATAATGGATACTTGGCATAAAACGCATTTGCATTGACCCAAAAACACAGGTTTTAACAATCGAAAACCATTAGATCGGAGCTTTTTCTAGTTGCTACAGTATTCCATCGAAAAGACCAATATTTTATTCTTGCAGCCAGAATTCGTTTCAGAGGAATATTTAGTTTATTTCAGGATTATTTTTTCAAAAATATGGCAACACGTTCATTAAGAATTGATTTTTTTTTAAACGCGATTTTCTCAGATCCAGATTTTTTTCAGATGTAATTTGTGACTTCAGGGGTGCGACATGTTTAATTCAAGAGATATGATAATATCTAGGAAAATATGGTTTCTGAATGATTATATAAAATTGTATCGGATTCGATGAAATTCCATCAAATTCTATAACATTCCATCTCGATTTTGTGTCTATCTATAATCACACGATATCGAATTTCAACTAATTTTATCGATTATGATCAAATTCGATCAGAGTTTATAACACGAGATAAAAGTTTAATATGATCCTCAATTTGATATGATTTTAGAATATTTCATCTGGTAGATCACACATAATTTTATATAATTTTATAATATAAACTCCTAAACTCCGATGAAATTTGATCAGATTCGACAAAATTGAATGGAATTCGATATCGTATGATCGGATAGACAAAATCGAAGAGACTTGGATAGAATTCGTCAAATTTAATTGAATCTGATATACTTTTCTCCATTCAGACGAAAATCATGTTTTCCCCGGTAAGTCAACTAACCATCCACGAAATCTGCCACAGCAGGTTGCACGTCGTCGTTTTTTGGGCGAATCAGGTCTGCTATCTTGCGACCGATAAAAGTCCCCGTGTCCCTGAGGTGTATGTCCACCGACACATCGTCCAATTTTTTCTCGTTTGTTAACCAATAGCGAAAAATATCTGAAAATATGGGACAATATGTATAATGATAATCTCTGACGAGTGTTCCATCCCTTGATAAAGGCATTTGTTGTGGACCGATTATTTCACCCACAATTACATACCTCGTATCGCACTAAGCTTACGGGCGTCCAGTGCTGGTTTAGCGACGACACCATCCTTCTTCTTGCGATTGCAAACAGCGCCCGTTACAGAACTCATTTTTAATACCTCTGTCCCAAAAACAGCAACGGCCATATATTTGACGAATAAACTGGGTGTGCTGCTCTTGCTCAATATTGTGTGCCAAGATGTCCCAGGTATCCACACATCTCTTCCCAAGTGTATCTGTAAAATTCGGAGTAACATGATAGCATACACAAGCTTTAGTCATATCGTATATGGTTATTGAATGAATCAATGAACCAATATCAATCATACTGTACGTGTAAGCAATGGCATAATTTTCAAAATGCGATACAAGACAATTTCTTAGATGGTTTCCACCATTCTATTGTGTTTTAAATTATAAGTAACGTTAAGACATATCCAACGAAAAACAACTGTATTCTGCTAGAGGTGTATTTGTTGTGATAAATGTATGTAAACTATTTCGAAATGCGAAGGATTTTGGGCATTTCTGACGATTTGCAAATTATGAGGTCTATTCCTTTAAAGAATCATTACTAAATGTCTGAAAATTGATTATCATCTGAATTAAGACTTTCTTCACCCAAAACGATCAATTTGTAAAGAAAAGATTGCTCGAAGGTTTGATTCTTAAACAATTAGACTCATTTTACAAAGTTCGAATTTATGCGATCAATAGCATTGTTTATGAAATATTGTAGACGAATTTGGACAATAGCAAATAAAGTTTGGTTAAATCCGTGCAAATATTAGATTGATGAATGATATTAAGTCTGAAAAGTATTGAAACAGTTGAATTGTCATATTTCCTGTCTTCACTGCGTCTTATACATTGCCTCCGCTTCCTTCACCTATTAGCGCATGTTGTGTTAATTTTCTTTCAAGGTTTATTCATATCCGTTACTTTTTCTAACTTTGTAAAACAGTTCATCACCTCCGTCAAGGCTAGTGGTCGACTTATTCAATAAAATCATACCATTTCATCAATTTGCCGTTGGTATCCGACGGGATAGAGTCCTCCAGCTATATCTACTTCAGGTTGTTGGGCAAATGCTTTAAGCCCACAGAGGTCTCCGATAGTGGCTGAAAAGAATACACTCTAATAAATTATATATTACACACATAAGGTGACCGCCAATTGAACCAGCAGATCTGAAATTTATCATTTGGTTCCCAAGCTCGATAGAATCTTGGATCAAATGAGTACCAACATTAATTAACGATTACAACAGAACCAAGTTTTCCTGAAGAAGTCAAGAAAAACCTTCGCGATTATGAAACATATCCCCATATCTACCTTTTACGGTTCCAAATCCATCGATCACAGTTTTTTGGAGATCAATGTTCAGCCGTGTCAATTGCTGAATCAAAAGTTGCTTGTCCTTTAATACCCTCTGCAAGTTATCTACTTTGAGGTTCAGTTCCTTGATCTGTGCATCCTTCTGCTCTGTGATACCTGGCCCTGAATTCTTATTCTTTTTTTGAGACATGTTTTTCGCGAAAACTGCCGAACCGTTCTGTGGTACTCCTTTCTCTGCAGTTGCATTTCGTTTTGATGTAACATCCAACTTCTTTTGCGATGATTTTGTTTCAACACTTGTGACGCCTTCTCTTTCTATTTCTATTTCTTTTTCTTCAGATGCACTCGGTTTTAGTACTACATCGGGCTGCTCTTGCGATGGTTTGTTTCCACGAATTTTGGCATTCTGTATTTCTATTCCATTTTTTTCCGACGAAACACTCGGTTTTAGAGTTGTATCGGACTTCTTCTGACACGATTTTAATCTATAAATTTCGGTGTCTTCTTTGCGTAATACTTCTTCTGCAGTTGTACTCGAATCTCCTGTTACAACTAGCTTTTTTTGCAATAATTTTTTTTCGGGAATTTTGGTATTTTGTTTTTCTATTCCTTTCCCAGCAGTCGCACTAATTTTTGGTCCGATTGTTTGATCAGATTTTTTTGCAGGCATCTTCTTTTTTGGAATTGCACCTTTGCCAGGAGTTTGATGCGGCGATTTCTTTTCCGTCTTAACTGATACGGTAGCATCCAATCGATCGTGTGAGTTATTTTCTTCAAGTTTCTGAAACAATGCGAATGGACTCATAATAATGTATGGTATAACACAGACATTTTCATTTCTATCAATCAAATAATTTTATTACTTCAAAATTTATGTTGCTGTAGAGCAAGGAAGAAAATTGGCAAATATCTGCATGAAATTGAAGCGAAGAACTTCAGATTGAAAAATGTTGAATGCTTCAACAAAAAAAAATTCATAAACAAAGGGGTTATGTATACCTTTGAATTTTCGAAAAATTGATTTTGTTTGTATGGTATTCACATTTTTTTTTACTATTTTGTAACGTATGATAGGAATAGTGATGCTTTGTATCCACTCTTGTATGATACTTTACCAATGCATGTATCATTTTTTCTACCCTCTAACGCATGTACGGGGTCATTTACGACCCCACGCGTTTCTCGTCCATAAAATCTTTCGAAAAGCAAAAAATATGACTTGTAAGTACATCCATTTTTTTGTTTTTGTTTTTCAATAAGGGAGAAGATGGTGAAAAGTAAATTCAATTTCATCAAAGTTTAGTTGGTGAAAAATCCATTTAACTACTAAAAAGTAACGTCGATTTCTGGCATACCGGCGCAGATTTAAATTCGCCTGGGGTCGTAAATGACCCCGCGTACATGCGTTCTAGCGTTAAAATTTAGCGGGTCAACTGTGAAGAATAAGGGCATTTTTGGGAAGCCAATGGTGTTGTTACAATGAAACGTTTCCATTTTAGAGGTTAGGATGGAAATAACAACATTCATAGAAAAATCTCCGATCAATGAGTCAAGGCGTCAGCTAATCTAGCAAGTCAGCAATGCATTTTTGAAGCATTGCACAGCAAGTCAAATAAGTCTCTCGATAGCACAACGTAAAACTTTTGTCTCTAGTATTAATTTTGTGACAGCAGCGATAACTTTTTCAGAAGGAACGAGAAGCCTGCTAGAAACTGCTAAAGCACTCCGTAAAGAGTTGTTGCGGCTATCTTGTCAGCCTGCGTCGAAGCTGCAAATAGGCTTGTGGAGCCCCGATGAATGATAAAAGCTTGTACCTCGTTACTCGTTAAGCCAGTTTCTAACAATCCAACATACGGAAGAAGTTGACATGAACGATGAAGCATGTGAACCGCGAGCCTTTCAGAAAAAAGGGGGCTCACGGTATTGGTGGCGTTTGATGACAAGCTTTCAACTTTGCGTAGGCCGATCTGAGGCTCGGATTAGGTAGGAAGATTAGCAAGACGTTATATAGACCCGGCCAGTGACCCAACCAAAAAGTCGCAGTTTCATAGTTGACCTTTAAATTTTTCCACGCAGCCAAAAGTAAGAATCGATTTCTGAACGTTGGACCGATCCAAGCCATCTTGGTCTTCAATTGTTTCCGTTGTTTATAATTGATGCCTCTACGGAGCTAACGGAGGAATTTTTTATATTTTCATTTATGGTAGAGATAGTGGGAACAAGAAAAAAATGTATAATGGTAAAATATCCACAATGGTATCGCTCCTGAACAATTTGAGACCAAGACAGCCAGAATCGGTCCACCAATACTCTTCACTACTTACAAGGACCGAGAGAATCTGTATTTTTCTATACGTAGCGTAACTTTTATATGACTGAAAGTAATATATTATGATGTAAAATATGTATAATGAGGATAAAACCTTCCTCAGAAATCATGATGTTTTCAGATTTTATCCAACCCTCAAGTTCCCCAGAAAAAAGATGTCTTCTTAGATATTTTTACCCATTTAAATGCGTATATACTCCCTAGCGGTTATACCTTCGAGTCACACCGGGTAAGTTTTCCCAGCTTCCTTTCCATCGCTGCAAGTGTCTGAGCCTTAACATTGGGTTGGGATGGCTGTAATCATGTTCCCGAATATATGTTACATAATTGTTACTGTTACATAACTAATAACTATTGCATAATACCTACATAATACATTCACAAGAAACTGTTACAAAATAAAAGCCAGCATTTTATAACCATGCAGCGACTCAACAAACGTTCTTTTTTCAATAACTGAATTGTTAAAAATTAAGTAAGATGAATCACTATCATCGAAAACGTATTTATTTAACAATGAACGTTAATTAATATTCATCTATTTATTGATCAAGGTATGAAAAAAATATTCATTCATGAATTGTTGGATCATTGAATGTTAAATATTCAGTGCCATCAATAAATATCAATGTTTTTTGTGGAAAGTTTGATTGAATATTTGATTGAATAATAATTTAGCCAGTCGCAGTTCCTCATTCATAAGACGCTGATGACAAACAAACTCCTGCATCTTCAGTCACAATAGAGCGAGTTGAGAGGCGACGGAGAAAAATTTCTCTGTCTCTAGCCGCAGTGTCGTGAGTCTGGAGGCGATGAGAAGAGCGAGTGATGTAGTCAACAGAGAAAAATTGTCTGTGTTGCCTCAGTGGAGTGAGTCTGGAGGCGATGGAGAAGAATTTGTCCGTGGCCTTCAAACTTGCTTCACAGCGACTGAAGATGGAGTCAATTCTTCTCTGGCAACTACATCACTCGCTCTCTCTCTCTCACCTTTAGATTTAGTCTAGTCAGTCTAGATTCCGATCACATAGGTCACCCAACAATAATTCCAGACTGGATAATTACATATATCAATCGACGCGGGCCAATCCCCCGAACAACATATCATAAACGAGAAGATGTCTCTGGAGTGCAAATTGTGGAAATCAACAAAAAAACTATGAATATTTTGGGCAGCACCGCCAGAATCACGCACTGTTTCAATGTCACTTGTCGGATTGGAAAAAGAAAAATACCAGGGTGCTGCCCAAAATATTGATAGTTTTTTTTATTAATTTCAACGATTTGCACTCCAGAGAAATCGTTTCGTTTTTGATATGTTGTTCGGGGGATTTTTCCGTGTCAACTGATATATCGCGTGACTAATGGCATAAGGTCGTAAGCGCCAAAAACGCGATTTTGGTGGCAAAAGGTCGTATAATTTTTTTTTTTCACGTCATTCGCTCCGAAAACGGTCAAAACGTATCGATGAATTGAAATTACGAGTTCGAAAAATGTAAGTCCAAAAGGTCGTAAGTTGGGCGGATACGTCGTTCTTTCATTACAATTTTTAAGGAAGATTAAAAAACAAAATAAAAACAGAAGGTCGTAAGCGCCAATTAAAAAAAAAAAAATTTTTCTCGTTTTTTTCAAATAGCTGTGAAAACTCGTGAAATGCAAAGAAAAATCGAAATCGACGTCGTTTAGAAAATTTCGATAAAAAATATTCGTAGGTAACTGCAGAAGGTCGTAAGCGCCAATTTTTTTCAAATTTTTTTTTCACGATTTTTTCAAATACCCGTAAAAACTCGTGAAACGCAAAGAAAAATCGAAATCGACGTCGTTTCGAAAATTTCGATAAAAAATATTCGTACGTAACTGCAGAAGGTCGTAAGCGCCAATTTTTTTCAAATTTTTTTTTCACGATTTTTTCAAATAGCCGTAAAAACTCGTGAAACGCAAAGAAAAATCGAAATCGACGTCGTTTCGAAAATTTCGATAAAAAATATTCATAGGTAACTGCAGAAGGTCGTAAGCGCCCAACTTACGACCTTTTGCACTTACATTTTTCGATCTCGTAATTTCAATTGATCTATAGGTTTGGAACGTTTTCAGAGCGATTGGCGTGAAAAAAAAAAATTTATACGACTTTATGCCATTATAAACAGCAAAACGTCGTATAATGGCGCTTACGTCCTTATGTCATTAGACACGCGATATATAATTCATCCAGTCTGGAATTATTTTTGGGCTAAAGGATAGATTGACTAGACTAATTCGCTCTGCTGTGACCAGAGATGACGAAGATTCTTCCCCGTCGCCTTCAGAATCTCTCCGCTGTGACTAGAGACGAAGGAGTCTGATCGTCGTCAGCGTCTTATAATTGGGAACTGCGACTGGGTAGATACTCAAATATTGTACGATAGTATAGTACCTGGGTTACGTCATCCATGTTGTCGTCTGTTGAGTCAGAACATGATTTCAGTGGCAAAACTCTGTTTGGGATGACGGCTCTTTTACGTTCCAACCTCTCCTCGGCCGCTTGGTATGAGGCTGAAGGAAAAAAATTTGAAATCAATTCTGACCCTACAATAATATTGAAAATGTGACTATTGAGTAAGCTGGAGAATTTATAAACACTTTCAAAATTGAATCCATTGTGTAATTATCTATATGACATTCTTCACTGGGAGGGGCTACGGAAATATTATGATTGTTATTCAAATATAGAATTCAACCTTAGATCTTTTTGATCGAAAATCTATACCTTGTAATGTTGTAACGTTAGCCATATGAATACTGGTGGACGACAAATATTGCAGATAATTAAATTTGTTCGACGGTCTTTGAAATTTTGAAATGATGTATTAAAGAGCAAGAATTAAGAGTTTCCTGGCCATTTCTGATTACCACATAAGTAAAACTCAGTCTCATTAGTTTTGAAGCCTCAATATTGTTCGACATTTTCTCATAATGAGCCTATGTCAGATTGAATACTACAAAAATTTTACCAGCTCTTGAAAGAAAAACTAATTATTCTCATATCAATATAGCGATCTATCGATTGACATGTTGATATTATTTATTCACAATTCTCAGTTCATGATGGTATGTCTGAATTTTGTATACAGAATGTCCTAATTTTGATCTAATAGATCTAATAGAGTGAAACCCTATTCTGAAAATGTACCGTGCATGTCTCTGGAAATTGACCATAACTACCTCCGCCAACACAGGTAAAAGTGGAGTCCATATACCTGCTATAGAGACTGCTGCTGGCAGGTATATGGACCCCTCTTCTACCTGTGTTGATGAAGGTAGCTGACCTCTTTCCAGAGATAAGCGGGGTAGGTAAGAATATCATAGATTAATCTTTTTCAGCCTTTTCGAATGTGGAAACAATTTTTTTTTCAAAATTTTCAAAATTTTTCTATGCTTGGGATCTGTGTATTAATGAAAATTAATGAAAATTGACTAGAATGAGACGAAAGAGAGGAAATTATCATACGAGATATGAGAAACATAGTATGAGCCAATTCTAAAATTCTTACCTGCTGTGAAGATAATCGTTCCTTCGTAGTAGCTGTCGTCGGTCCACTTCATCCTGTACTTTTGTAAAGGATCGGAGTGCTTTGTTGCATCGAATTTTTTTATCGATGTCACTGGTAATATGATACGTTGACCGTCTTCTACGAATCTGACGTAGGCGTGCATCCTACCTGTACGGAAATGGGTATACCGGAATACAAAGTAAGTATAATTGATAAGTTAAGTATGACAATAATATGAAATGGAGCAGGAAAAAAAGTTGGCAACATAAGTCTGGTATAGATTTCCAAGAGTAAATTTTTGATTCCATAATAAATCAGATCAATTCAAATCAAACGTCAAATAGTGTATGAAATTCTTATTGCAGACTATGTAAAAGAAATAAATTCTATACAAGGTTAGTTATTAACTAGATATCAAGCAGTATTTTTAATTTTGCCATCGAAAAAAGGTTCTTTCAATTCCTCTTTCCGATTTTCCGAAAATAATAATAAATTGAAGACATATATTTGTTTCAAGACCCAAGCGTCCCAAGTATGTGCATATTGTATGTTTATTTAATATTTCCCTTGGGGTCACATATGGTAAGTGTCCCAGGTATATTATTAAATTCATGGTAAGAGGCTTATGCCCTATGTGTTGTAGAAATTCAAGGTTAAGTTCATCGATTGAAGTGTTAGTAGTATGATTGTTGTTATAATTTTCACCGAATCTGGGACAAGAGAATGAAATGTTGTCTTGACCCGCATTCGAGATTTATTTCTGATAAAATCAATAACAAAACCAATTGTTGGCACGTTCTGTTGGCGCATGGCGTCGTCAAGCGTGTAGCGATATTTGAAGAATTTGTTAACAAAGACCTTTGATATTCAAACTCATGTCGCGTACATTGTTTTTGATGAATTTAATAGTAGCTAAGGCATGCATTCAGCCGATAAATTAGCAGATCAGAGCGACGTGTTGGTATAAACACATTGTAGACGCTACGCCGTGGCCATTTTGTATGCCGAAAATCTAACCCTAATTAATTTACAAAATTACCATTACATTTAACCTATTAGGTAGTACATGACGTAAAAGCGCGTTCAGTATCTCACTTACCTGTATTTTGATTGCTGCTCGAAAACACAGGATGTCAACACAGCAAGAAGAATTAGCTGGAATTAGAATGTAGACGCCATATGCACATCCCTATCGCTGAGACGCTTGAGGCGCGGTGAGGCTGGCAAACGCGCGAAAATCGTGAGGCGACCAGGCGCGATCGGTGATCACTCCGGCGCGGCGGGCGTATCGCTATATTGCACCCTCAGGGCCGTCGCGAAGCGCGACGGTATAATTTCGTGTATAATCATTTTATAATGATTATTCATAATGATATAAGCGACATTCAAGCTCTAGTGTGCTATAAGGTAATTGTAAATTGTTCGCGTTCTTATCTTAGAAATAAAAAGAATAATTCCCTTCTCGAATGACGAAACAATTTTATATTTTTTCCCGGTTGCCCAGGGTTCAACACAGTCTTAACAAAGACCTGTACCTGTACCCGCTAAATCGTCGCGCCCAAACAATTCACACAACGTTTATCGGCAAATGAATATTTATAAAACTATATACATTTATTTCCACATATTGATTATAAATAATAGGATGCGATACAAAAATCGTTTTGTTACTACATTTACGGAGCGTTCCTTCTCCAATGAGACCTTTCTAATCGAGTATAATTTATTATTTTGACTCGAAAGACGAGCATTAACATCCGGTACAAAGTAGATATAGCTCAATCACACCTATCACAGCGCTCCACCTACGACGATAGATACCGTGATTGGTTAAACTCTACCAATATTAAAAATTCTCAATTGAGAATTGTTTGCCTTTTCCGGTGTAAAGCTTTCTGGGTATCCTGCGCGTCCCTTCGTTGATCGTTCATGTAAAGATATATGCATTAATGTCAACGTCCCATACGACCCGGCACTGCAGTATTTCATTCCGTACGGCGGCCTATTTAGAACAAAGTGATCTAAGGAGCAAATTTTCGTTCGGTGTCGCAAGCATCGAATAATGTGACAAAGTAGTTAGCGGGGACAGAGAATAGAAGACGAAGCCTGGACGTAACCGTGAGAATGGATGCGTAGCCGTTAACTTTGGTGAAATTCATGGCAGTCGGCAGATACACAGAACATAGCACCGGCCATGACCAGGTAGGTGGGGTATTTATGTGATAAAACTCAATGTAAGAGAATCGACACGTTTTTTGTTTGTGTTTCTCTGAAATGTTTTTTCTATCGGAGTCTAAATTAATTCATCACCTTGTGAGGGCAGCGCGCACGTCAATTCGAGAATTAGTATCTGATATTATTAGTTGTCGTAGAAAGACGTGTAGAGATCTATCTTAAAGCTAAAAAATATTCGTCTCGAAAAAATATTGTCCGTTCCTTAGAAATTGGAAATTTTTATTGTTATAAAAAGACAGTTGAAATGTTTATTCGATTTTTCCTCACGAATGGACAATTTTTTAGTATTCATGAAAAAATATGGTCACATTCCTTATTTGGTTGTGTGAGTAAGGCAATTTTTATAGAATCGTATCATTTCAGTTTTTTTTTTTTTTAACGGGTGTTACGGCCGGCCGCGGTTCGGCCGCCATCCTATTCGCATCGCATTGCTTCCGCGCAGCAACGGCTTGTACGCGGGCTCACGCAACAGCCTGAGTCGTGACGCGGTAGCCGGGTGGCAGTCAGCGCTGCAAGGTAGTCCCGATGTATGTATATAGCACGTATTTATTATAAAGGTGTGCACATTATATTCACACTAACGATAAGAGAACAGAAACGAACACTGAACACTGCATGAATAAAAATGATGTACGCTAGCACGCTGTGCATTACTGTGTAGTGCTTCGTTGTGCTGTGAACCCCTGACCAAAATTTCAAGACATGAGACCAATAGCAACCATATTTTTTATAGATCCAGACAACGTTCCATTCATCAGAAAATATCGACAATCAGTTCGATTCTTTGTGATAATCAGTATTTAGCTTTCAAATGGGTCTATATACTGAAAAAGATGATAAATTATTCAAATAAAAAATTACATAAAAAATTACTTAGTGAACTACATGTATACAAAACTACATTACAAATTGTATGGTAAATCGTATCCTGAAAGCGGTCATAATATTTTATGATTTATTATATATGGGGCATACCACGCCAAGTCGACCAGTGTTAAACCCCAACCATCCAAAATCATTCCATGTTTTTTTTCTAACATTCTACAGTCCGCTCTCTGAGTAGTGCCGGTGATGGGCCGTTAGGGGAGTGTTTTTCCTGGAACTCAGGTACCCCCACCACTACCGCGCATTCGAGTCGTCGGAATTCGTTTCGCTCTCTGTGAGTAGTGCCAATCCGTGTTACGTGAAATTCGTGCTATTTAGATTCGGTTTTTCATTGAGCCAGCGTGTAAACTCAGAGAGTCGAATACGAAACTCCAGGCAGCCGGTAGTGGGGGTCGCGTTCGAGCGAGAAAGCGGGGAAGCGGAATTACTCAGAGCGGCACTACTCAGAGAGCGGACTGTACACAGTAAAAAACGCGTGCTGATTTTTTTAGATTGTTTTTCAAACCGTTATGTTGTTATAAATTTTTTAAGTTTATTGAGAATGCCCTTTTTTTAAAATCTGAAAAAATTCTCAAAAATCCAGTGGATGCCACAAAACAGCCCCCAATTAGGAAAAAGTAGGCCGAATTTTTTTTTCTATTTTTCCTCCACTTCATTCGGAATTTTTTAATTTCAAAAACTGAAATCAACACGGGATCAAATTGTAAGCGTCAAATATTTAAGGGTCAATTAGTGAATCCGAACGTAAATCGACCTTTGACGCTTACAATTTGATCCTGTGTTGTTATATAATTTCAGTTTAAAAAATAAAAAAATTGCGAATTAAGTGAAAAAAAAAAATGACAGAAAAAAAATCGGCGCACTTTTTCTTAATCGGGGGCTGTTTTGTGGCATCCACTGGATTGTTGAGAATTTTTTCAGATTTTTAAAAAAGGGCATTCTCAATAAACTTAAAAAATGTATAACAAATTAACGGTTCAATAAAAAAATCTTTAACAAAAATTCGGGACGCGTTTTTTACTGAGTAGAATGTTAGAAAAAAACATGGGATGATTTTCAGATGGTCGGGGTTTAACACTGGTCGAGTTGGCGTGGAATGCCCCATATGATAAACCATATGTAGTCTACTACGTGATTTTTTATACATACGGTCAATTAGACGATCCATTCCAGTAGGGTAAACATCTGTTTACGATGAATATAATGCAAAGTAATTAAAGTTCTGGAGATATTATGACGCCACAGTTATAGTATATGAGTGATTCTTCCTAATTTGAGATGGTCATACTACCTAAAGCCAACTGCACGACTAGCTCTACTATATAGTAATAATATTCATGTTATGAAATTGCAGAGTCTGAAAAAGTGAAAATGGCCAATCGTCGTCATTACAACCGGTTTCTTGATCCGGACTTCCATGAAAGTGATGTTTCTTCTCGGACAATAAATCGATGGAATGCGTCGAAACGGAAGCGGGAAACGAGTGTGGAAGTACTCGAGGCTATGATATTAGAAGGTACAGTCATAATATAACAGGATCCCAGCCTGCATCCGCTTTTTCCTAAACATCGTTGATTTTGTGCTGATTCTTTTTATCGACTGTACTTGTCGATAGTGCAATATTTGAATCTATATTAAAAAATGCGCCGTCTGTTAATATCAGCTGTACAGGGTGATTCTGAATTTAAATATCTAATATGACGGGTCATAATAAAAAATACGAAAAAAAGATATTTCCTCATATCGTATGGAAATTTCCATGGAATCAATTTATTATTATCAAATAAATAAATAAATCATCCGAAGTTTGGGATAATTTATTTCCATTGATCGGTTATATGAATGGTTGATTGCTGGTCAATTTGAGAGTTTCTCATACGGACTTAAGGATGTACAGGCTATACAATCTTAACCAAAAGGTAGTCTCGTCGTCAATATTGAGTACTTCGAGATGAGATAAAAATCGGAAAAAAATCAACCACAATCAAGATGATAAGAGTATTCATTTTCAATAATAATAATGCCCAAAAGTTATCAACAAATTGTTTAAACAAATCATTGTTCAACAAATTTCCTGGTGACGTTATTTTTTTTTCATGTCAAATGAATTCGTTAATCTTTCTGAACACACATTATTTTTTCAGAATTTTGTCGCTTTTTTGAAATTTCCGTTTTCGAAGATATCCAAATTTTGAAAAATGGAGAAAAAAATATAAATTTTGGATATGTTATTGTGGAAACGGTGTAGATTACAATTCCGAAGTTTCCGGAGCGTGGAACTAATAGTTTTGTAAATACAGCCTTCAGAAATTTCCGAAAACGGAAATTTAAAAAAAGTGACAAAATTCTGAAAAAATCATGTGTATTCAGAAAGATTAACGAATTCATTTGACGTGAAATAAAAATAACGTCACCAGGAAATTTGTTGAACAATGATTTGTTTAAACAATTTGTTGACAACTTTTGGGCATTATTATTATTGAAAATGAATACTCTTATCATCTTGATTGTGGTTGATTTTTTTTCGATTTTTATCTCATCTCGAAGTACTTAATATTGACGACGAGACTAACTTTTGGTTGAGATTGTATAGCCTATACATCCTTAACGCTCGTCAAACAGAAGCTGTGTGTCTCAAAGTCAGCTCCGACATCAGCCTTCCAGTGTTTCCGAAGGATCTGACCAGAATAACCAAAGCAGCTCTGGCTGAATGTCATCTTCAGCAGTAGCGTTTCACTTCCTTCGAATAATCCATGGACTTTGGCGTTCGACTGTCTTCAAGGGATTTGACCTAAAAAAAAGAGTCCCTGCGCTGCAAAATCATCTCCGACGTTAGCGATCACTTGCTCTCATATGACTTTGAGATATAATTGAGCAGCAAACGCTCCATGCAATGTCGTATCTCTTGAAGACACTGCAATGCTCCATTCCAAAGTCGAATCCACAGGAAAAGCTTTCAAATTGACTATCAATTAACGATTCGTACCAACTTCGAATATCCATTTATTTGATGATGATAATCAATTTAGGGGCCATCCAACAAATACGTTCGCTTTTTTGAGGGATTTTAGACCCCCCCCCCTTCGTCATGCTTTTTACCGCCCCTCGAGTACACGTTGTCACACCAAGTCAGACCCCCCTTCGAGCGAACGTATTCCTTGAATGACCCCTTACTTAGTCCAAGTGGATTCTGCCAAAAATGTATTTACGTTAAATTTCTTTGCTCCCTGCATATCCCCAATATTCTTATATCAAGAAATAACTTATAAACTTTCTATTAATAATTTGTTTGCAAATACTGTCCTGTTACTTTAAATTTCCCGTATTTTCATTCATCCAGACGATTTACTCAATTTATTACCTCAACAATGGATGTTGCAATTCATTTCATTTTCAGAATCTTCTCGAACATTTTGAACTTTTTAATTTTCAATTTTTAATATTGAACTTAGAATAAGAGTCTGCGGAAGAATAATGTGAGCTTGGAGACATGTTCTTTCGTGCTGCCAAGTGTGTAGGCACCCATGCATGGTGGCAATGCAGCATTAAGAACTTTCCCCCGTGTTATGAGAGAAAATAGTGATTTATCCCAACAGCCACCGGGTGCCGCCAGAATATTTCTTGTACAAAGTCAATAGTCATATTTTTTGCAGCCCTAGCAAATACCAAAATAATTAATTATTCAATCAAAATTATTTTCCAGATTCTGTCTCGCAGATAACAACTCCTTCTGCAGAAGATGGTATAGCTCACACTAGTCCTGAAGTTTTACAGGATACAAATAGTGTCTCTGACGATTCACTTGAAAATTATTCAGTTGGATTTCAAAGCACTGTCGACTCCGATAACCTCGCAGCGCATGAATTTGGGCAAGGCGAAGATACAGCGGATGGTGAAACAACCTGTGATAGCGACCACGAAGAACAACCTTCTACCGAAAACGAACGAGAACAATCTTCTACCGAAGACAACGAAAAACAACCTTGTACTGAAAACGACTCGATAATTATGTTTGAACAATCAAATCTCAGTATCGCAGCAGTATCCGCAATGGTCGTTGCTTTCACTCTCAGATTTGGAATATCCTATCAGGCACAGGAAGCGCTCATAGAATTAGTTAAAACTCTTGCTGGCGATAGATACAAAAATGTGAGGATAAATAATTATTCTTTACGACAGCAGTATGATCCACCCGTAGACAAAGTAAAGCTGAATTTTTATTGTGAAAATTGCTCGACAATTTTGCATCAAACTAATGCCAAGCGCAATAAAAAAATTACTGTTATCTGCAAAGAGTGCGATAAAGGATATACGCTGTCTTCAATGTCATCGAATCTTTTTTTTTCCGTTGACATTAAATATCAACTAGAAATGTTGTTTAAAGATGTAAAGCTCCAATCCTTGCTGTTACAAGTTCTGAACAAAGTTCAAGGGTTCGATGGCAGTGACAACGTAAGAGATGTATGCGATGGAAACATATATAAAAAAGCTGTAACTGAAAAGAACGCGAGTAGGACAATAACTTACAACTTCAACACGGATGGAACACCTTTATTTCGCAGTTCAAAGCGTAGTTTGTGGCCAATTCAATTAATGATAAATGAGTTGCCACCCAACGTCCGTGGCAAAAATTTAATTCTAGCCGGAATGTGGATTGGCACAAAAGAACCGAAGCCACCATTTATGAATTTGTATTTGTCATCATTAGTCGAACAAGCTAATGAATTGAGTACAAAAGGCATATCCTTGACAACTATTGGCGGTAAAAACATCGTGTTGAAGGCTGTTCCTCTGTGTGCCTCGGTTGATTCTGTTGCTCGGCCTATACTTCAAAATCGTATTCAATTCAACGGCTATGACGGTTGCTCTTGGTGCTACATACACGGAAAGTATGTAAACAATTTAGTTCGACAAACTTTTGTAGAAACGGATGTTGATAATCGAACCCATGACAGCCACTTGAATGACATCGTCGAAGCTATTAAACGTAGCGCAGTGTTTAGGGGTGTTAAAGGACAATCGATTTTAACCAAATTGTTGTTGTTCGACATGATCTGGGGCTTTCCCTTAGATTATCTGCATGCCGTGTTGCTAGGAGTCATACAACTTTTATGGGAATTGTGGACTCGCTCGGGCCAACAGTTCTTTTTGAAGCCAGCACAGCGATCGATAATCAATAAACGATTAAATTCAATTTCGCCACCACACGATATTCATCGGTTACCGCGGGATTTGAATGAGAAGGCAAAATGGAAGGGCAGCGAATGGCGTTCTTGGTTGCTATTTTATAGCTTGCCTTGTTTAAACGGTATACTTAACGACAGAGCACTTCAGCATCTAACTTTGTTGGTAAATAGCGTTTTTAAACTCCTCAAACAGAACATAACCGCAGCAGAACTCAGTGACTGCGAATATGATCTGACGAAATTCGTTTTTGATTTTGAAGCATTATACGGAGAAAGTTGCATGACCTTTAATGTTCATAGTTTACTTCATTTGGTAGAGTCGGTCAAACAAAGTGGACCTCTATGGTCGACTTCTACATTCGCGTTCGAAAGCAACATGAACGGGTTGAAACGAAACGTTAATGGTCCAAAAGGCGTGAGCCAGCAAATCATTAACAGAATGTTGACTACGAATAACTTCCGCTGGTCCACGTTATCATCGCATCTAAAAAGTCATGCAGCCGTAGAATATTGCACGAACTTGCTGTCTTCAAACCCACTTCAAAAGTACTCTTCTTCTGAGAACGTTGGAGAGGTGACATTTTTAGGTGACGGATTAGAGAGTGAAAATATTTTTGCCGATGAGATTGATTCTTCAAGTTCGATAATTAGAAAATACACACGATGTATTTATAAGAAGTCAATTTATTCGACTGAGAGTTATAGCTCTGACAAAAGAAACGATGATTCTACTGCAGTTTTGGAATCTGGTCAAATTATTCGGATAAAAAATATTATTCGCGCAAAACAGCAATGTTATCTGCGAGTTCAAGAATATTCAAAATTGGTGTTCCACGAAACGGTACATATTTCCGAAATAGAAATGAGGTCGAGTACTAGAGTTATTCCGATTAGCGAGGTACGGAGTAAATGTGTGTTAATTGATCTGAAATCAGAAAATGTAATGTATGCCTGTGCTATGCCTAATACAATGGAAGTACAGTAGCCACAGGTAGTACGATATGAGAAATTGTTAAGTAAGGCAGGTATTCCCAAATTACAAAATACCTCTGTTTTAATCACATTCTCACCAAAATGATCCGTAACGTCCACATACCGTTTCGTGGAAATATAATACATAAACTTTCTTTGATAATAGTCTTGACGTTTGGAGAAAGAGAAAAGAGAGAAAATAGGTTTCATCTTGCTCCTTCATCAACGTAGCAATGTTCCAAGAATTATTTTATCTTGATTCCGGTTCATTGATACAAATAAATGAACCATCCTAGATACATTTGAACCAATGCACACATGTAGTTGCGAGTCGATGACATGTGATTGAGATCTTTTTATCATTTATTTATCGAGATGATTCTTCTAATTAAGAAAAAATAAATACGAAAAGCTACATGACACTATGAAAGAGCTGGCTTCAGAATCGCATAATAGAAATAATCTATGGAAGACTTTATTAACATGCACTCTGTTCCAATGGTATGAAAAGAAATAAAGAATGGAAATAATTTCAAAAACTCACCGCGAGATATGATCGTGTAAATCGATGCGGAAATACTTATTTATATAAAAGTGTGTGATATTCAGTAGACTTAATGTAATTAGGGAAAAAAAGAACTTTATAAAATGAAAATAGTTTCCCATGTTTTATTTTTATTATTATTTGTTTTTCATTAGCTGATAGTTTTCTACTCCGATCATTCATCTAGCTGTCACTGGAAACACGATCCGTGAAAATCAGAGAAAAGATAGTCGAGCTCGCAGTCAATTGAAGTTACTCTATAAAAATATTTTATGTACATACTTCAAGCTAACAAGTGAAACTTACAATTAACAATTCAAGATGTATAAAATATCATTTCAATCCACCGAAAACAAACAAGCATAACGATTTTTTGGATCTCTTTGTTTCACAAATGTGTATTACATCTGTAACTTATAGCAAAAAGGCATCGTGATATCCCGGTTTAAAAACATAAAAACTCATAAGCGTACACTCGAGGCAGAAAAGTTTGAACTTCTGTAATTGTAATTTTTTCTTTTACAAATAATACTTATAACATGTATGTGTTAGAAATAATTGGAATATTATATTTGAATTTCAAAAACGATTATCTGAATTTTTATTTGGTTTAAAGGTCCCTCTGATTGTATGCATATTGTATGTAGGCGAGAGACCGGGGCATTAAACTGAGGAGCTCAACAAAAGTTCGAATTGAAAAAAAGCAAAATTGGAAATTTGTAGACATACCTAAGATATTTTGATCTTCAAAAGTTGGTAGGAACTTAACATCAGCTCTGAAAACTTGTTTTTAAATGAAATAATCACATATTTTTCTGAATAAAATTATCACATTGAAAAAAAAAAAAAAATTAATAAATCTGTTTCAAAAATATCTAAGTAATTCAATATGTTGTTAGGAAAAAAATTACTGAGAGAGATTCCTTGTACAAGATGGAATGAAACTAAAATACCTAAAAATTTCACATGAACAAAAATTTTTTGGGTAAAACAATTATCAATCATCGGCTCGGCCGGTGCTCGACTTTGTCCCGGTCTCTGATCCTAAAGGATTCCATAGAAACAGATAAAATCGTGATCCGGTTATGAAATGCGGCTTAGCGAACCAAATACCGTCATCTACACCTGCAGTCGATCGAGAATACGTTAACAAATCAGACACAATTCACAAGATCCGGAAATTCACCGAAACAGTTGGAATGATCGACGTATGACCGTTAAAATCCAGATAAGTGTTTCGGTCAATCTCTGTAACTTGTGAATAATTGTGCCCGATTGTTGACGTTCTACAGTTCGGTATTCTACAGTCGCAAATATGGTCGGAAGCGGATAGAATTTACAGCTCATAGAATATCACAGAAACCGATAGAATCGTGCGCGCATGAATACGGATAAAAACTCATATCCTCGCTCGGATCTGCGGTTCCATAGTCGTAAATACGGTCGGAAGTGGACAGAATTAACAGCTCATAGAATATCACAGAAACCGATAGAATCGTGCGCGCATGAATACGGATAAAAACTCGTATCCTCGCTCGGATCTGCGGTTCCATAGTCGTAAATACGGTCGGAAGTGGACAGAATTTACAGCTCATAGAATATCACAGAAACCGATAGAATCGTGCGCGCATGAATACGGATAAAAACTCATATCCTCGCTCGGATCTGCGGTTCTACAGTCGTAAATACGGTCAGAAGTGGACAGAATTTACAGCTCATAGAATATCACAGAAACCGATAGAATCGTGCGCGCATGAATACGGATAAAAACTCATATCCTCGCTCGGATCTGCGGTTCTACAGTCGTAAATACGGTCAGAAGTGGACAGAATTTACAGCTCATAGAATATCACAGAAACCGATAGAATCGTGCGCGCATGAATACGGATAAAAACTCGTATCCTCGCTCGGATCTGCGGTTCCATAGTCGTAAATACGGTCGGAAGTGGACAGAATTAACAGCTCATAGAATATCACAGAAACCGATAGAATCGTGCGCGCATGAATACGGATAAAAACTCGTATCCTCGCTCGGATCTGCGGTTCCATAGTCGTAAATACGGTCGGAAGTGGACAGAATTTACAGCTCATAGAATATCACAGAAACCGATAGAATCGTGCGCGCATGAATACGGATAAAAACTCATATCCTCGCTCGGATCTGCGGTTCTACAGTCGTAAATACGGTCAGAAGTGGACAGAATTTACAGCTCATAGAATATCACAGAAACCGATAGAATCGTGCGCGCACGAATACGGATAAAAACTCGTATCCTCGCTCGGCTCTGCGGTTCTACAGTCGCAAATACGGTTGAAAGCGGATAGAATTCGCAGCTCATATAGAATATCACAGAAACCGATAGAATCGTGAGCGCATGAGTACGGATAAAAACTCATATCCTCGCTCGGATCTGCGGTTCCATAGTCGTAAATACGGTCGGAAGTGGACAGAATTAACAGCTCATAGAATATCACAGAAACCGATAGAATCGTGTGCGCATGAATACGGATAAAAACTCATATCTTGCCCGGCTCTGCGGTTCTGCATTCGTAAATACGGTCGGAAGCGGATAGAATTCACCGCTTATTGAATTTCATAAAAGACAATAACATCAGATTGTTCAAATACGGATGGAAACTGAAATCGTCCACTAGATTTCCGATTTCACAGTTGAAGGTACGGTCATCAACGAATAGAATTTCCAGCTTATAAAATTATACAGTAACAGATAGAATTGTTGCTAGTGAATAACGAATTGAAACTTATATCGCTATCTCACGCATACAGTCTACTACATATGCTTGTTGGCGATTCGGTAGGAAAACGATATGATGTGCGACAATAAGAATTGTATAAGGACGGATACATTTTGGATGTACAAATCTCGAATAGAAGCTCGCACCGTGTTCGACGTATAAAATACAATAGTTGCAGAAAATTTTAGTATGCGGATCTCCAATAAAGATCTGATATCCATTAAATCAAGTTTGAACATGTGAAAAACGAAGCTTTTTCTATTGTGAATTATCTCATAGGATAATATACCTGAGGAATTGCGTATAAAACTTTGTAAAAACGAATTATATTTTTATGACGGAAGTCGTATAGAAAAAACGAGTAATAGAAACGCATAAAATGTTATACATATTCTGTGTGACCAGTTTTCGGGTACAGATTGGACGTATAGAATCTTGTAGGAATTACACACGTTGCTATAAATTTCTATGAGAGATTTTTAGCAGGGATCCATCATCATTCATTCAACATACATTTAAAATCAGAATATAAAGAAAAAGTGTATATATAAAATCAGGGTGTATATGGGTGACGAACAATGTATATTATAATTAAATAATTTAAACTTATCTTTCGTATGAATTGTAACGGAGTGGACTAGTCCACTCCGGGACCTCGCCTCCACCTACCCGGGGAACGACCACTAAGTAAATAATCATACCTAGGACAGGAATCAACACCAGCTCGCTCAAGGGATCCACATAGTTAAATAGCCTCAGATACTGCCGTCGTTATGTTTTATATTTCATATTTCCCGCCTCGAGACATCGCCCAGCATCGTGGGACTCGCCTCAACACCTAGCCGGTGTCCCGGAAGCTGCGGAGTTAGTAGTCATGCCCTGAAGGAAGGAAGTACTGCCTCGCCTACACCCCGGGGAGGTCTGCACAAAGAATCCTGGTTCTCGCCGCCGCCAGATTGAGCGTAAGACCCGGCCTGGTCCCCCGGGCAGCATGATAACACCTCACCCCCCGGGCGCCATCTACCTCGCCGCCAACGAAGGGCATGGCGAAAACCGAGTACGCGGAAAGGCCCGGCTAGGTCGAACTACCGCCGCTGGAAGCGCCACCGTGCCGGCGAAACCCATGCCGTCGCTGGGGATCGCCATTCCTATCCTAGCGCTTAACGTAGCCAGTTCTTAGGTTCTCTTTTGCTCGCCCTAGAAGCTTCTTGCCTTAGTTTTACTGTTTCTTTTCTTGTTTGGCTGTGTTTTGGTTTTGTGATCGTCACCAAGGGCTGTTAATCCTGAGGGACCTCATTAAAGGTAGGCTTTCGCCTTCATCACGACACCCCGTGTATCTTTCGTAGTTGGTAAATTGAGCCGTGGACTCCTTCAGAGCCACAGGTAGCCGTCGCTCCATGAGACGGTAGATCCGGCGCGGGTTGTCGTGGATCATATAACTTTTGATTACTGTTTTTCTTTTGCTCTTGATATTTTATTTGGCTTGTATTGTATAATTTTGTTATTTGAATGGATCTCTTGAGTTAATAGCTTTCTGCCGTTCCGCATGAGAGTGTGAGTGAGTCCGCTGTCTCTAGAATGCCTGTATGAGTGCGTGAGTGCGAGCGAGAGGAAGTGAGTGACCCTCGGGTGTCCTCCTTCCCCCTCACCCAGCCTTCTGCTGTTTATTTTTGAATCTTAGCGTTATTGTTCTCTAGCGTATAAGTTTTTCTTTCGGTCTCTGGACTTGTAAAGTTGTAATATAGCTGACGGATTATTAAATCCCGTAATTGATTTCTTGCTTTTGCCTACCGCCTTCCTTTTTTTTTAATAAACTTTAGCTGCTTTTGAATTGAAATTGAATGAGCGTTAATTGCCTTGACCCCTCGCTCCCCTCTTCCGCTGGCTTGCCGGCCTAGTCTGGATTTTGCTTTTTTTTCTTTGTCTTTTGTAATTTTTCAGCGGCACATTAGTGCCTGGCGCCCTGTCTTTTTGTAATCCTTGGAGTTTACCTGATTTTGCATTAATTTGGCGGGAATATTAATTGACGCTTTATCCCCGGCGTTAATAATAGTCTCGTTACAAAATGGCGCCCAACGTGGGGCCCGAGTGATTACACTCGGGGATGGTTTTACCAAAAAGCGCCAAAGTAACAAATTTGTTAATCGCTAGAGAACAACTATATTATTTTTTTTTGAAAATTGTGCCGTATGAATCTTGGTGTGTGGTGTGTATGAGGTATGCCTGTGTATTGAGTTGAGTGCCTTTGTCCGATTCTCGCTTTGTTATTGTTTGCGTCGCGCTAGCTCAAGGCCAGCTAGCCGAATTTCGGTTGTCGAGTTAAATCCGAACTTGTTGCTAACCGCGGAGCCGTTGGAAATTCCTTGGGCTTTCGATTGTCGCGTGGGTTCGAGTGGTGTTATTGTTTCAATATATCGGGTGTTTCGTGAAGTATGGAACCGCGTCGGGTAAACACCGAGAGCGCGATGGCTCAGGAAGGTCCGGGGATCGAGGAACGCGAACTGCCGTGGATGCTGGATGAGTTGAGTCATGAGATCGGGTTAGACACCACGGACATTTTTATAGACCGTTTAGCGAATTTATCTTTGGAACAGGCGGTACACCTGCTCCAACGCCTCGGCCTAAGCACCCACGGGGGAATCGAGGGCTGTGGGTGGCGTCTCCTACGCTACCACCAGCGCCAACGGGGAATGAATGCCTCGTGGGGACCAGCGGACGAACTGCCGCCCCCGCCCGCGTTCGCGGACAATCCCGTCGAGCCGTTAGAGCTTTCGTCGCCTCCGCATCAAGCTGCCGTGCGATCCCGCCGCGGTCTAGAGATCTCCGCCGCCGGAGTTGTCTCTCACCGGGGAAACTCCGCACGCCCGATACCTGCGCCGCGTTCAATTAACGTAAACACTCAGCGCGTAACGTTCCGTCAGGCCTTGGAGTCTGGAGAGGCCCGTGCATC
This sequence comes from Euura lappo, assembly GCA_018257835.1. Taxonomy (NCBI): domain Eukaryota; kingdom Metazoa; phylum Arthropoda; class Insecta; order Hymenoptera; family Tenthredinidae; genus Euura; species Euura lappo. The sequence continues at coordinate 45,360 of JAEUYN010000166.1, forward strand.
GTCTCCAGGGGGGAGCAGCGCATCGGTCGGTTCGTTCGAAACCGCACGTGGGGAGCCGCCGCTGTCCGATACCCCGTGGGTATCCCAGCCGCGTATTCCCCCTCCGCGTGCCGCTCCACTGTCGATGCCTCCGCAGTATGTAGAGTCAGGGTACGCGACACCAGTCGCCCCGCCGCACCTCCCTACCTCGACGCGTCAGCCGGTCGGATACTATAGCGCGCCGGAGCGAGTACCTACGCTGGGACTATATCATGCCGTACCTCGCGCGAGTGCTACGGCACCGGAGTACCCGTACCCCGCGCCGCAGCCTACCTACGCGCCGTCACACGTACCTCATCCGGCCGTCGCTGCTTCGTACGGTGTAGACCCCGCGCATCACGCGTATCATCATGCCGTTCCGACCTCTCTCGCTCCCACTCACTATCCCGCGCACCACCAGCCGTACGCTGTGGACCCCGCCGTTAATCCAACGCGCTCCAAGAGAAATTCGCCGCGTAATCTCCCAGAGGTCGTGGGGAAATGGAATCTAAAATTCTCGAGTCAGAAAGAAAGTAGCGCGGAGGAATTTTTACGCCGTCTGGATGAATGTCGCCGCGGTAGTCGCCTCGACGATGACGAGCTGCTAGAAGCTCTACCCTTCTTGTTTTCTGGTTTAGCTCTGTACTGGTATCGCTTGAACCACCCCCAATGGAGGGGGTGGTCTGAATTTTCTGCCGCGTTTAGAGCCCGGTTTGGGGGTTTAAATTTTCAGTTGCGCATTCGAGAGGAGGCCAGGAGACGAACTCAAGGCCCCAACGAACCGATCGCGGATTACCTACTCGGTCTTCAAATGATTTTCGCCAGTCTGTCGCCTGCACTGCCCTTTGGCGAACAGCTGGAAATCGCGTACATAAACTTGCATCCGAGCTACCGTACGGCGATTCCACGAAGTAACTTCTCGTCTTTCGAAGAACTTGAGCGCGCGGGGGGTCTGATCGAATCCGCTAAAGCCCTGAACCAGATGTACGTGCCGCCTCCGTCTCCAGAGGAGTCGGTATTACCAGAATACGCGTGTAGATCGGGAAAGACCGCGGGGAGGGCCAAAGTCGCGGCCTTGGGCGAGGAGGCACCCCCTCAGGGTACCTCCACTCCCACGCGACCCGAACAGGCACCACATTCGAGTCAGGGAGGGGGAAGAAAGAGCGGAAGTCGCCCGAAGCAACCGAGCGGTCCACCGCCGGAACCACCAGGAGTCGCGCCTACCCCTCCTGCCGCACATCAAGTCCCGCGCGGAACCCCAGCGTCAGCCGCCGCTTCGACTACGTCAGCCGCGCCGGTACCGAATGCCAACGCGGCGCCACCGCCAGCTCATGCCGCGTCTCAGGTGCCGTATCGTTCGCCTCCAGGGTGCTGGAACTGCGGAGCTTTCGGGCACAGTCATCGCGAATGCCCGTTACCCCAAACGCGAATCTATTGCTACCGCTGCGGTCGGGATGGAATAACGTTCCGGGAATGCGAATACTGTGATGCCGTCGCGAATCAGGGAAACGCGAGCGGGAATTAGAGGCTAGGGTCGCCTCTGCTTCCCCTCCGGCTCCCCTGTCCACCGGAATTCAGGATTTTGTTGATTTTTGCAGTCCGGTCTCGTCCGGGGAAAAAGACCCCCGTTATTTTCTTGATGTTTTAGTGAACGGTCACCCGATTCACGCGCTTTTTGACACAGGGTCTTGCCGTACCTACATCGGCGGACCCGCTTTTTTGTATTTTGTTAATGAATTAAGCCGCGCGGGCTCCGGTCGCAAGCCTAAGGTGCTTTTTCTGAACGGAATCGTGGAGGAAACCGCCGGTGAGTTAGTTTTAGATTTTGCTTTTGGGGATGCGAGCCACAGTCTGCCTGTGCGTTTCGCCCGCTCGTTTAGTTATGAATGTGTGCTGGGAATAGATTTCGCTCGCGCATTCGGGTTTTGCTTGGATTTTGTTGTGGATACGTGGACGCTCGCGTCTGGTCTGTGGGGTCGGTTCGAGAGGGAAACACCGCCGCAGTCGTGTCCGTCGCGGGAGGGTCGGCAGACCCTACCCGCTGTTTCTGTTTTGGTTGAGCTTGAGGACGAGGAGGAAGACGATGAGCTCCCTGCCGTCCCGTCAGTTAGTTTTAGTATGAATGTTGCGCCTGAGTCTCGCGAGAAACCTCAACCCGCGGAGTCGCGAAAAGCCGGAGCGGGTCTACACCCGCTGACCCCGGAAGAAGCCGCGATAGTAGAGCATTTCGTCGCGACAAAAGTCCCCGCACCGTCGAAGGTGCCGGGTCTAACCCATTTGATAAAACACCGGATTAACACGGAGGGTCACGAACCCGTCAAAAACAAATACCGTAGAATCTCGCCTAAAGTCTTGGAAGCCATGCAACAGGAGGTGGATGTAATGCTGGCATCGGGCATCATTGAACCGTCGAAAAGCGAATGGTCCTCTGCCGTTGTCATGATTAAGAAAGCACCCGCGATGCATCCCTTGCCGCCCGTTGCCGTGGAAAGTCCCAAGGCTAAATACCGATTCTGTCTTGATTTACGCGACGTGAACAAAAGATCTAAGAAGGACGCGTACCCGTTGCCGTACATGGCCGCTATCTTAGACCGTCTTCGCGAAGCGCGTTATATCACGACTCTGGATTTAAGTCAGGCGTATTTTCAAGTCGAGCTCGAAGAATCAAGCCGGGAAGCTACCGCGTTCACCGTGCCCGGCCGCGGATTGTTCCACTTCAAACGCATGCCGTTTGGCCTAACCGGAGCTCCCGCGACCTTCCAACGTTTGATGGACAGGCTGATCACCACGGATATGGAACCTCACGTTTTTGCATACCTCGACGACGTGATTATCGTAACCTCCGACTTCAACGAGCACCTAGAGTGGGTCGAACGAGTACTAGATACTCTAGCGGCCGCGGGCTTAACGATTAACCGCGACAAAAGTCATTTTTGCCGCCGACAGGTTAAATACCTCGGATTTTTAGTGGACGAAGAAGGTTTACGCGCCGACCCGGAAAAGATCGCCGCGATTATAAACTATCCGACTCCCACTACCGTTAGTAAGCTCCGCCGTTTCCTCGGAATGTCCTCCTGGTACCGACGATTTATCAATGACTACGCGACAATGTCCGAACCGTTGACGCGACTCCTCAAGAAAAACCGTCGATTCACCTGGGGATCCGAGCAGCAAAACGCGTTCCAGGCGATCAAAGATTCTCTTGTCTCCGCACCTACCTTATCCTGTCCCGACTTCTCGCTTCCCTTCACCCTACAGACCGACGCCAGCGATACTGGGCTCGGTGCTGTCCTCACCCAGGAGGTAGAAGACACCGAACACGTAATTGCATTCGCGAGCAAGGTCATGAACTCGGCTCAACGTAATTATTCGGTAACGGAGCGGGAATGTCTGGCGGTCTATTGGGCTATCGATAAGTTCCGACCGTATCTAGAGGGGTATAAATTCACCGTGATCACCGACCATAATAGCCTCACGTGGTTATTAGACAACAAACATGCCGCGGGTCGCCTCCAGCGGTGGAGATTATCGCTTTTGGAGTCCGATTTTGATATTGTACACCGAAAAGGGGCTCTTCATCACGTACCCGACGCCCTCTCGCGCGCGTTTGAAGACGACGAAGCCCCCGAGGTAGTCGCGTTAATCGAGGAAACCACCGACCAATGGTATATTGAACGTCGCGATAATGTGTCAAAGAATCCCGCGGATTACCCTGACTGGAAGGTCGAAGGTAATCGGTTATACTGTCACCGAGCTGACTCGTTGGCCGATCCGTTGTTGCCGGATTTGGATGCGTGGAAGTTAGTACTGCCGAAAGAAAGTCGCGAAGCTGCGATAACTGAATGTCATGCCGTACCGACCTCCGGACACCTGGGGGTGGAGAAAACTTACGCTCGAGTAGGGTTATTATATTATTGGCCTGGGATTCATGGAGATACCGCATTATTTGTTAAGAATTGTCAAGTTTGTCAGCGCTGTAAGGTGGAACAGACCGGTCCACGGGGGATGATGGGTAGTAGAATCCTGGAGCAACCGTGGGTACTCGTCGCCGCGGATGTAATGGGTCCGTTTCCCCCTAGCAAATCGGGTTTCGCATATGTTCTAGTTATCCAAGATTTGTTTTCAAAATGGGTCGAATGTTGTCCGATGCGAAAAGCAAACGGTCCGACGATCCGCAAAGCGTTAGAAGAACTCGTGATATTCCGCTGGGGGACTCCGGAAGTCGTTCTCACCGATAACGGAACCGAATTCATTAATAAAGTGCTGAACGCGGTTTGCGACGACCTCGGTATCGTCCGAACCACCACCCCTCCGTACCACCCCCAGGCCAATCCCGTGGAGAGAGTGAATCGTGTCCTTAAGACTATGATTGTTGCATTTATTGAGTCCGATCATCGTGAGTGGGATAAACATTTGCCTGAGTTTCGCTTCGCCGTAAATACCGCAGTCCACAGCGCAACCAAAATCACGCCGGCTTTCTTAAACTTCGGTCGCGAGCTCCGTCACCCTCACACGTTGAGGAGGGTGGAGGAAGGACCTCCGGTCATCGTGCCGCTGCCGCAAGAAGAATGGGAGAGTCGAGTTAGACGTTTGGATGCCTTGAGAGATTGGGTCGCTAAAAACTTGGCCGATGCTTCGGCTCGTCAAGCTAAATACTATAATAAGGGGAGGAAAGATTTGAAATTCAAACCCGGTGATGCGGTGTGGCGTAGGCAGCATGTTCTGTCCTCCGCTCCGAATTTCATAGCGTCTAAACTCGCCCCTAAGTACAGCGGTCCCTTCTGGATCCATCGCGTATTGTCTCCGGTTGTATATGAAATTGCAAACGATCAGGGTAAAGTTGTCACGAAGATCCACATAAAGGATTTAAAACCCGTTCACTCCCCGCTGGTAGGTCCGCTAGAGATCACCGATCTGAATGCCGATGAGAGTATGTCTGAAGTTGCAAATGATGAGCTCGTGGTTGAAAATGAGAATGTTGAGAGTATGCCTGGGATCGGAAATTTTGAAATAACGCCTGAACCCGAAAATCTTGAAATTATGCCTGAGAGTTTAAATGAGTCTGTGGCTACTGATGCACCGATGCCAATACTGCCTCCTTCTCCCGACATTCCGGGCATCCAAGGCCCAATTCCAAGAGACCCTGACCCGTCAGGAAGCAACCCCGGTCTCGCCCGCCGAAGAGGTCGCCCGCGTGGCCGCCGAAAAGGAAAGACGAAAGAGGAAGGTCAGAGAGGACATAGCGACGTGCTAAGGAGCCATCCCCCGCCCGAAGTCAGGGGCTACCAGCTCCGGAGCCGTACCAAGGCGCTGCAAACGCCCAAGTAACCGTCGTCGTCACCGCTCCAGCGGCACGACCTATGAGTACTGCCGTACCGAATAAATGAGAGAATGAATGTTAAGAGACAGCGACGGAGTGAATGAATTAGTTTGAATAAGTGAGAATGCGAGTATGAATGCCGCCAGCCAAATTATCAGTTAAAAGAGTCTATTTATGTTGTTATTATAACAGTAAAATGATACTGTAATATTAAACTATGAAGCTTTGGGTTAAAGATGGAAGTTCAAGTTTGACGTTGCTATATAATTGATGAAATCAATTATGATATGGTATGAAAATAGTTGACTGAGAATATTTAAAAGAATTTTTTTTGTTAACTGACTGTGATTATGAATAAGACTGTGATATAGTACAAAGTATTGATGCTAGTCACTAGAGTAATAATGGCTCGGCGGCCTACTATTAATTTTACTATGGTGTGATTGGGTTGATAGATTTGTATGAGTATGAATGAATTAGTATGTTTGAGAGTATGAAGTGACCACTATACAAGCCAAAAATTTTGTAGTTATTCTTTTTATTTTGTTTTTTTTATTACTATGGTATAATATTTGCTATGTTTTGCTATGTTTTGTTATGTTATGTGCCCTTGGATACCTGAGAGCGAGCTATGGTGTTTATTAGTCCCGAATCGAGCCACGACGACTCAATGTCGATTAATAGTACCTGAAACATTGCCAAAAGGCTTTTAAATACGGTGGAGTCGTGGTTGCGGAAGCTTTGCGCTCCTCCTTCTGAGGCCCGCACGTTCCGTCTGGGGGGGGGCTTTGTAACGGAGTGGACTAGTCCACTCCGGGACCTCGCCTCCACCTACCCGGGGAACGACCACAAAATAAATAATCATGCCTAGGACAGGAATCAACACCAGCTCGCTCAAGGGATCCACATAGTTAAATAGCCTCAGATACTGCCGTTGTTATGTTTTATATTTCATATTTCCCGCCTCGAGACATCGCCCAGCATCGTGGGACTCGCCTCAACACCTAGCCGGTGTCCCGGAAGCTGCGGAGTTAGTAGTCATGCCCTGAAGGAAGGAAGTACTGCCTCGCCTACACCCCGGGGAGGTCTGCACAAAGAATCCTGGTTCTCGCCGCCGCCAGATTGAGCGTAAGACCCGGCCTGGTCCCCCGGGCAGCATGATAACACCTCACCCCCCGGGCGCCATCTACCTCGCCGCCAACGAAGGGCATGGCGAAAACCGAGTACGCGGAAAGGCCCGGCTAGGTCGAACTACCGCCGCTGGAAGCGCCACCGTGCCGGCGAAACCCATGCCGTCGCTGGGGATCGCCATTCCTATCCTAGCGCTTAACGTAGCCAGTTCTTAGGTTCTCTTTTGCTCGCCCTAGAAGCTTCTTGCCTTAGTTTTACTGTTTCTTTTCTTGTTTGGCTGTGTTTTGGTTTTGTGATCGTCACCAAGGGCTGTTAATCCTGAGGGACCTCATTAAAGGTAGGCTTTCGCCTTCATCACGACACCCCGTGTATCTTTCGTAGTTGGTAAATTGAGCCGTGGACTCCTTCAGAGCCACAGGTAGCCGTCGCTCCATGAGACGGTAGATCCGGCGCGGGTTGTCGTGGATCATATAACTTTTGATTACTGTTTTTCTTTTGCTCTTGATATTTTATTTGGCTTGTATTGTATAATTTTGTTATTTGAATGGATCTCTTGAGTTAATAGCTTTCTGCCGTTCCGCATGAGAGTGTGAGTGAGTCCGCTGTCTCTAGAATGCCTGTATGAGTGCGTGAGTGCGAGCGAGAGGAAGTGAGTGACCCTCGGGTGTCCTCCTTCCCCCTCACCCAGCCTTCTGCTGTTTATTTTTGAATCTTAGCGTTATTGTTCTCTAGCGTATAAGTTTTTCTTTCGGTCTCTGGACTTGTAAAGTTGTAATATAGCTGACGGATTATTAAATCCCGTAATTGATTTCTTGCTTTTGCCTACCGCCTTCCTTTTTTTTTAATAAACTTTAGCTGCTTTTGAATTGAAATTGAATGAGCGTTAATTGCCTTGACCCCTCGCTCCCCTCTTCCGCTGGCTTGCCGGCCTAGTCTGGATTTTGCTTTTTTTTCTTTGTCTTTTGTAATTTTTCAGCGGCACATTAGTGCCTGGCGCCCTGTCTTTTTGTAATCCTTGGAGTTTACCTGATTTTGCATTAATTTGGCGGGAATATTAATTGACGCTTTATCCCCGGCGTTAATAATAGTCTCGTTACAGAATATATAAATGGTTGTGATGTTCTTTGGCCTTTGGTCGCGCTTTTCCAATTCTCTCTCGTTTTCCTTTTTCTTTCAATTTATTATATATCCCAACAGGGTTCGTCGTTTTGTTAACAATTGTTATTTTTTATTTCTTTACCAACAGGTTTCGTAGATGTTACTTGTATTAATATTGAGTATAATATATAACGAGGAATTTGATAGACATCGGCAAGTATGAATTATAAATGTATTAATATGCGTCTTACTGTGCCAAAGGTTACTTGCCGAGTGACCAGCTTATTGCTGCTCTCGTTACGTCTCATTCGCTCCTAGCGGATGAGTATTGACATTTTATATATTCTTATAGCGCGAAGTTTAAATTTCCCATCTCAAACCTATTTACCGTTACAATCCCCCCCTGATTTTGATATGGCGTTTTAACTTGTTATAATGACAATCAAAATCTCATGGTGTATAGTAATATGTATAAATTTCACAGTGTATAAATAAAAATTCGCATTCACTCACTCTATCATTCCTTAAATTAGTTTTTTTTTTTTTTTTTTTACATCGTGTTTGATCCGGTCTTCTTGCTGTACATCGAGTCCTTAATCTTAATATTGCATTGTTATAAATTTGTCGTTTTCTGTATCGAATTGTTACCAATTTCGTCAAATATTTTGTCTTATTTTTTACATGCTAATTTTATTCTATTCATCAGAAAAAGAATTTATCGTCAAATTTGTCAATCAATATTTTTTAAAAACTATCAACAACAAAGTCAAAATTATTTACAAGTTTTCACAAACAGAAGAAAAAATGGAAGGAGAGTCTGAAACAGCCGTTTACTTTTCGATCCCCCCCTATTCACAAATTACAATCATTACGTAGGCAGATGATATTTTTTTAAATTATATCGATTATAAATACCTAAAACTTTATCTTTATCGTTTATATCAGTAAGTTGGTAAGCGTTTTCACCTATTTTTTTGTTAATTCTATAAGGTCCGTGGAAGATATGAAAAAATTTGCTTGTAACTTTGTCTATTGCACTAGATTGATATGGAATTCTTAATAAAACTAGATCATCTATATCGAGTACGATTCTTGATTTCGATTTTTGTTGTTTTTTACGGATATTAAAATTTTTTGTCAAAGCCTCATTCGCCAACATTATTTTAATATTAATTGATTGATCTTCACCTGGTGGAAATTGTACGATTTTTCGAATTTTGTCATCTGGTTTCTTGTTAAAATGTAATTCTAATGGAGTAAAACCTGTACTGTGATGAGTGGTTATGTTAAAGAGTTCTTCTATTTGTTTTACATGTTGAGCCCACTTTGTATGTTTATTTGCACAAAAAGTTCGGAATAAACGGCCTAGTTCTTTCATGACACGTTCTGTGGGATTAGATTGCGGATGTCTAATTGATGAAAAACACATTTGAATTCCTTCTGTTTCCAACATATTTCTCCATTTATGAGATGTAAATTGGCTTCCGTTATCAGACAAAATTTTTCTGGCTTTCCTACTTTAATGAAATAGTCTTTTGTAAGTTTATTAATTGTACTCAATGTTGTAGCTTTTTTCAGTGTATATAATTTGACATATTTTGAGAACGCATCGATTGTGACTAGTAAATACTGAACACCACCCACTGATTTAGGTAATGGTCCGTAGTAATCTAGTGTCAGCAGTTCATTAGGTTTTTTTGCAGTTACTTGACCAAATTCTCCCTGCATACTGTACGTTAATGGCTTCACTCGTTGACATAGATCACATGACACTACAAATTTTTTTATATATTGTCTCATATTTTTCCGATAATAAAATTGCGCAAGGTAACTGTAAGTTTTAAATGCACCTACATGACCTAATTTATCATGCATAGTACTTACTAATAATAAAATTAACTCTACAGGTATCATTATTTTCCAATTTTGTTCACTCGATTTTTTATGAAATAGTATGCCTTCATGTATTCTATATTTATCCGCATTACTATCTGTCATTTCATTTTCTCCAATTAATTTTAACTGAGGATCCTCCATCTGTAATTTCTTTAGGTTTTTTAATTTTAACTTCAATTCTGGTTCTAAATTAAGTGCAGATACTTTAAAAAATTCTACAAGATCTTGAGTATTTTCTATTTCACTGAGAAAACATACTATTCGTTTTTTGTGTTCTCTTGGTGCTGAAAAACCATCTATGTTACGGCTAAAAAAATCTGCTACGATGTTATCTTTTCCTTTACAGTATCTAATTGTATACGTATATTGTTGTAAGTATAAACTCCAACGCATCAGTCTGTCGTTTTTGAATTCGGTTTCTTGTATAAATATTAAAGCTTTATGATCTGTGATTATTTCGAATTCTGCACCAATTAAATACATTCTAAATTTTCTAATCGAGTGTAAAATTGCAAGTATTTCTTTTTCCGTCGTGAAATATTTTTGTTCAGCTCTAGTTAAACATCTACTCACTAATGATATTATTTTTTGATCTCCATTTTCGTCAGTTTGAAAAAGTACACCACTTATTCCTATATCACTAGCATCTGTTTGAAGTTGAAAGGGTACGTTTGGTATGTAATGATGTAAAGTTACGCAGTTTAAAAAGTTATTCTTCAATTGTTTATATGCTATCGAATGTTCAGGTTTCCAATTCCATGTAACTTCACTGCTTAATAGATCACGAAATGGATTGACAAAGTTCGCGTGTTGAATTACAAATTGTCTGTAAAAATTGCAAATTCCGAAAAATCTTTGTAATTGTGTTAAATTTTCCGGTTCAGGAAACTCCTGTATTACTCTAAGCTTCTCTGGATCAGGTGTTATTCCGTTTGGTGATAAAATAAATCCAAGAAAAGGAACAGATTCTCGACAAAATAGTGATTTGCTAAGCTTCAGTGTAAAACCGTGTACCATTAAACGATCAAATATCAATTGCAAATGAATTAAATGTTCATCAAACGATTTCGAGGTTATAAGAAGATCATCTATATAAGTTGTTAAAAATTCCGAAAAGTTCTCACCAATTGCTAAATTTAACGCTCTAATAAAACCACTCCCTGCAGTTTTCAATCCAAATGGTATCCTTGTAAATTGATATAACGATGTATTATGCAAAAAAGCTGTATATTTTCGTGATTCAGGAGCTAATGGTATTTGCCAATAACCCTGCGTTAAATCGGTTGTTGTCATGAATTTAGCACCGTGATGTTTATGTATTAATTCGTCAATCGGAGGTGGAGTCTCATTATCAGAGTCTATAACTTTATTTAGAAATCGAGCATCAAGACAGATTCTAACATTTTTATCTGATTTGTGGACAATTCGTAACGGATTACAATAAGGGCTATTAGATCTTTCAATAATTCCTGCCTCTAACATTAATTTTATTTCTGCTGATACCGGATCTCTAAGTTTCAAAGGAATCGGATATGATCTTTTTATGTGAGGTTTGTCGTGCTTTAACTTGATACTATGTTCATAAATAGTAACGCATCCAGCTTTGTTCGAAAATAGCTTTTCGTATTTCAATAGTAAATTAACTAGAGCTTGCCGTTGTTTGCCATCAATCATCGTAATTGTGTCCGCGATCGTTTGAATCTGCTCTAAAAAATCGCTTGTCTCATTATTCGAGTCTACTGCATTTAAATTACTTAGAAATTCATCAAAAAAATTATGGTCTTCGCCTTCATTATCTATCTCGAATTTTTCCTGCTCATCTGCTATTACAAAATCATTTTCAAGTTGCTCTTCAAGAGTCTGTACATTTACGTTATCATCTTCATTGCACAAATTTTCATCAGCACAATTATTTTCTAGATGCAAATCATTATCATCATTAGCAATTTCAATATTATCAAGTAAAACTTCTTCTAAAACAATTTCAATATCATTATTATCAATTTCATCATTATCACTTATTCTAACAATATCATTATTATCAATTTCTTCTTCAACAAGTTCCGTTTGTTCACTAATTACTGAGTTATTTTCCAAATTCTCGTTAGAAATCGGAGTTTCAGGTTGTTTGACTACATCTACACCGATATTTCTATCGATTATCAAATTTTCATCATTCTCATCATTCTCTGCTTCAACGATTCTAGTTTTTTCAATTACGACCTCTTTTGCTTCTACCTGCTGTTCTGATTCTACGTTTGAAATTTTTATACATATTTTATTACATACTAAATAAGAGAGCAATCTTTCAGAAGAGGTCCACCCGTACGATACCGATGACGCACTGAGCAAACTCCCATTAATCGCTATTGTTTTTTTGTTATAGTCTAACACCGCTCTGTTGATGGAAAGCCAATCATTTCCAAATATCATTTCATTCGTTAACCCTGGCAACACAAGAAATGAACATCTACTAACAATATCACCAATTTTCACCTCAATTAGGATCTGTTTCTTTACTGGAGTTGATTTTTTTCCAATCGCTGGTATTACTAAGATATTACTAACCGGTAAAATGTCAAATTTTCCTTGACTTTCAAGACGTCTAAACAATTTTTCGGATATGCAAGTAATTTGACTTCCCGTGTCTACTAAAATTGAAACTGGAATACCTTCAACATTCCCCAGAATAAATGGACATTTATAAGATTGACTCGATTTTTTTGTGTTTTTTATGAATTCTAAATCTATATCTGAAATTAGGTCCTGTTCTATATCTTGAAAAGATGATGAGCAACCCGATGTTGGACCTAGCCTCATCGCGTTGCACATCAGTTTAAATGCTGCCTGTTTTGATTTGAATTTGCCGTGTTCATACTGTTGTTACTTAAATTATTACTATTAGTACCTACAATCACAGGTGGAGGATACTGAGTGTTTGGAAAAACCATGTTTTGATTATAATACGGATAATTATTTGGTGGATTATTTTGCCAATTTGCTGTTAACGGTTGATTATAAGCTTGACGTTGATGTACTGGTAATTGTACCGCTGGTAAATACTGATTATAAACACCTTGACTTTGTACATTCTGCGAGTTTGAATATCCAGCATTGTTTTGAATTTTGTTCGCTTCACTCTTATTATTGTGACTGTTTTAACTCTGCGAATTTGAATAGGTGTTTACTTGATTCGAACTGTTAGTGTACTTTTTTTTATCACGCTGATCGTCTTTTTGTCTAGCTTCATACCCAGCATCTAAGATTGACAAGGCTTGTACAATTTCATTTTCTTTACTAAAATCAGCCAATGCAAGTGCATCTCTCACTCTTATAGGCATCTGTTGTACGATTGTAAAATTAAGTTTATACGTGTTCAAATTTGAAAGACAAAAGCGAGCTTGTTTCACTTGTTGATAAAAATAATTTTGTAAATTACCGTCCTGTGAACTATATCTACGAGATCGCCACTGTTCTTCCGCTTTTATTTGCAATGGTATCGAGTAAAATTTTTCCAAAAAACCTTCTTCAAAATCTTTTAACTCTAAAAATCGCCCTCGACAAGATTCTATCCAAGTTTTAGCTCTACCTTTTAGCATACTTTCGACAACAAATAACTGACATTCGTTAGGAATATTTTTGAATTTCAAGTAATTCTTCACATCTTCCAGGAATTCTTTCGGATTAACTCCATCTTGTTCAGAAAATTCTGGAGGTTTTAAATCGACTCTCATTTGTTGCAAATTTGTTACCAACCCACTGATTAAACTACTTTCAATATTTGATTGTTGAATGACTCTACTTTGCGAACTACTTTGTTTAATTTTTTCTAATTCTATTCGCTGCAATTCATTCTGCTTACGTAACTCCTGTAATTCTTGAGAAATGCTCGGATTTTGCTGTTGTTGTGCGTACAATTCATCGACCATTTTTTGCAGATCCTCCATTGTATTCACCTTCGCACGCAACTGCTTCAGCTCTTCCTCCATCCTTCCTTGCTTGTTCGTCTGTTTCTTAGATTGTTGTTGTTTTGAACTCGAATCGCCTGGCGATGCTGATGGTTTATCTCGAGACCTGGTTACAATAGGTGAATGCTTAACGTTCATGAAGAAAAAAAATTAAGACTATACACAAACATATACATTCATTCGACCCTAAGTTAATCTTTTGTTTAATTCTGTTCGGGCGCCATTTTTGTAACGGATTCTTACTATTCGTAAATTAAATATTATAATTATAAACGTGCGGGAGAATAATTTGAATCCGATTACAGTTTTATAATTATTGATCGTCAATTATTTTATTTCAAAAGTCATTAAAATCACTTTCATCCATCATCATTCATTCAACATACATTTAAAATCAGAATATAAAGAAAAAGTGTATATATAAAATCAGGGTGTATATGGGTGACGAACAATGTATATTATAATTAAATAATTTAAACTTATCTTTCGTATGAATATATAAATGGTTGTGATGTTCTTTGGCCTTTGGTCGCGCTTTTCCAATTCTCTCTCGTTTTCCTTTTTCTTTCAATTTATTATATATCCCAACAGGGTTCGTCGTTTTGTTAACAATTGTTATTTTTTATTTCTTTACCAACAGGTTTCGTAGATGTTACTTGTATTAATATTGAGTATAATATATAACGAGGAATTTGATAGACATCGGCAAGTATGAATTATAAATGTATTAATATGCGTCTTACTGTGCCAAAGGTTACTTGCCGAGTGACCAGCTTATTGCTGCTCTCGTTACGTCTCATTCGCTCCTAGCGGATGAGTATTGACATTTTATATATTCTTATAGCGCGAAGTTTAAATTTCCCATCTCAAACCTATTTACCGTTACAGAACCCTGATGAAATGTTCAATACATTGCAGCAACCTACCAGCGAGTCTTCCACATTGGCCGGTGAGTATTAATGCTGTGAATGAAAACCCATCGTCGAGTGCACTGATGCCTTCGGATATGCAACAACTAGGTTAGTACATTGCATTTTCAAAAATGATACCTTCCAATTATAGTTCAAGAAAACTCGTGGCGCAATCACACGAATTCACTGTATGTTCTCTGACTTTCTACTATTGATTAATTTCCCGATAATATATTGCGAAAGCATGAATGAATTCCATTTGTTAGTTTTCTATTAAGCGGACCAGTATGTCGTGAAAACTGTATGTAGGAAAATTTGAATATTTTTTTTTTTTTATCGAACACCATGCATTGTAAAAATCTTTAAAAAAAAATCTGGGTTCATATTTATTGTTGAAAGTGGTCACGTTGATCAATTTTTAAGCAAAACCAGTCGGTTGTCGTGAGGTTCAAGGTACCCTATTGCACCAATTTGATCCCACAAGGTCTCGTTCTCTTCAGAAGACACACCATTTCGGCTTGACTGTAGGAATTTGATAAAAAATAATCTAGGCCGAAAATATCGTTGCTTTTCTATAACTTGAGAAGAATTCAAATAGAAATAATACGAAAATGTACGATATTTTCGGCCTAGATTTTTTTTCAGCAATTACCCAAACTCAAGCCGAAAGGACATATCTTCTGATAATGAGACCTTGCGGGATGAAATTGGTGCGTGTACCTTGAACCTCACGACCAACTGGTTTTGCTTAAAAATTGACCTACGTGACTACTTTCAACAATAAATATTTACCCTGGTTTTTCTCTGATTTTTAGAATGCATGGTGCTCGATAAAAGAAATAAAATCAAATTTTCCTGAGTACTGTTTTGATCACGACATAATGGTCCTCTTAACGCGAAGAACGGAAGAACCGAAGTTTACAGTCGACTAGGGCATGCCCTTCAGAAATGAAAAGTATCTAGACATTCTCGAGCTACAAGTAGTCTGACAAATCTAAAAGTAAAAATGAAAGAGGCTATTTAGAAATAGAAGAAAGCTTTATGCATTTACGCGACTGTTTAGCTAACATACTTTGAATATGTACTGCCTTTTTCTGTAATAGTCATCTTAAATCTAATAACAATTGTTCTTTTCATAGAAAATCGGGCTTCAAATATAGAGCCTTTCCACCAGGAAATGCCAGGAATATCAATGGCTTCCAGTGAGCATCCTCATCAGGAAATGCCAGGAATATCAATGGCTTCCAGTGCGCATCCTCATCAGGAAATGCCAGGAATATCAATGGCTTCCAGTGCGCATCCTCATCAGGAAATGCCAGGAATATCAATGGCCTCCAGTGCGCATCCTACTGAAATTGAAGTCCAGGAAGAGGAAGAAACCATTGACCTCACGGAGATGCACTCATGGAGTCCCACTCTGAATACATTTCACAAAAACCAAAATTTTGAAAAAAATTATGCGATTCCACCGATACCTTTGTCCGCAGCATCAGAGACAATGACAGTCAGCAATGTGTTTCTGCCTCGCTGTAACACTGATGAAATTGTAGATTCCTCTGTGATAATTGATTCAGAGAACTCAGACGTACAAATGGATTTCGATATTACATCATCATATTATGATACTACAACCCCCACGGAGACGCGTGCACAGTTAAATACAAATTTAACACGCATCCGCATACCACAAGGTGAAACATCAAGAAGAGTATCGTCTACAATTACGAGCGGTTCATCATTCTCAGCTAATACGAATCGAGCTGCGACATCAACCTCCGCTAATACGAATCGAGCTGCGAAACCCTCTCGTGTTTTCGCCACACCAAATGTCACCACACCAAAATCCGGCAGAGCTACAATACCAAAAAGGCCAATGGTAGTGCCTCCCAACGACTTATTCTCAAGAAAGAAAAAGCAGGCAGTTGGAAAGTGGGAGGCGGCTGAAAATGCAATAATAGGATGCTCTGAAGAGCTTCGGGAAATGTCATCCGAATTTAAAGATTTACTGAAAATGAAAAAAAAGTTGATGAAGGTAAAGCTCCGAGAAGGAAAAGGTGAGGCAGAACCACCCAAAAATAGCCGAATGGTCGAGAGCAGAGATGGCTTCTTCAATATTTTCCAGGAAGAGTGGTTAGATCTGCCGATCGAAATTCAAGAACAACTGTTTGCAGAAATGCTAGATATAATGGAAGAATCCGAAGTGTAGGTGTTCAAATAATTTTGAAGGATTTCATAGTTGATGGCATCTCGATAGATTTATTCAATATAACTCATACAGATTAGCATAATAACCAAGCTGTTCGTAAGGGATTATGTATACTCAATAATTATATATGTATATGTATATACATATATATGTACAGGCTGAATTACTAATGACTGAACAGTTTCAGGTTGGCTGAAATTGAGAAACTAGCCTATGGCCATTCCGTACTGTCCAAAAGCTGATTCTTCAATTTGAGCTGACTGCAGACTGTTCAGTCTTCCTGAATACGCCCCCAGTAGTCGATAATATCCAAATGTAACACATTTTTTTGCATTTAATATGTTATACATACAGTATTGTATTGGGATTTCAATTCTTATACAACAAAAACTGTTTTCAAACAATGTGTAAAATGTTTGAAAAATATGAGTGACATTAAAAAAAAACATGAACAGAATATTTATTGCTATTTCATTGTTTTATGAAATTAAAAATATATCAATTACCACACCTTTTCACTTTCTTTTCAGTCTTCAAATGAAAAAATACTGTCTACTTCATTTTTCTTTGTGCATTGCTTTTTCATAGTATATTATGCACCTAGGGGCGACAAGTTATTTTTGACGAGTTCGAGGTTGTATCACGAGGCGAAGCCGAGGGATACAATCGCACGAGTCTAAAACAACGTTTGCCCTGTGGTGCATACCATATTTTATACACCAAAGGGAAATAAAGTGGTTTTTCCGGCTGGAACAGGGCAATAAACCGCCGTTTACATCCCTGAGGTGTATAAAAATTATTATTGCACTTTTACATATATTCCACGCGTCTTTTCAAATCGTGCTACTATAATGAGTTATTGCAAACATAATATAGAACAATCATTCATGTTACCTGACCAGCTTACTCATGTCAGACCATATTGAAAAAATCGCCGTCGGCGTCGTACAGTACGTAAAACCCTGTATAAGCTCGGTAGTGTGAACCGACGTCGGAAACTAGGTATGAATTTGGGACCGTAAATGATGTCTTGGCGACGTAAGTTTCGACGTCGTTTACGATGTATGTATGATCGTAGGCTTAGTCTGCTATTTAGTTCAAATCGTCAGTTAGTTAGCTGGTAAAACTTACGAAATAAGTTTACTCATTATTTATAGTCAATTAAGTTGTCTTCAGGAATATATGGGCAATTCCACCAATTATCAACCAATGTTTGGGCCTGAAAAAATTGATTTGCCTCAATTTTTTTCCTCGCATTCTGTGAACCGAGATTGGCAGATTCACCAAGTTTCAGCCAAATAGGACTCACCGTTCACGAGGAATACGATATTCAATTTTTAGGATAAATTTTTTTTACGCATTTTGAACGTACTTCCAACGTCACAATAAAAATTAGAAAAAATACGTTTTTCATGTGAAAAACTCTCAGCTTTTCGAATCCATTTTTCATTCTTCACTATCTCTGCTGAAACCAGCTCAAAAACACGTTTTTTGACAAAAAAACAGCGATTTCTCGATGTGCTCAATGTTTTATCATTCTTTTGAATTTTTATTCCGAAAGCTGAGATTTTTTCAGTAAGAAACCCAAATTTTCAGAGTGGGACGGCTAGTGGTCACGTGTGAGCTACGATTAACCCCTTGGCAGTGAGGCAAAAATGGGATTTTCGTGCCACTTTTGTGTTTGAAAAAAAAGGCTTATTGAAATTTTCTTCCGCCATATTGGATCCGCCATTTTGAATTTTGGAAATCTGACGTCATATTCGGATCCAGCGACCTCGAAAACCTGAAGTTACTCACTTTCATCGGAATCAAACTGTTTTCCGAATTTGCGTCCGCCATATTGGATCCGCCATTTTGAATTTGAAAAATCCGATTTCAGATTCGGATTCAGTGACCTCAAAAACCGTAGTACTGAGATTGTAGGATGAATGTATTGACTTTTTTTCAAATACAAACGTGGCACGAAAATCCCATTTTTGCATCATTGCCAAGGGGTTAATCGTAGCTCACACGCGACCACGTAGCCGTCCCACTCTGAAAATTTGGGTTTCTTACTGAAAAAATCTCAGCTTTCGGAATAAAAATTCAAAAGAATGATAAAACATTGAGCACATCGAGAAATCGCTGTTTTTTTGTCAAAAAACGTGTTTTTGAGCTGGTTTCAGCAGAGATAGTGAAAAATGAAAAATGGATTCGAAAAGCTGAGAGTTTTTCACATGAAAAACGTATTTTTTCGAATTTTTATTGTGACGTTGGAAGTACGTCAAAAATGCGTAAAAAAAATTTATCCTAAAAATTGAATATCGTATTCCTCGTGAATGGTAAGTCCTATTTGACTGAAACTTGGTGAATCTGCCAATCTTGGTTCACAGAATGCGAGGAAAAAAATTGAGGCAAATCGATTTTTTCGGGCCCAAACATTGGTTGATAATTGGTGGAATTGCCCATATATTAAAAATTTTAGTTTATTCCTGAAAACAACCAAACCGATTATAAATAATGAGTAAACTCATTTCGTAAGTTTTACCAGCTAACTAGCTGATGATTCGAACTAAATAGCAGATTAAGCGTACGATCATACATACATCGTAAACGACGTCGAAACTTACGTCGCCACCCAATGAACAATATGTGCTCTCAAAGACCTCTGATGGAGCTCGTGAAAATTAGTTAGAGTTCTTAATCGAGCATCGATAAGTGTCCTAAAAGAAGTCCGAAAGACTTCTTATGCAATCTTTTCCGACTCCAATCTGAGGCTCTTGATCATCTCGAAATGAGCTCTTTTAGAACTTGAGCGAAGAGCTCAGAAGTACGAAATTTTTTAGAAGTCTGTTAGAAGAATGCTTTTGGAACTCAATTATACTATTTTACCTGACTTATAAGAATTTCTTGAATACATGCATTCAGCATTTAAAATGCACGAAGTTTGCGGAATATTAAAACTCGGCGCATTCTGAATGCTGAATGCATGTATTCAAGAAATTCTTATAAGTCAGGTAAAATAGTATAAATGAAGTATCATGAGAGGGATTTGTGAATTTGTTAAAAACATGGTTATTGTATACGAATTCATATATGATACATAATACACAGGTATACGATGCGAAATTATCTATCAGCGATGTCTTTCTTCATTATCGTCGTAGAATTATGATTCTTAAGCCAACTTATTTATATAAAAGTATTCAGTGCTCTCTCAATCTGAATCAGTGAAACTCCCTGCGAATCAGTGAATATTCACTGATCCAAATTTAGAGAGTGCAGATGACTTGTAATTTCTATTACGGGTGCAGATCAGTTGGATGCTTCTATTATGCTTATGATATCCCAGCCGAATGCCCGCTTGCCACAGTCATGGAACTGTTCTCAACTCGCACAAGGTGGTCTTCGAATACTCGGTTACTGAAATTTACGAATGAATAAATATTCACGTGGTGCAACGATTTAGAGTTTAGTCGGGGTACAGACTGCAGCATACGCACCTGTGTATGTGCTAGAAAAAAGTGAGGTTAGATTCATGATAGTTTCAAGGATTGAGGATATTTCATTGTATGTATGATCAATATATTCAAATGAGGATAAATGATGGCGCTCCGTAAACGCAACTCGATATTCGATATAAATGATTAGTGGTATTCAACACTTACCGCTATTTGATCTACCAAAAACCTGAGCGACCATTACTCGTGTCCGAGTGAGTTCAATATTCGTCATAAACGTATGTCAAGTTACTTGTTAGGTTGAACATGGTTAGGTTAGGTTCATGTGTAGTCAGCACTTCTTTTAGACCTCATAACGAATCTGGTTGAAAGAGCTCTGATAAATGACCTCATATAGAGATCTATACTTCGACTTCGGAATATTGACTTCTAAAAGACTTCGAAAGGAACACTATCATGAGACTCTTTTTCCTGTCTTGAGCAAGAGCTCTTACAAGAACTCTTTTAGACAGGTGTGTTGACTGGGCAAGACATCATTTACGGTCCCAAATTCATACCTAGTTTCCGACGTCGTTTCACACTACCGAGCTCATACGGTTTTACGTACTTTACGTCGTCGATATGACGTTGCTATACGACGTCACATCGACGCCGATTTCTTCAATCGGGAAGAGCACTTTCTTCAGAATCAAAATATGCTGCTAAAATTTGCCGTTGTTGCACGGCTTGAAGAGGCGCATTATTAACTTCCTCCTCACCTTGATCCTCCTCTTCGGGCCCATTGTTTCCGTTGTGTCTTATGAAATTTAAAGGAGCATACACGCGATGCTCTTCGTCTCGCACCAGCTCGTCATTTAGAATAAAATTGTGCAGGCACACCAGTGCCTGTACGATGGAAATGGAGGTCTCCAACTTAAAATCTAGTCTTTTGTGTAGTATCTGCCATCTGGCCGCGAGAATACCGAAAGCGCATTCGATAGAATTCCTGGCTCGGGATAATCTGAGAATTAGAATGATAATCTGGGAATTAAAATGTTTTTGTAACACCTGCTTGTAAAGTGTAATTTTCTGGACCTGTGTAGCATGCGCAAAGTGCCTCATTTCCGAACAGCGCAGAAAGTATAGCACTGTTCGAACAGTGATGCACTTTTCGCGATTAGACTTCGATAATCAAACTTTTCATCACAGGAATTACAAGAAAAAATGGTGTGTCACACGGGCGGATGGCCGATATCCATCTCCTGTGATATATAGCAGCACTCGCCTTCGGCTCGCACTGTTAACCTCACAGTCGACAGGTGTCGGCCATTTTCCGCACTTGTATCACAATATACTATTTGTCACGTGTAAACGTTATGGTCTGCAAATCTGAAAAAAGGCATAATGCATTCGGATGCATCTGTATACCTGTAATTGAATTTCTTTTTCCTCCCGTTTAACCCCATATGTCTTGGAAAAGGCCTCATCATGTATGACCTTAAAGTGAAAATTTCATCTCCCACAAAGCAATGAGGCGTTGCAATATTATTTGTCCGAGGTAGAGGAGCGTTTGGTAGTAGATCGGCTTCATTTATTTCCAGGGCTCTGTAAAAGTCGGTGTTCTGAAACGCGGATACGTCGCTGACTGAACCTGAAATGAGGAATGAGCATTTATTATTTTCAAAGTAAACGGCCTTGACATGTTCCATGCTTTCATCGCGATGGGATGAATTATTATACGTGTTTTTAGATTCGCTTACCGTAGTCTCCGATGTCGACCCAAGTAAACCGATAATAGGCATCACAAGCTGCCAAGAGTTTAAAACTACAGAATTTCTTATAGTTGTAGTACTGACTGCCAGATTGAGGAGGCTTCTTAATTCTAATTTCTTTTCCGTCCATTGCACCGACACAATTGGGAAAATCCCATCTCACCCGGAAACCCTGTGCGATAACTCGCCAGTCACGAGCATTATTCCTCCTCAAGTATACAGGGGACAGCGTTTCCCATAGAATCGGACACACTTCGGCTATGATTTGGTAGGTGGTTGACCGACCCACCCGGAAAAAATTTGTCGTGGTACGATTACTGTCACCGTTTGCGAGATAGCTGTGAAAAGGCAAAAGTACGTGAAGGTGAGCTGAAGTCGATCTGTGGGGTATGAACGGGTCATCCCCGAAAAATTGAGTTACTGGCATTACTGCGTGAAGTGAAATCGTACAAAAAGATATGAAACATGGCTGCTCTACTGACAGTGATAGAAAAGTTGGACTTTGACTGGACTGTATTTGAACTCCACGTTTTTCACACAGTTTTTATGGATTTTAATTGAGGGAATATTCAAAAGAAACTGAAAAATTTACTTACTTTAAGGTGAGAGCCAAGCGAAGCCTTGTTGGCAATGGACGTCTCATGCTTACTTTGTGGAGCCGATGCCCGACAAGATCATGCAGTAAATCGAACTGGTCCGGAGACATGCGTGTCATCTTTTGAAATTCCTCGTGATCATAACGAATAAAGTAGGAGAACAGTGTTTGGTATGCTCCAAACAAATCACGTACTCCATTTCTAATATGTGGCTTGACCCACCATCGCCGAAAACCATTTCCCCTTGGACGCCACTGCATATACAACCGTACTAAATTCAGCCAGTTGAATGCGACAAAAAATATTTGTACGTAATCTAGCATTCCGACTCGTAGTAGTAATAAATTTTAATCGGACAAATGTTGGCGGTAAAACAGCACGGCTCTTGAAATGGTTATGTGATATATTATCAATCGCAAGTTTTGGATTATCGGATTCCCTAACCGATTAAACGCACCGCACGGAAAACACTCTCGAGGTTGTTTGCCGTTACAAAATGAAGATCGACAAATTCTCATTTCCCGTTGATGCAATTCATGGCTTGCTCTTTTCTCGTGATAGCCGTGATCAAGTTAGGACGTGAATATACAATTGTCGTTCGTTGTTGACCGGACAATGAAGCTGAATTTTTTCAAGCTATATGTACTATCGCCAAATTTCTTCATTCGGAATGATTGAAATGTATAGGTAATACGTGGTGTTTTTTTAATAATACAGTACTTGCAATAAGAAGCCCGCGGCTTATTAAATTTTAATTCATTTGTAGCTGACAAACTTTACCGCGGTGATTCGAAGAATCACGTGATCAGCGGAAACGAAATGCATCACGGTAGCAAGGAAGTTCCGGTCCTACGCCAATGGAAACCGGGCATCGCGACGCGACCGCAGCGCGTAGCCGGTGTAGCGTAGCAACGCTGTTTACACAAATAGCGAGGTTAAGGAGGCTCTAGCACAAAGGGCCGATTGGTGTGGGGGCTTACGCGAGGGCCTCTATTTTTACAGAAGACCGCAAGTTTGTCATAACACAGTTGCTTCCAATAAAATTATTGTTAATTCTATGAATACATTATTAATTTCGCGCCACTGAATAAAATCCGTGAAAGAAGAATAATTTTACGGTACGATACTGCATACATAAGTATGGCAACACCGCGATTCTCTATCTCACTTTCTCCAGTGCTAGACGGATGGAGGTTCAATTCTCGCGCAGGCGCTCTGCCATCATATTTCGGTCTCGCTGCCGAATTTCTACGCGGCTCCATAACCTCTCTAAATTTCAAATTTTTCGCGACTTTGACATCGAATATCTCATAATATGAGTCGGTGACCCCATACTGTATTATTGTATTTGCAATCCTCGCGATCTAATCAACATTACTATAGTTTTTCGTAAACATCTGTGTAGTAAATGTAGAGATATCAATTGGCCCATGTCTTTCGAGAGGGATCCTGCCATAAGGCCCATGTTAAAAATTCCAATTTCAACTATTTTTATCTTGCGTATTTAGTCGGTGACCCGGTCTGAAATCTCGCATACGTGAGAATGGGTGCTTGATTTATAATATACTGAAAATTTATTTTTTTCTGTGCATGACCCGTTCGTGCTAGAGCCTCCTTAAGTTGTGGCTTCTAACCGATCCGATGTTCCATTTCGTTGGTCCTGTTAAATTGTTAATTAGAGTCTTGATAATTATTCATAAGGCGTGAATAATAATCTCAAAGTGTGCATCAGTGTTAATTAAGCATTTTTGTCCCTGAATTCATATATTTTGGAATCAGATGGTTCTTGTATCGGCGGTTACATTTGGGTATAATCTAGATCAATTATAACCGCGTGGGTGGTCTGAGGCGGCGATATTCCGAAGTTAATTGTCTATCGATTGAAATCTCATAGATCAAATTTCCCTTCACTAAGTCTGAATCTCGATAATCATAATGAACTGAATCACTGTGTTTCAACACAAATTAATTAACAACTGTTTGAAACGTTATTAATTTTCACAATAAATCTCTAATACTACGAGGGATCCAGGCGACTTCTCCGTAAGAATCATACTCGGTCATCAGGTTTTATACATTCTTCAATTAAGGTGCAGTACCTTTCACTCTCCTGTGTACGAGTTATCAGATTATTCATCAATTGTATGTGTTCCATATTTAAAAGGAATGTGAAGACATAATTGAGTCGGAAATATTTATTACATTATTCATCAAACAAATAAAACAGTTTTAGATATACTTCGACTTGTACCGCGCTTGTGTACGCTCAATTGGAATGGCAGATTCTCTGATTAACATTGACGAAGATGAGATGCTGGTGCTGTTGGTTCAAAACAATGACATCTTGTACGACAAATCGTCATCAGACTACAAAAATGTTCAGAAGAAAAGGGACGTGTGGTACGAAATAGCCGTAGATATGTTCAACCTCACAGAAAAGCCGATGGAAGGTACTAAGTTTATATGTTCTTGTAATGAAGAATTCAGTATAACGATAATGTCACCAAACCTATGCGACACATAGGACCACAGACCCAAGAATGTTCAATTTCATAATTAGAAGTTCCCCCTATATAGTGAAAGACCTGATCAAGAAATGGAAAGCCCTGAAAAGAAAATTCATGGATGAGCGTAAAAAAGTGACAGAGTACATACCTTCGGGGTCATCAGCCCCAATCTATGAGTCGCCGTGGAAGTACTACGAATCGATGAAGTTTCTGGAGAAGTACGTCCAGCACCGGCGGTAAGCATCCATGTTTTGGTTATAGATATGATAAGTACGCGGAGAGAAAAAACTAGCGTTCAATGCAAGAGAATTCATGAGATACACACGCGAGTATTTGTGTATTAAGGGGCCACAACCCCTTCTGCCCTTATAAAAACCGAGCGCACCGACTTTTGTCGTAAGCTCATTGCGACAGTGTTTCAAGCCACGCCTCAATCAAAATGAGTTCACGTCGAAAATCGGTGGGCTCTCTTGGAAATATCCCTCAATCAACATCACGTTTTTAACGCACAGCGGGGCCTGCTATTAGCCTAAGTAACTCTAGGGATTTATTCATATGAGCCAAGCCTGTTGTACCTGTAATAGTTTCTTGCAACGAACGGTAACAGGCATGGCGATATTGGTAGAGAAATATTTGCTATCACAGCGTGACTAATGTTCACACGTTGATCCCAATTTTTTTCTCTTCGTGTAGAACATCAGCAAAGTAGCTACTGAATATGCTGATATTCTTCACAATTTCAATAAGATTCTATCGTAGCATTCATCGGTTGATCCGATGTCCTGACAGGGCTGGTACCGAGTCACTTTTCTCACTATTAGTCACTTCTTCCAATCAAAGTCACTTTTTCCAACTTTTTCCAATATTTGATCACTTAAGTCACTGTTCTGGTCACAATTCAGCTTCGCACTGCAAAAATATAATTTTTGTCCTCTCAAATCTTTTTTTTTTCTCAATATCTTATTGTGATCTAGAATTGCGGCAAGATTTTGTATATCGTGATGTATCTCTTCTTCTATTTATTCGCCCTCATCGTAGGTAATGTTTCTTTTTGTTCTTAGGTTTTAAAGGTCCAAAGAAAAACATTCCTCATAACGTTTTAGCCCGAAGAGATTACAGAAGAATACCTCTTTGGACTACAAAATTTGTTTATAAATAAAAAAATTAATCATCCATTCCATAGAAAACAAGGAATCCAATTTACAAATTCGATATACTTACAAATCAAATATATGTACAATTTGTAAATTGGATTCCTTGTTTTCTAGAGAATAGATTATGAATTTTTGGTTTGTTAAACAGTTTTCGTAGTCTGAAGAGTGCCCTCTCCTCGAGCTAAAACGTTATAAGGAGTGTTTCTCTTTGGATCTTTGAAGCCTAATAACGAAAAGAATCATTTTGTATATTGCATCATATAAAAAAAATATATATATTTTGATAGAAATGATTTAATTAATTGAATGATTGTTTCAAATGAATATTGTGTTCTACTCCAATTAGAATTACAACCCCATTGTAACTCCTGTTGATGTAGTTACTGTGCAATAATTGATTATTCCCAGTCACTTTTAGTCACTTTTTGGAGTCAAAAACTCACTTTTCTTACTTATTTTGAAGCCCTCTACCGGTACCAGCACTGTGTTAATTTGTTTCATGTTTATTATCATTGATAGAATATATTGTCTGGTAATAAATGGAAGTTATGTCAAGTACCAACTTTGTACACGTTCAAGGACGGTCAGCAATTTCCAAAACGCAGCCGATTGGGTAGCAGATGAGGATGACGACGAGGAGGACGAAGAGGATGAAGAGGATGAAGAGGATGAAGAGGACAATGAAATTATGGGAAGCAATGATCTTGAGGACTCACAGGAAGGTACAGTTTTACGAAAGCTTTTTCCACTTGGGTAGCTGTCCCGATTCCTGACCATAAATATTTGAAATATAAGCGAAAAGAAGATCATGAATACTTACCTTTAATATCTGAAAATGAGATTGAACTATCTTTGCTGTACCTACCTTACTGGATGACGACGATTCCAACTGGGTATGCCCAGAATGCCCTTAGAATTGCCCCAGTGCCAGGATTTGTGAATAGTTTTATAACCTGGTTGGCTGTTATAATAAGTTGCATGAATTACGTACAATCGTTTTGCATAATATACTCGTATTTTAAGATGGATATTCGAGTGATCACTTTGATGCGCCCACTTCGGCAACCACCAGGAGACCACCTGCAATAAACAACTATCTTCTGGTGTTCAGAGATGCGTGGTCCAGGATACCGGCAAAAAACCAGAGGAAGTGTTTTTTCAAACTCATTGAGGTCATTCGAAGCAAGAAACAACATCTGGCGCAGAGACCATAAATACCTCGATAAATACCAAAAGATGGTCAACATATAACCGGATGAACTTCTACAAAATGATTTCTACAATTTGTCTCGCTGAGATGATATGAAATTATATACGTATAATTTCTATACAATCAAGATTCGCGGCAGCGAATCGCCGCCAAGTACCCGAAGGCGCGAGAGCTAGCCCGAAGTTATTTTCTCGGCCGAACTAGTTATACCTGTAAGCACGGTGTCATATCTCCGGAACGCGTCAATATTGTTCGATAAAATTTACAGAATTGAAAGTCCCCCACCATATGACCTTGCTGTATAAATTTGATCGAAATCGATCCACTGGTTTCTGAGATATTGATGACGAAAGATGATGAAAAAGCATCTTCTTCTTCGTCTTCTCCGCCCACTTTTTCGCTAGACGCTGGCTTGGGACATCGATTCCGATCGAACGGCTGTACGTATCGACTTGGGATTTAAATCCTGATTAGGTTCCGTGGAAATCTCGCCCCCTATTGATTTTGAGCCAAATCCGATCTCTCACTCGGTCGGTATAAATAAATCAGTTTACGAAGTGAGTTTCCACAATATGGCCGCACATCGGCGCTGCGCGCGGGTCGCCGTAATGAAAAAGTTGCAGTGATCTATGATCTAGTTCTTGACTCACGGTCGATAGAAAAATCGAAGAAATTGACATGGTTATACCATAACCTCGATGTCGGTATCAATAAAATTTAGTCAGTGACCACGAAGTGCTGTGAGCAGTGGTAGTGCTTCTACTGATCGGATATCGATTAATCCACGATAACTAAATGTACCCGTGATTCACAGAAAAAAAATCGCATAATAACATCATAACCTGAAACACAGTCTTGAGATACCAGATCGACCACCACCGTCTCCAAGATATGCATTCATCAACAGTTCTACTTTGCCGATACGGAAAAACGTACCGATTAAACGCCAAAGATTCATCAAGGTAGACGTAAAGAGAATGCTGTTGATGATCCATTGACATGTCACATACTACACTGCGATATCAGACCGGATGCCGAGGTATCAGCTGAAAAATAATTTCCAGACTATCGCCACGGCGCTTTCAGTTGTAGACTATGACTAGAAACTTGTTAGCGGGGCTCTTGACTCGAAAAGCAGCCAGTTTCGCGTTCGGAAGATTGATTTGGAGTGAAAAGGTCACTAGAAACTTGAAGCGGGGCTCATTGACTGGAAAAGCAGCCAGTTTCACGGTCAGAGGATCGATTTGGAGTAAAAAGGTCACTAGAAACTTGTAAACGGAGCTCTTGACTGGAAAAGCAGCCAGTTTCGCGGTCAGAGGATGGATTTGGAGTGAAAAGTCCACTAGAAACTTGTAAGCGGGGCTCGTTGACTGGAAAAGCAGCCAGTTTCACGGTCTGAGGATCGATTTGGAGTGAAAAAGTCAGCCCGATGTCGAATTTGCTGCGATATCAGGCCGGACGCCGAGGTATTAGCTGAAAAATAATTTCCAGACTATCGCCACGGCGCTTTCAGTTGTAGACTAGGACTAGAAACTTGTTAGCGGGGCTCTTGACTGGAAAAGCAGCCAGTTTCGCGTTCGGAGGATTGATTTGGAGTGAAAAGGTCACTAGAAACTTGTACGCGGGGCTCGTTGACTGGAAAAGCAGCCAGTTTCACGGTCAGAGGATACATTTGGAGTAAAAAAGTCAGCCCGATGTCGAATTTGCTGCGATATCAGGCCGGACGCCGAGGTACCAGCTCAAAAATAATTTTCAGACTATCGCCACGGCGCTTTCAGTTGTAGACTATGACTAGAAACTTGTTAGCGGGGCTCTTGACTGGAAAAGCAGCCAGTTTCGCGTTCGGAGGATTGATTTGGAGTGAAAAGGTCACTAGAAACTTGTAAGCGGGGCTCGTTGACTGGAAAAGCAGCCAGTTTCACGGTCAGAGGATCGATTTGGAGTAAAAAAGTCAGCCCGATGTCGAATTTGCTGCGATATCAGGCCGGACGCCGAGATACCAGCTCGAAAATAATTTTCAGACTATCGCCACGGCGCTTTCAGTTGTAGACTATGACTAGAAACTTGTTAGCGGGACTCTTGACTGGAAAAGCAGCCAGCTTCGCGTTCGGAGGATTGATTTGGAGTGAAAAGGTCACTAGAAACTTGTAAGCGGGGCTCGTTGACTGGAAAAGCAGCCAGTTTCACGGTCAGAGGATTGATTTGGAGTAAAAAAGTCAGCCCGATGTCGAATTTGCTGCGATATCAGGCCGGGCGCTGAGGTATCAGCTCAAAAATAATTTCCAGACTATCGCCACAGCGCTTTCAGTTGTAGACTATGACTAGAAACTTGCTAGCGGGGCTCTTGACTGGAAAAGCAGCCAGTTTCGCGTTCGGAGGATCGATTTGGAGTGAAAACGTCACTAGAAACTTTTAATCGGGGCTCGTTGACTGGAAAAGCGGCCAGTTTCACGTTCGGAGGATTCTTCCGGTTGTAGACTATGACTAGAAACTTGTTAGCGGGGGTCTTGACTGGAAAAGCAGCCAGTTTCGCGTTCGGAGGATTGATTTGGAGTGAAAAGGTTACTAGAAACTTCTAAGCGAAGCTCGTTGACTGGAAAAGCAGCCAGTTTCACGGTCAGAGGATCGACTTGGAGTAAAAAAGTCAGCCCGATGTCGAATTTGCTGCGATATCAGGCCGGACGCCGAGGTACCAGCTCAAAAATAATTTTCAGACTATCGCCACGGCGCTTTCAGTTGTAGAATATGACTAGAAACTTGTAAGCGGGGCTCGTTGACTGGAAAAGCAGCCAGTTTCACGGTCAGAGGATTGATTTGGAGTGAAAAGGTCACTAGAAACTTCGAGGGGGTAACCACTTCAAAATGTGGTGTCCCAACCATTTCACATTTCACAACCATTTCATAGGCATTTCGTGAGTATTTCATGGGTATTTCATGAGTATTTCATGAGTATTTCATGGCATTCCATAAGTATTTCATGAGATGACTGTCCCAACTATTTCACGAGTGGATACCGCCTCGAGAAACTTGTAAGCGGAGCTCTCTACTGGAAAAGCAGCCAGTTTCGCGTTCGGAGAATTGATTTGGAGTGAAAAGGTCACTGAAAACTTGTAAGCGGAGCTCGTTGACTGGAAAAGCGGCCAGTTTCACGTTCGGAGAATTCTTCAAAAATTGGGATAGTACGTAAATCCGGGCGAAATGATTCCTGTGGGCCGAATCGCAATGACTCAGGGACAACGATTGTGGCACGCCTAGGATGCGCGGAATAGGCCATCGACGAAACACCTGTAATAAATAGCACGAGATGCATCGTCGGTTGCCTATTTCGCGCATCCTAGGCGCGGCAGATTAACAATGTTGTGTACTTGCAAAAAGTAGTGAAATCTAACACAAAAACATCGTAGATGTAAAAAAAGCCGCCAAGTACCCACGCAAAAATGAGCAAAACTTATCGCCAGTCTCTGTCGTGAAATCAAGAAAGAAACCAAGCACCGAGCGTACCCCTTCGATTTCTCAGCAAGTCTACGTCGTCAAGTCGGAGTTTCGTGTGAGGATATCGAAACATCATTCCAAGAGCTACGTACTTGGCGGGCACATTCGGTTTCTTAGAGCTATACGGACAACCCGCTTCATTTTGTGTGATAATCGCATTTCGAATACGATAGGAATACTATTAAAATAAAAAAAAATAAAACTAAAACATGGTATAATAAGTATTGTACGTGTACCTAATCATGTACATCACTTTATAGGAGTAAATACCTTCTTCAATAATCGTTGACGTTCCACTGTCAATGCATTATCAGATCAGACCCAAAACTCTTGAATCACCATACATACCGCGAGTAACCCTGTATGCTGGCCACTAGGTGCGCCTGAAGCAGGCAACCAAACGTACGTACCATAAGAATTAGCACGTGCCGTACATACGGTTGCCCGCTTCAGGCGCACTTAGTGGCCAGCATACAGGGTTATACTCGCGGTACTTATGAAGCCAATAACCTGTCTAGAGTAAGTTCTCCTATGATTGGTAACTTACCGTGAAACTTGAGTATGTAATCCATAGTGGGGAAATAAACGCATCCGCTTCCAATACGGTCGAATCAAGAAAACCCCACCTTGTTACTTTAATATGAACCTAAAACTCACAGCAACGGATACACGTGAATGCTGTAACTAGTGTAGAATATGACTGTTCCATATAAACATGAATATGAAATCTGTACATTATGTACACGCAGAAGAAGGATCGATTACAGTACTCAAAAACCAATTAACCGCGTATCACGCCATTCTCGTATTCTACCGAAAATATTGCGTTATTCATTAGCTTTTGAAGCATAAACATTCGTAATCATGTATTAGTACGACAAGATTAGCGCGTGCGAGTTGACGGAAGTGCTGTAGAGCGGGCGCCCTCAGGCGCCCGGTCGCAAGCACGAACGTCAACTCGCACGCGCTAATCTTTCAAGTAATGCGACAAATTCATCCTTCAAGACCGAAAGATGAATTATTATTCAGTATGAATATAAGCAATGTTATCTCTCAATCGGAAATAAGCCAGTCAACGTAAGATTCATGACATGTATGTCCACCGACCGGAAGCGTAGCACTTCGATACATCCATCAGCCACAAGGTACCGATACTAAAAATTACTATTCACAGCTTGAAAGAACTATTATCAGACAAACAACCAAACCACAGCATAAAAATGCGAGTAGTTGTGTACTATCGATCAATCAATTTTTGATGGTAATTTGACGAATAAAAACAATATGGAGCACAACAGTTGAAATGGACAAATGGTTCGCAAAATACGTTAGAATATTGTCAATTTGAAAATGAAACAACAAATACACAGGAAAAAAAACAACCGAATGTGCCCGCCAAGTACGTAGCTCTTGGAATGATGTTTCGATATCCTCACACGAAACTCCGACTTGACGACGTAGACTTGCTGAGAAATCGAAGGGGTACGCTCGGTGCTTGGTTTCTTTCTTGATTTCACGACAGAGACTGGCGATAAGTTTTGCTCATTTTTGCGTGGGTACTTGGCGGCTTTTTTTACATCTACGATGTTTTTGTGTTAGATTTTCTATACTATTACATGATCTCATAGACGTATTCTGAGTTACGTCTGTTCTAGACGGCCCGCTGAGATACGTCTGTTTACTTAGGAACGGACGATATACTGAGCCCTCACGTCGAAACGAAACAAGACCCTACCCAGGTATATATGCCTACGCAGGTATAGCCGTCCCTCGTCTGTGAACGCTCCCAACTCACAGACGAGGAATGACTGTGTCTGTGTTGGACATACCTGGGATGGGTCTTGTTTCGTTTCGACATAAAGGCTCCGTATGAAATCATATGCATATAATTTCATACAATCGTAGCAGGACAAATTTGAGATGCCATTTTATGAACTTTTAAAGCTAACAATCACATTCGGATTGTTATCATTATTATTTAAAAGAATGTTTCATAATATATAGGGGGTTTCATGCCATTTCACCTAACCGGTGACGCTCGCCAACTCCGATCTTGATGTCAATTTTTTGTTTTCAATTCTTCTATTGAAAAAAGAGAACACGTTTTCAGCTGTTCTTTGATTAGGCCACTCTCTCTATTTCTGTGAATTGTTCAACTTTCTCGAAAACAGACTTTTTTCAACTCGCTCCAACTTCAAAATCATTTATTTTACGCGAAAAATTATGGGGACATAATTTTTGTGATATTTTTCCGGCTTTACATTTCATCTGAGGATGATGTCGCAACTCGATTCGTATTAGCTTAGGAGCATCAGAGAAACTGACAGTCAGCAGTGTGTCTGCCTTACATCATTTTTCGCGTAAAATCAACGCTCTTGAAATGGCATGTGAAATGGCATGGAGCCCCCCCTATAGACATAGTATAGTAGAAACACGTTATATAGATATGAAGTGATAGATAACGTTAGTATTATTTCTTGAAAATCGAGGGGTTAATCACTCGTGTAATCTGGTGTACACCCCTTCGAGAATCTCGTGTAATCTCTTGTAATCTTTGTAATCTTTTGTAATCTCAAGAGATCTTTGAAATCTCTCTTGAAATCTTTTGTAATCTTTTGAAATCTTTTATAATTTGTGAAATCTTGTAATCTAGTGTAAACCAAATTTGATTGACCCCTCGCTCTGAGCTTTGCCGTGTGAAACATGTGATTATTAGCAATTATATTGTTATTGTTCGTATTATTATGATAAAATTGATTCGATAGACACTCACTTTTCGTCTCGAGCTTTTTTCTTCGACTGGGCCCCTTGTTGGTCATGGGACCCGCCTGCGTCGTTGTCCTCAGACGCCTTTCTCTTTCGGACCTAAACAGAAAAGTATCTTTGTTACATTTTGCAAGTTTTCACAACCACTATCAGAGAACTCGTTACATAAAAATTGTTTATGCGCATTCCATGTCAACTCGACTAATGATTTTCCCTCACCATTTTTGATTCGCTCTAAGATTCCGCATAAGATGCTTTGATCTGAAAAAACCACTCCTACATTTTTTTCAGATTTTCCCACCAACCGTTGATTTTTTATGAATATTTCACCTCATCTAAAATTGGATTTTTTGAAAACGGACGGGTATCAAAATGATCGGTATAAAAAATCGTGTTTTTTTAGAAGTTTTGTAGATCGAAAAAAAAATCCAATTTCACATGGGGTGGAATAATCATAAAAAGTCAACGGTTGGTGGAAAAAATCTGAATAATTTCAGGAGTGCTTTTCTGAGATCAAAGAATCATATAGAAAATCGTAAAGGAAAGCAAAAATGGTGAGGGATAATCATTGGTCGAGTTGACATGGGATGCCCCTTATATAACGCCTTTGGCTCGTGTAGACGCTTGGCTACGACTCGCATTGCAAACTTACGCTCGGCTGAAAAGACCGAGTTTGTCTCCGTGTCGCTATTTTTCATCTTCAGCAGAGATACCCATTTTACCCCGGTCTCGCCTTTACTATTTATAATGACTTCACTAGTACAGTGACTAAGAATTATTTCATTATTTTATAATAAAAATACACGAAATAGCTTCTTTTCGGGTTCGGGTTACATATCATACATATGTAACCCGAATGCAGGTTTTTTTTTACATTTTACCGACATGAGCATTCGAGAGCTGTATAAATCGAGATAAGGATTGCGATATCACGCACAGAAACTCGTGTCGCGAAACAATGAAGTGTTTGTGACATGTGCAAAGCCGATATTCCCGTAAGCAAATAATTGTACCGTTTACGTCGACAATGACAAAAATATAAAAATTGCAAGATTGTGTACGGAAACCCGACAGTTTGGCGACAATGTTGCAGAGCTCGTTTCCTCGCGAATACCACACGGAAAAAATCTTGGGTCGACTGGGCGCCCGACGACTACGGCCACGAACCCAAAAACACCGAGCGTGATGCGACCACGGTCCGGTGCCGCTGGCGTCTCCTTGCGGGCAATCTGCTCACCTTTGTCGGTGTGGCTGTAGTCCCAAAGCGTTGGTGACGCACACGGCCGGGAGGTTGGGCGGGCAATCGCATTACCATCGTGGTCACGCAGCGCTACCGCAAGTTCGGTGCGGCGGCGTTACGGTATCGGGAGGGCAGGTCCCCCTTCTGTTGGGCAGGCTAGTCGCCGACGTAGTTGGGAGCGCTGCGGCCCCAAAAAGTGGGAAAGGATTCGGCCCGA
Source organism: Euura lappo (assembly GCA_018257835.1). Taxonomy (NCBI): domain Eukaryota; kingdom Metazoa; phylum Arthropoda; class Insecta; order Hymenoptera; family Tenthredinidae; genus Euura; species Euura lappo. The sequence goes on from JAEUYN010000166.1 coordinate 80,281, forward strand.
GCTGTGTACTTTCTCTGACGTGAATCTAGGTGTTATATATATAGGGGAAGGTGGGGCGGAATGGCCAGGTGGGGCTAAACGGTCAACCAAAAAAAAAATGACTTACTCGCATTTTCGCATCAAGGGGGACCGTACGAAACGGTATGCAACGTGACTTCGCTGACAGTCATCAAAAATTTTCAGGGTGGGGCTAAACGGCCACCTAAAAAAAAAGTGAGGAAACTGCATTTTCACGTCGAGGCGAGTGAGATAATACTATATGCAACGTGGTTTCACTGAAAACGATGCAAAACCGAAACGGTGGGGGAAAATCGCTCATTCTCTTTCATCCACTCTATAGTTTATGTTAATATTCTGAAGTTTCGATTGATTTTTGATATGTTAGAATACTTTTTTGTTGTTTATTGACCTAGTTGGTTTTCATTATTTTATTTGAGTTTCAGTAATTCGGATAATCCACGTAAATTCTAGTGCACGAAAAAGAAATTACAAAATTAGTTACTCATAAATTAAACGGAAATGCCAGTAAGCAATTTGCCCTATCGTTTCGGTTTTGCATCGTTTTCAGTGAAACTACGTTGCATATAGTGTTATCTCACTCGCCTCGACGTGAAAATGCAGTTTCCTCACTTTTTTTTTTAGGTGGCCGTTTAGCCCCACCCTGAAAATTTGGAGTAGGCGATTTTGCCCCAGCGTTTCGGTTTTGCATCGTTTTCAGTGAAACCACGTTGCATATAGTGTTATCTCACTCGCCTCGACGTGAAAATGCAGTTTCCTCACTTTTTTTTAGGTGGCCGTTTAGCCCCACCCTGAAAATTTTTGATGACTGTCAGCGAAGTCACGTTGCATACCGATTCGTACGGTCCCCCTTGATGCGAAAATGCGAGTAAGTCATTTTTTTTTCGGTTGGCCGTTTAGCCCCACCTGGCCATTCCGCCCCACCTTCCCCTATATACTTGGCGCGAGACTCAACCGAGTCTCTTGATATATAGGAATGTGAACTGTTCGTAAATAAGAATAATTGAGGTCGTATATGTTTGATATATGATCTCAATCGTATATATATATACGATATATATATATACGTATATATATATATATATATATATATATATAAATCGGTTATTTTGATGACGGACCGCCATGTTATTAGAGTATGAATCGCACACTTTGATGACACCTGGTCATTACGATGACTGTCATCAATGTGAAATTGAATTAATCGGTCATTTTGGTGACTCGGGTTCATTGACCCGAACCTGAAATTTACGAAATGTCAAATTTTGTGGCAGCCAAGTGTACAGTTGCAGACTTGTAGCTGCATAGTTTTGGCTAGGTGGAGAGTTTTTAGTAACCCCGGGGAGTGCGCGAAGCGCACGAGGCCGCGCACAACAGGAAAAAATTTTCAATTTGCAAAAAAAATATCGTGCCTAGGTGCCCAAATAGGGTGCGTCATCAATATACTCGATAGTTTCATTTTTATATACATATATATATATATATATATATATATATATATATATATATATATATATTTATGTAAATAGTTATATGTGACCAAAGTTTTGTCGGAACAATATCCCATGAACGAGTGCGCGGATGTTTTTTCAATTTCCATGTGTAGAACTGATTTGATTTTGGCACTGATTGGCCAGTAGTTCTCAAATTACTGAAATAACAAATTTCCCAAAAATAAAATAAATTATGTCTTCGAAACGGCTGAACGGATTTGTATGAAAATTGGTAAACGGTTTCAGGGAACGCTGATCATAAATCTAAAGTCAGATTTAAAAAATTCACGATGACGGATCTAATTTGGTGGAAAAGGTCTACAAATGTTCAGATTTTGATAAAAATTGGTACCCTCTGAATTTTGGGGTCGCTCATTACGAATTTGAAGTCAGATTTGCTCTCTTTCAAAATGAAAATTCCAGAATCTAGGTATTATTAGCGTATTTTGTTCGAAATACGATAAAAAAAAAGGTTTCTACAACAGTGTTTAGGAATTGAAAATTGTGTGCGCTTCTTATTTTTCATTTCGAAATTAAAAGTAGCAAGGGGATAATTTCAATTAAGAATGTTATATAAAATTTACTCTTGAATGAGTAGGAAACAGTTCAATTCTCTATCGATATTTCTTTATTCGAATAAACATATACACATTGTAACACGCTTTCGGGGTTGTTTGGAAACCAACCCCGTCCACAATGCCAGCAAAAGAAGCCGAAACCCAACGTGGATAACGGGACTAAAATTAAGCAAAAGAAATAATGAAGATTTGGGCGCCAAGTTCCTTACGGGAACTAATCGCCGCGTTTCCGCGGGGATGAGGGAAGGAAATGGGGTTGAAGGAGACGGGAGGCCGGCTAGACAGTGTTTGGTAGAGGGGAACGTGGGGGCGAAGATAGTAGACCCTGTGTAAGTTGGTGAACAATGATAGAACGTATTTATTCAATGAAAAAGACTGGCTTTAACAATCCCTCCGAGATACTAGGCGATCTCGAGGGTGAAAAACAGATAAGGGCTAGAGGAGCCAACACAGATCATAACATACTATTTACAACGCGGCCGCTCAACTCGGCTGGACACGGGCCAGGAGGAGGGCGAGGGGACGGTGGGGAAACGGTACAGGGCGTCAGCCGGATCGCACAGCGGGCTGTGGACTCGCGACGGCTGACTCGCAACGGTGGGTGCGCGCGATCCTTGCGCAGACCACGTAGCGCAATCGTCTCAACGGGGACGAAGGCTACCGCGCTGGATCGACGCTCGATTCACGCGTTCGAATTTCCGAGTCGGTAAGGAAGCACTCAATGTTATCGGACGGACACAAGGAATAGTCAAGATTCCAACCACCGCGTACGGCGAGCCGTAGCTCGGCGACGGTTGAAGTGACGCGGCGTGCGCGGTGATTCTGCGCACCCTACGTAGAGCGTGGGTCTCGACTGGGACCACCTCTACAGGCGCGAATCACACGGACACGCACACAGGAATACACACGGGCAAAATTCAAATAGAAATGGGAGAAAGACCGGTAAAACGCGGGATCGGGACTCGACCGTTCGCGGAGGCGCGTGGGGTCGGGATTCCGGTACTAGGGGGTGAAGAGGCTGAAAATACAAGCGATGCGGGAGATATAAAGCAGGCAGAAACGATCCTAGCGGATCTAGGATACTTTCCGTATCGATGAGATCCTCGTCTCAGGCTCCAACGGCTTCGGTGACGGCCGATCCCACCTAGACGAAGTTATCACAGATGTCTCGCAGCGCAGAGGACGAAAATAGGGACGTAAAAGATCCTACCTTGGATCGACGGTACTCTGGTATTCCAAGTGGCGTGGCAATGTCTCTGGGGGGGCACACGAACACACTTGGGGGAATCGGAGGGCACGGGTTGCCGGTCGCGGCCACGTGCCTGCAGTCCGGCGGTCTCGTTTTTCGGGGTTCACGGGTTCACGGGTCAGCAGCAGGGCACAATTCAGTGGCACTGGTAGCACCAGATATCCGCGGGGTTCAATCGCGAGGTTATTAGGGCTCGGAAGACTCTAAAGAATACTTAAAAACTGGGATTCTGTAGCACGGCGTAACAGGTGGCTGTTACTAGCTCGAAAACCAATATGGAAGCTGACTCGATAGAATTTGGCAAAGATGGCTAGACTCGTCTTCCCCGCGTCAGCTCGTAGGCCGGCGGGGAAGCGGGGTGAGGTCGCTCCTTGCTCCCGCGGACCACGTGACCCTTCGGTACATTTCCTAATTCTATGCGCGTTACCGAGAGTCGCGCGAGGATATTTTCAAGCCTTCCGCGGCGTTGAGGGATGCCCCAACGGGCAAAATATTTGCCACGTTACAACACCCCCCCGCCAAACGGAAGGTACGGGTTCGCAGAAGGCGTACGCTTCCGCAGCATCCGTCTACGCCGATCACCATGTACGAAAAAGAGGTAAGAGGGAAAAAGAGAAAATTTACAAGAAAGACGGACTAGAATATGGCATGCTGTTTGGTGATCGTCGCAGGGGGTCTGCGTCCACGTTGAAGTTACTTTAACACCAGGGATTCCTCGCGTAACCCTCGGCTCGCGAGGGGGGCGGGGGGGAGCTGGGGAGACGGTACCTTAATCCTACGGCCTGGTTCTCACTCTACCCGTGGTGAGGAGCGACGCAGGGGGGGTTCGCGAGTTCGCGTATCTTACCACTAGGTCGCGAGTAGCGCGTGTCTTAAAACTAGGTCGCGAGTAGCGCGTTTCGTATATTAAGGGGTCGCGAGGAACGCGTACCAACAAAAAAAAACAACGAAAACAAGAATACAATAGAAATTGACGGAGGTCGCGATCTAGGACGGCGGCGGGGGCCCTCGTCGTCGAAGGTCATACCGCGGTTGTCCGGTTTCATCGCGGTCAGAGGGGGTTCGCTCGCGGGTAGCTGCCGCGGGTGGACGTCTACCACGGCCACGGCCACGGTGTCGGCCACGGGGTCGACCCACGGTCCTTGCGCGGGCCGCGGTTGTTACTCGCGAAGCGGGGACATGAACGGGATCAGGGGATGACGGTACCGGGGGCGGCTCACGGTCGCGGGAACTCGCGGAGGATGACGCGGAAGAAATCGCGCGTGTACGGTCGATTGCGCGACCCGGCGGTCCGCCGCGCCCTCGTTGACCTCTTCCTCGTCCTCGTCCTCGTCCTCGGGATGGTCCGATGTCTGACAGGGGCCCCGACGCTCTGTCGTGGGCGTCCCAGTGAGGAGCTTCGTCTCGGGAATCCTGTGGGTCTCGAGGTGCTCCTTCGTCGGCACCTTCGCTGTCAGAACCCTCGGTGTCTGAGCTCTCGGAGGGGGCTTGGGGGTCGATCACGGGTAGCTCCGGGGCCTTCGGATCCTCAGGTTCCGTGGCTCTAAGCCCATTCCGGGGGCGCCGGGGCGTAGTTGGGGTGGTCGGTACCCTCGTCTGCGAGGGCCCTTCGGGTGCCTCATGCTGCACCTCCTGGAAGTTGACGGGCATTAGTACTAGCTCTCCATGATTGGTTTGAAGGGAAAGGGCAGGAGGATCGGGGGGGTTCGGGGTCTCATGCACACTCTCGTTGTCATTCACACTCTCATTCTCACCTTCATCCTCACTCGCGTCGGTACTCGCGGGGTTCACGGGGTTCGCGGCGGTACCGGGGGGCGCGTAGTAGGGCTTAAGGTCGTTTATGTGGCTTTTACCGGCGGAATTTCCGTCCAGGTCTTCCAGGGTGTAAACGGTGGGGCTCCTCCTCCGCTTGATCACGAACGGTCCTACGTACTTCGCGGCTAGCTTCGCGGCAAAGTAGTTCGGAGCGGAGGACAGTACCCGTTGACGACGTAAGACTAAATCTCCTCTCGAAAATTGAATATCGCGCCTTCCGCGGTTATAATATTTAGCCTGACGCTGGTGAGCGTCTTCGAGATTTTTGCTTACGAAGTCACGGAGAGCATCGAGACGTCGAACGCGATTCTCCCACTCTTCGGTGGAGAGCGGTACAATTTCCGGGGTTCCTTCTTCCTGTCGTCGAACTGTGTTCGGAGGATACAGTTCGCGACCGAAGTTGAGGAACGCGGGGGTGACTTTGGTCGAGCTGTGAACCGCGGAGTTCATCGCGAAGCGGAACTCTGGCAGATGCTGATCCCAGTTGCGATGATCACCCTCGATATAGGCGCATATCATCGTCTTTAGCACACGGTTCACTCGCTCCACGGGATTCGCTTGGGCGTGGTACGGCGGTATGGTTGTGTGGTAAATTCCGAGTTCGTTACACGCGGTGTCGAGGAGTTTGTTGGAAAACTCGGTACCGTTGTCAGTCAGAAGGACTTCAGGGACCCCCCAGCGATAAACGACGAGTTCTTCCAGCGACTGGAGAACGGTTTTCGCGTTGGCTTTACGTAACGCCCGGCATTCTATCCACTTTGTAAATAAATCTTGGATTACAATCGCGTGAGTGAAGCCCTGGCGGGTTGGAGGGTACGGTCCGATGATATCTGCGGCCACGGCGATCCACGGTCGATCAACTACGCGGCGACCCATCAGACCACGAGGTCCCGATTGGTCGACTTTGATCTGTTGACACGTGTCACACAAACGCACGAACTGGGCCACGTCGCGGTACATGCCAGGCCAGTAATACAGAAGCGCGATTCGCGAGTACGTCTTCTCGATACCTAGGTGACCGGCACACGGGGGAACATGGGCTTCCTCGAGCACGGCGGCTCGACCTTCGAGAGGGAGCACGAGTTTCCACGCGTCGAGATCCGGCAGCAAAGGGTCGGAAAGAGGGTCTACGCGATGATAATACAATCGATTGTCTTCGACTTTCCAGTCAGGAAACTGGACAGGCATAGTCTTCACGTTTTCGACGCGACGGCGGTACCACGGGTCGTGAGGTTCTTCCAGGGCAGCTACGGGTTCGGTCACCGGCTCGTAGATTCGCGATAGGGCATCAGGAACATGGTGCAAAGCACCCTTGCGGTGTACGATGTCGAAATCGTACTCAAGTAACTCCAACGCCCATCTCGCGAGGCGTCCGGTGGGATTCCGTAGGTGGTGTAGCCAACGGAGGCTACTATGGTCGGTAATTACGGTAAAATGATACCCTTCGAGGTAGGGCCGGAACTTGCGGATTGACCAGAGTACCGCGAGGCACTCCCGTTCGGTGACGGTGTATTTCCGCTCAGGATCCGTTAACGTTCGACTAGCATACGCGATTACGTGCTCCACGCCCTCCACGCTCTGCGTGAGGACCGCACCGAGACCGGAGTCGCTAGCGTCGGTTTGAAGGGTGAAAGGGATCGTAAAGTCGGGACAGGTGAGGGTAGGAGCCGTGATAAGGGCAGTTTTCAGGGCTTCAAACGCTTCCTCTTGTTCCGGATCCCACTGCCAACGCCGGTTCTTCTTTAGAAGACGCGTGAGGGGATCTGATTTTGTCGCGAAGTCTTCGATAAAACGACGGTACCATGAGGTCATGCCGTGGAAACGACGAACTTGTTTCACGGTTCGCGGGGCTGGGTAATCGGTTATCGCGCGGATTTTCTCAGGATCGGCCTGCAGTCCGTCCTTGTTCACGAGGAAGCCGAGGTATCGGACCTCGGAACAGCAAAATTCGCACTTATCCGGGTTTACGGTTAGTCCCGCCGCGGTTATTTTCCCGAGGACTCGATGTAACCAGCGCAGGTGGTCGTCGAAGTCCTGGTTTACGATGATGACGTCGTCGAGATACACAAACACGTGCGGTTCCATCTCACGACCAACGAGACGGTCCATGAGGCGCTGAAAGGTCGCGGGTGCACCGGACAATCCGTACGGCATGCGCTTGAAGTGAAACAGTCCGCGGCCAGGGACGGTAAACGCGGTTATTTCGCGACTCGCGGCTTCCAGG
>JAEUYN010001652.1:0-166301 GCA_018257835.1 Euura lappo
AGCGGATTTGGGCTCCACCGAAATTCACTATGCCGCTGAGAGTAGAGCAGCGGATTTGGGCTCCATCGAAATTCACTGTGCCGCTGGAAGTAGATCAGCGGATTTGGGCTCCACCGAAATTCACTATGCCGCTGGGAGTAGAGCAGCGGATTTGGGCTACGGCAGATTTCACTGTGCCGCTGGAAGTAGATCAGCGGATTTGGGCTCCACCGAAATTCACTATGCCGCTGAGAGTAGAGCAGCGGATTTGGGCTCCACCGAAATTCACTATGCCGCTGAGAGTAGAGCAGCGGATTTGGGCTCCATCGAAATTCACTGTGCCGCTGAGAGTAGAGCAGCGGATTTGGGCTCCACCGAAATTCACTATGCCGCTGGGAGTAGGGCAGCGGATTTGGGCTCCACCGAAATTCACTGTGCCGCTGGGAGTAGAGCAGCGAATTTGGGCTCCATCGGAGTTCACTGTGCCGCTGGGAGTAGAGCAGCGGATTTGGGCTCCACCGAAATTCACTATGCCGCTGGAGTAGAGCAGCGGATTTGGGCTCCACCGAAATTCACTGTGCCGCTGGGAGTAGAGCAGCGGATTTGGGCTCCACCGAAATTCACTGTGCCGTTGGGACTAGAGCAGCGGATTTGGGCTCCACCGAAATTCACTGTGCCGCTGGGAGTAGAGCAGCGGATTTGGGCTCCACCGAAATTCACTATGCCGCTGGAAGTAGAGCAGCGGATTTGGGCTCCACCGAAATTCACTGTGCCGCTGGTAGAGCAGCGGATTTGGGCTCCACCGAAATTCACTATGCCGCTGGGAGTAGAGCAGCGGATTTGGGCTCCACCGAATTTCACTATGCCGCTGGGAGTAGAGCAGCGGATTTGGGCTCCACCGAAATTCACTATGCCGCTGGGAGTAGAGCAGCGGATTTGGGCTCCACCGAAATTCACTATGCCGCTGGGAGTAGAGCAGCGGATTTGGGCTCCACCGAAATTCACTGTGCCGCTGGGAGTAGAGCAGCGGATTTGGGCTCCACCGAAATTCACTGTGCCGCTGGGAGAAGAGGAGCATGTTTGGGCAATCGAATTCGAATTTCAACATGCCGTCCGGAGGACAGGGACTCTGATTCCTAGAATTTCGCGAAGAATCTGTCTTTCGAATTTTTTCGATGTACAGTAAATCACCCTGTATACAATTGACGATTCATAATTTTGTATCATCATTCTTGAAATTCATAGCACTACTGTGACTCCCGAAACCTTTTTTTAGTGATCGCAGTCCTACAAACTTTCAGCTTTGCGACCGTGTCCAAAAATTCTACCAGATCACTTTCACTTTTTGGGGGATGTACACTCTGCAGATTGACCGGCCGACTATCTATTAAGATTTCCATTTTCATACTATGACATACTCGGAGTCCTCCCTGTAAATCTTTATCCTGAACCGACGAGAATTGTACGAAACTGCTTCTTCCGTTAGAAGCTGCAGCCCATTCGTCGCTCGGGAAATTTATGGTGCGATATGATTCACCCTCAGTGTCGAAATCCCACTTTACAATATTCTCCATTTTAGCTTTTTCGCCCGTATTTTCGCATCAGTATTTTCGTCCGATTCTGGTGGATTTTCGTCTGATAATTGAAATTTGTTAGAGGCTGCGAGTCGGCCTGCGACCTGGTTCCATTTCTCGAAGGCGACAATATCCTTGTTGAAACAGAAAAAATCAGAATTAGTTGCATTACAATTGTATTCGGATACTATGACCCGAACTTAACCTATTAACTTACCTTCGGCGCTTTGGAATAGAGTTTTGTTTTCTACCTTTCGTTTTTCATTAGCTCTAATCGCACTTTTTTGAAATTTGTATCGCCAGGATCTCTGCGGTTCTCGACTGTTCGCAGCGCCCTGAAGAATTTATTGTTTTCGAGGTTGGCGATACTGCCCGCAAGGAGATCCGAACACTGATCTGAGGCAGTGGATCCGAAATAGGCATTAGGCGAAGGAGACGTCCTCCGAAAATGGACGCCAGTCACGTCCCTTGAATTTTTTTTCTTCGAATCTATAATATTATTTGATTGTAGCTTAGAATTATTATACCTAGATTATTATCGGATACGTTTCTCACACCATTATTCATCGAATGAAAAAGTCTCGCGATCTGATTCGCAGCTGATGCCAAGAGTAGAAGAAACTCAAGAGAGAAAGAAAAAAAAAGAAAAAGATGACGGCAATGTGACATACCTACCTCGTCGTTTTACGACGCCTAATTCAACGATACAAAACGCGTCGGACAAACAAATAAAACGATGGCGACTCCCACGAACGGGAATGGGAATCTCGTAGATGAATTCGAGGAAGCATTTCAGGTGAATATTCCCACGTTTATCATCACCCCGTTTTATAACCTAGAAAAATAAATGACGTTGATGAACGAGTCGATGTTTTATCATCGAAGCAACGAACGAACTAAAATTTTATCAAAATTACATATTTGTTTATTTTTTTTTACATCGATTTCGTGAAATGTATTCCCGTTCTTTTGACCTCAGCAATGTCTGAATATCCTGACGAAAGACGAGAGCGTCGGGAATAACAGCGTCGGAGCTGGTCTAACGGTTGACAAAGACGAGGCTAGAGGAGAAGTGGAGCAAGTGACCTTGCGTTTCATAGATCTTGCCCGACAAATGGAAGCATTTTTTCTCCAAAAACGATTTCTGCTCTCTGCTCTGAAGCCTGAACTGGTCGTAAAAGAAGATATAAACGATCTGAAAGTTGAACTGGTCAGAAAAGAAGATCTGATCAAGAGGCACTACGACAAAATAGCCGTGTGGCAAAATTTACTTGCCGATCTTCAGGGTTGGGCCAAATCCCCCGTTCAAGGACCTGCCCCAAACGGTGAGCTCTAACCGACGACGAATAAAATAATCCTCGTTCCAGTTTTGATTCGACTTAATTCATTGTTTGTTGGGCTTCGTTCAGGATTGGCGAACGGAAGCGGAGGTCCGGCTCCTCCGGCTGGTAACGGGAGCGGTGGTCCGGTGCTGCAACAGCAGCAACAACAACAGCAACAGCAGCAATTGCTTCAACACCAACAGCAGCTTCAGCAGCAACAGCAATTGCAGCAGTTACAGCAACATCAATTACAGCAACAACAGCTTCACCAGCAACAGGTATTTAAGTAATGTTGATATGATGATGATGATGATGATGATGATGATCGTTAAAACAGCTCTCAGGTTTATACAATCTTTTTTTTTTCAATATTATACACGAGCATAATAATAATTTGATCAATATCGTAGATTGAATTCATCACAAAGGTTTATTTTATTTGAAACACCTTGAGTATTTTTCTATTCTTTTGTTTTGTTTGTTTTTCTCAGTGGAAAGTATAAATTACAGTATTATCAATATTTTGATGATAATAATTATTCGTGATTTTGATCTCTTTGTAGTTTTACTTGTATTATTATTATTATTTTTTTTTTTTATCAATATCGACAAAGTTTTTAAAAGTTTTCTCTTATATACACATATATATTTTATGTTACATGAACAAATTTTGTTTTTAATCTTCAAAGGAATAGATTTGTAAATATACAATCTCTGAGCCTGTTAATTACCTAACTCTTGGTATTTGTAAATAATAGAAATTCTTATATATTCAAGTATAAAAATGACTTGAGTGCAAAAATTTAGGGGATCAAAGTTAAATTTTCAAATAAATTATAGTCGACTGTAATGACATGTTAAATATAATGGGGAATTAGGCCGAAGAAACTCGGGGCTTTTGCTATTTTGTTAATTACCGATGCGGTTTAGCGGGCTTTTTAAATACGCTTGATGCCTGCGCGCTAAGTATTCATAATATTTTGGGAAAATCGCCTGATGAGGTGGCTCTCCTCCCCTGGCCCCAAGTATGTTATTCCGTCCCCCATAATCACCACACATGGTACAATGTTACATTATGCATAAACGTGATCAAAGAACAGTTTTGAAGAAATTTAATCGATTCAAATATATATATACATATACTATATATCACTAGATAATAAGATCATAAAGAACAACGATGATAGTTTATCCAATAGTCGTGAAATGTAAACTTTATTTGTATACGAGCCTGAAGAAACGAAAAGAAATGCAGATAAATATATACCTATATGGCTAACATGGAAGTGAGAGATCAGGGATGGCTAGAAAATTAACGGGTTTCCGTTATCAAAATTTTGATAGTTAGTGCCGTGCCTGAATCTTACTTTGTGCCAACACAAAGTGCTCTTATATATCATTTCACCAAATGAAACGAAACGAAAATGAAACATTGAATCGAATATACTGTATTTGTACAAATTGTGGAACCAATTCAGGTCTTCTAATTAGAATGAAATCAAATTCATTTTAGAATCGTCACTTAGAATATTAGCGTTAGATTAGGAAAATGAATTGATATACAATCTTGTGCCAAATCAGATTGCAAAAAACGGTACAAATATTCAGCCAAAAAGAAAAAATAAATAATTAAATCTATCAATAGAAAGAACACAGAAACAGTAATATTAATCAGATTATAAATAGTTAGTGTTTCGAAATGATAAGATTTATTGCTTCATATATTTTTGCCTGATATTGTTAATTATTATCATAATAATAATAACCTTCGTTACTAAAGAGATTATTATACTTAATTTTTTTTAATAGATAATGTATAGATCACAAATTTGAGCCTACGATAGCTTTGTGTAAATGTGCGACGATACAAAATGATGACACTTTTCACGATATTATTTATAATATACATGTACTAGGTATTCACTGTTACACAATTTTCGCGTAGTCCGTAGTTAATTCTTTTTCAGTTCTGGTTGTGTCTTGGTATATGGGTCTCTCACCATTTGTTTTTGAAGCACCTATTTAGTTGGTTTTTTTTTTTCATTTCCCACTCAGTAATTTTCATATCGCTGTGTTATTATTTGCTCTATTGTATGTATGTCGTTTTTTTTTTCCTCCATACGTCGATAGTTATAGTCTCTGAATTTTCATTTGTGTTTTCATTTATTTCACGTATCTGTATCCGTAGGTATCTCCATTTCGATAGTTGTGGTGGTACGTAATGTTTGCATGTACACACGCACACATTGTCACACAGACACACACACACACACAATTGCACAAAGGATTTATACGCATATACATATAATTTAAAAACAACAAAACATAAAGACTACTTAGGTACCTCAATCTTTGTGCAACTGCGTTTGTTAAATAACTGTATTAATTGTTGAAATTGATAATAATTTATACGATTTGAATCAATTATCTGAGAATAGGTGATTATAGAATCTGAATCGCTTTACGTTCCTTAGAAGAACGAGGAAAAAAAAAGAAAAGAAAAATTAGATACCTACTCATGTTATGTCATCATCACACGCAAGTAGATATCTTTAGAATAAAAGCTCTGTTAATGGTGAAATGTTGTGCTTTCTTTCATTCACCTAGCCCCACACCTATCGCCTGGATCCCAATATCCTACCCGCTTTATAGTCTGTCTGTTTGTCTATATGCATGCATCGTACTACATATTTTGTCGCTTAAACACGAATACACACACATAGGTGGATTTAACAGAAGTAGGTAAACCATACACGTACATTATCCATCTATCTTATATGACTGGCACAAAGTTCTCCAACCCAAATGGTCTAAATCGTTATAATTTCTGGGTAAAGTGGTCAGGACTCAAGAAGGTCTCGTTGAATTTACTCTTCCAGGTGCAGCAGGGCGCAGGTGGTCCACCGCCCCAGGGTCTGCAGGGTGTCGGTGTCTCCGTGGCTCAGCAAGGCATGTTCATGTCTCAAGGGGGTGTGGGAAGAGCGGGTGGTTTTGGGGTAGGAGGTGGTGCTTTGCAGGGTCCACTCGCGTTCCTCGAGAAGACGACGAGCAACATAGGAATGCCGGAGGGGCGAAGGTGACGCGGACGGGGGAGGGGGCGAGGCAGAGGTCGCGGAAGAGGCAGAGGCAGGGGACGTGGACTAGCGCCACCTTCCCTCCTCGACCCTTCCGACCCTTCTTCGTATGCTGCTGCTGCTGCGGCGCCCCTTCCCCCGCAGCAACAGCAGCCCCCTCCTCCTTGCACTTAGGGATCTATCCATTCCCTATCTTTTTTCTTCCTCTTCTTCTAAATTAAATTCGTGCTCTTTTTTATCTTAGAGTCCTGTTGTGTGAACACCGAACACAAAATATCCTCAAATTCATTTTCATCTGGTTTTTTGATTAATTTTCTTTTTTTCTTCTATTTTTATGAGGACTCTGACAAATGTACAACGGTAAGCAATGATACTAAGAGTATATAATCGCGTCTCTTTGTAATAAATCACTTCCTACATTCTCTGGCATTTATTTGTCAATCGGTAACATTAAATATGATAAGTATGGTGCCTGTTTTTTTTTTTTTTTTTTTTGCCATTATTATTTACTCTTTGTACTAGGCACTCTTTATACAGTTAGGAAAGCTCTTAGTATGTAAGAAATTAAACTTCATTATTGTGATTTCGTTCAAACCTTAGATTAAGCGTTTTCAAATCGTCGATCAAACCGATGCAATTTACAGCTACATAATTAGAAATGTTGATTAATGCTGTTTGGCAATATTAAGAGTTTCTATCCTTTGATTATGTGGCTGTGATGTGAGCAAGAAAATTTCTTCATGTATTCCTTTATATATAAGCTTTTGTTTCATCCAAACTCGTTTATTTAGTATGTAGAAAGTTTTCACTAGAGTAAGTTGATGTTATTTTGATTTCAAGTTTTGCAAAACAAAAAAGGAAAAAAAAGAAATTAGTAATTGGTGTACGGCACTTGGAAATATCTGTCATTTCTATTATTATTATTATTATTATTATTATTATTATTATTATCATTATTTGGATAGAGTTAATTTTGGATTCAAGTACACCCGATGGTTCGATAGTACCTTGAAGATAGGGCGATATAATAAGTCTTTAGAGAAAAATTTGTAAATAGGTGTATAAATAAATAAATGGGGTTGTTTTTAACATCAAAATGTATATAGAATTAGGTGAATACGTTATATTCTTATCGAATATCTTTCATGTTTCTCAAGTTAGACGTAATAATCCTAACAAATCCAATTAGGAGATGAATAATTCTGTATCGAATAGTGACGAAAACTCTAAAATATAATCCAAATACTTGTTCACTTCAACCAAGAGCTGTTTTTATTCCTATTCCTTTTTTGGTAGACGTAGCATAGCATTTTTCTTTTCTCAACACGTCAATCATATTGGTATAAACATGGCATGTTACGTTTATTAACTCTATCGGTTTATACAATATCGTATGATACATTGATACACTGTTCGAGTACATATTAGGTATTTTGATTCTGTTATTGCCCCAAGCACAAGATGTTCAATTCTTCCTTTCAAAACGCGCTCAAAACTTTCAAACGATTCTTCTGCATTGTTGATCCATCCATAATCTCAAATTACATTCAGACACTTTCCACTACTAATGTTACGTATTATTTGTTGATAACGTTTATAGATTAATAATATTGTAATTCAAAATCGAACATACTCTCCTAACTATGCTCTAACTGCAGTAACATGGTTATTATAATACACGCTTCGCTTACGATATTGATAAGACACTTCCGTATTCTCGTATAATACGCAACGATAATGATTCTCTGAATGAATGTATACAATATAAAACAGATTGTTTTGCCCGTCAGACATAACAAATGAAAAAGATTATAGTAAGCATTACATATTTCAATCTGATAACGATATTATTAAAAGTATTAAATGCGCATCGTTTGTTTTATACCGTATCATTTTAAACTTATGACAATTGCTCGAGGAATTGGACAAGAGTGCGGGTAGGGCGTCCGGTCATCCCAGCTGGGAGGTAAGGCAGCTCGTCATTTCCGGGTCCCATAACTCCGGCGATATCCAAATGAAGCCAAGGTGATCCAGGGGCTACAAACTCTCGCAAGAAGCCTGCAGCCGTGCAGGAACCTCCGCCTTTTCCCTTGCCGACGTTGTTCATATCCACAGCCTTATGGGCCTCTGTAATTTGATTGATGAAAATGATTGATTACATTTTCTTCGGAAAGTCGGGAGTTTCTAGTGAAAAAATATCCTCACTCGTCATTCTGTCATTGAAATGATCCCAGAGTGGGAATCGCCAGACACGATCGCCGGTGAAAGTTCCAGCGCTCCTCAAATTTTCGTACAATCCGGTGTCATTCGTGAATACGCCCGTGGCGACTCCTCCCAGCGCGATTCTCATAGCACCGGTCAATGTAGCGATGTCCAAAGTGAGTCTGGGCAAAAATTGTTACGTATTACTTCATTAATTCGTTGAAACTTAGCAAATTTGATCTAATATTGATCCAACAATAATTCTCTACCTTGGATTGAATTCTTGAGCATAGCACAAAGCGTCGGCTAGAATGAGTCTGCCTTCAGCATCCGTATTATCGACACAGATCGTTTTTCCATTCATTGCAACAACGACGTCGCCGGGCTTAGTCGCGGTACCCGAAGGCAAATTTTCCGTCAGTGGGATTAATCCCACAATGTTAACTTTCAATCCCAGCTGAGCAGCTGCCTTTATGGAAGCAACGACGCAAGCTGCGCCACCCATGTCTGCACGCATCTCGTCCATCGCAGCTGAAGGCTGTAACATTAATTGTGTGTCAAGTCCGCTCCGTCAAATTCTGTATCAAATTCCTTACCTTGATGCTAATACCACCGGAGTCAAAGGTCACGCCCTTCCCGACGAACACAATTGGCGGTTTGGCAACCTGACCCGCACCGTTGTAGCTGATTTCGAGGAACTTTGGTGGTTCGCAGCTCCCACGAGACACGCTGAGGAACGAGCCCATGCGTTTTGCCTCAGCCCAGGCCTGGTCGTGTACTTGAACGTTGACTCCCAGCGCCGAAAGCACCGAAGAGACTTCTCCCGCGAATATTGTTGGCGTCATCAGGTTTGCTGGGGTATCGGCCAACTTACGAGCCCAGTTTTGAGCATCGGCCTTGACGATTCCCTTGCGCCAGGCTTGTCTGCGAATCAACACGTAGAAAGTGAGAGGATTGAAGAAACGAATGTATGCTAGAATGTCCGTAAGAAATTCAACTTACTCTCCTTCTGTACCATAGAAAGATATTTGGGGCAAGACTTTCTGCTTTTCCTTGTTTTTGTACTCTTGGAAAAACCATGATGAAAGACCCGCACCTTCTGCGGCCGCCTCGGCATCTCCGAGTGCTTCGATACTTATGTCCTTTATCTCGACAGCGTCCAATGCCCGACATCCAGCTGTGGAGACAAAAGTCGATCGTCTTGTTAATATCATTTGCAAAGACCGTAAATATGATTGGGTTTCTTGTACACATTGAATGTATATACCAGCGGCTGCTGTCCGAACGTTTTCCTTGCCCTCGTGTATTTCTTCCAACTGGTTAACACCAACGTTAGGCTTTCCCAGACCAACGACAGCCACTCCGAGATGTTGTGGCTCAAGACCCCAGAAGACTCTGGTCTCTGCTTTTTTCAATTTTGGTCCAGCTCTGAAAGAATCCAGCATCAGATGATGAGAATTTTGAAGTAGAATGAGAAGAAGAAAGAGGAACGATGAATTGGCACATAATATCGTGGTGGTAACATGATTTATTCCACTCTGAAAATCTCAAGTTTGATCATAGTTTTTTTATTCACAGTTGTTATCGATCCCTCTTACATAAATATGGAAATACTGTTTTCGATATAGTTACACACAATCATGATGGTGAATTAACTTTGGCAAAGTCGCAGGAAATGATTGCGATGGATTAACGATATCAAAAACGAGATTGATACTTGAAAATAAATTTGAAAAAGTATTTTTATCACAGGATGAGACTGAACGAGATTATTTTGTAGATCATATCGAGCACTCGAATTTAAATTTCTGTAAGAGATGCAGTTTTGATTTTTGGCAATCTTACGTCTATTCAACGGCAACATTTTGATCACACACATCGATACCATACTATAATATCTAACAACAAGTACGACACATGATGAATAAGTAACAGATCAATTCAATGTCTCTATTCATTGCGTGTTATAAATATTACTACAGTAATAGAACAATAAAAATAAATATCTACCAATAGAATTCTTCATTAAATGAAAAGAAAAAAAAAAACGGAATTCAGCAGGAAGACGAGAGCATCTACAGTTGAGCATTGCATTGCATTTACTTAATTATCCGTGATTCTCTATGATACCGAATTTCATCAAGTTTTATGTATATATTTTAAAATATATATTTATGAACATAAATTATAGGTTTTTCATAAACGCTATAATTCATCATTATTCTTACTTTTGGACATCGATCGATATATTAGTTTTATTTTATTTTATTTTTTTGCTTAAAATACAATCTAAAAATATACTATGCTTTCCATGTATTATTATTTCTTTTATGCTTTTCATACTTAGAATATCTGAGTATAGATGCGACTGTGGTATCAGGAATTAATTTCCGTTTAAATAAACAATTCTTCATATTTGTTCAGTAGTTTTATACTCAATTAATAGGGAACTAACTATTCAATTCACAGTTATCATATCAATACACATATACCTGTAACATTTCCTCTACTCTGACTCAACGTAGCAGCGCAGGTAGAGAGACTGACTGATAACTACCCAATAATTATCACGTTACGGAACATTGATATTTTTAGTACTATAGTATAATAATATACATTAATTAAAGGGTCATCACTCACATTGGCACAAGAATTGCAAGAATCTATTTTTATTGCTGTCATTATCAACTATCCCTTATTTCACCGGGCTCAACGTTGTAGGAATTTAATCGGTTACATGTGTTTCGAGTAGCAATTACATTTATAATTATCAAGATAACGATAAAACAGGACCCTATAGATAATCAATGTCAATTCCATGTAATTTTTTTGAAACACACGTCAACCTGATACTTGAGTGAAATTCCTTCAAATTGAGCGTTCCTTAAATATTTACAAGATAATTCCAAGTCGTAGATACATTTTTTATCCATAATATTACTCCAATTTACAAAGATTCTATCAGTAATCTACAAATAATCAATAGAAATATCGAATATTTGGAATTTTACAACTTTTAGTAGAATCCAGAATGTGAAAAGGAACGAACACTTCTATCCGCAATTTTCTATCAATAGAAATCCTCATAATTAAGATAAATGGAGTACAATTTTCATTCATTAGAACTAATATCAGTCTAAAATGTACAATTTTACACACGTACATATTATACCCGTCAGTTTGTTTTCGTTAAACGGTGTTCATGAATACTGTCCCATTATTTGAAAATTACAATAGAAACGAGCTGGCATTTCATAAATAATTAGGTACCTGATAAAGTCGATGATTCCTCAATGCTACACGAATGTTTCAACTACATTGAATTATATTGTGCGTCGTCAAGAATATAATTTGAAACAATGATGTAACTTGTCAAGGAAATGAGTGAATCTAAAATATACAAATTTCGCTAATGCGCTAACACTCTGAATTCCATTCAAATTCTGTGCAAAATGACAGTGCAAAATGATGAGTATATTTGATCCATCTGTTAAAACCGCGTCTCTCTTTAAACTAGTGCTAAGATCTTAATAATACCCTGCGAATTAGCAGCCACTACAATATTAGACTTTTGTTTCCAACAAACAGCCGAAACAAATTCATTCAGATCTTCTTCCTTTTTTTCTTGTAGCTCCAGGACGTTTCTAACAGGATCAAACTTATTTGAAAATAATTGCTTCGACAATCCCTTGTAGTAAACGTATAACGCGTTTGTTTCTGAACCGCAGGCAATGTAATCGCCGTCGGTTGCCAAGCCGACAAAGTTCTTCTCATTCACGTGTCCGACGAATGATCTGATGCAATGAGGATTGTTTATGTTCCACATTTTCAACTGTGAATCTGTACTTGCGGAGACGATTTCTTCCTTGTTTATAAATTTAACATAAGACACAGCTTTGCGGTGTCCTTTGAACACGCACAGGGCTTCTTTCATGTTACGTAAGTCGTAATAATGCACGCAGTGATCCGCCGAACCAAACGCCAAATGACAAGAGCTACGTGGATTGAATTTAACGCAGCAAACATTCGCCTTGGCTTCCAGAGATGCGACAGAGTGATCGATATTCAAGGACCACAATTTTACCCTCGCGTCATCCGATCCCGAAGCTATCAGCCTCGTGTCGACGTCGTTAAAGTCAACCGACCAACACCTCTTCTCATGTTCTTGAAATTCTTTGGTCCGTTGACCGGTAGTAGCGTCCCATACGGTAACGGTACCTTCGTAATCTGAGGAAGCCAACATCCCTTTGTGATAAGAATTCCATGAGACGCAGGATATCTTCGAACTGCATAACATTTCGACGCATGGATAATGGATGTCAACCGCGTCATGTACAACCGCTCCGTAATCAAAGACCTTTATTCGTTTGGTGACACCGGCAATGGCAAAGTATTCATTATCTTTGTCGAATTCTATGCTCGACACGATGGTAGAATTGTTGAATATATCCGAGGAGTAATTGAGCGTGGCTAACGACTGGAGAGAATTATATCTAGAAAACTTGACTAAATTATCCCTGAATATATCTAATCCCGAGCTTGTCCCAGGTCCGGCTTCAGTCTGCTGAGGCGCTTTTGGCGACTGTCCAAAAAGCATCTCTTTGGCCCTAGAGTCGAAGTAGCATTGTACAAAGTCGTCGAAATGTGCGTACATCCTTTTCCTTCTGATCGCCAACGTCGACATGATCTGAGATTCGTTTTGCTTCTGCGCCACGGCTTCCACGAATGCCAATTCGCCCGTTTTCACCATGCTTGAATCTATGATGTCGATCAGGTCTATCATCTCTTTCTTTATCGCTGATACTTGAGCGGTATCAGTTTCGGTGGATCTTGTGAGGTCCTCGACGCGGGGACACTTGCTCTGAACGTCTTTAAGGATGTTTTCAACCTCCTCCATGTCCCGTTTGATCAAGGCGACTTCCCTGGTCAGCTGATTCCTCTGCTCCTCTTTCTGATCCAGCAAATGCTTAAGAAACTCGTGAAGCAGTTTATTTTTAGTCGCGCACGACTCGGCCTCTAGCAATCGTTTCCTTTGGGTGAGTACTTCGAGCATTACGTTAACGTCCGGCAGAGTCAGATTCGCGGTTTCTGCCGCTATGAAATCTCTCATTCCGAATTTCGCCGGCTCCAGCATGTCAGTTTCCAGGCCTCCGATCCTGCCGGCTCTGTAGCTTCGGCTGCCTCCCGAATCTGCGATCCCCTTCATGCGAGTTTTGTACTTTGAAACCAGCTCGTTCAACAGAAAATTAGGGAATATGTCCTGCTGACCAAGAGCGAAACTGCATTTCGGACATCGACCGTTGGCTTCTAAGGAATTTGTGATGCAATGATAACAGAAAGTGTGACCGCAGCGGGTGATGTGCGCCTCGTTTATCACCTCGAAACATATCGGGCAGAGATAATCGTTGTTTTTATCCTCGAGAGAGCCGCCGATCCCATGAAGAACGTTCGGAGAGTTCAGCAAACGCTTTGCGCTTCGAGTACCTCGATTCACAGATAGCGGCGAGCCCTCGTTACCCGAGCTTGCACCTGCGCCGGCACTTTCGAGCCCGCTACTCCCACCGGTAGACATGGTGGTATTTCTTATCGATTGTGCGAAATTGTGATAATATTTGTTTTTGTCTCGTTATATTTGTTTGTAAATTGGTCAACGCTTCCTATCCCTTCCTGAAACAATCAAAATAATGCCGGTGAGCTCGTGGGATAGATAAAAGTATAGAATCGTCGAGAAATCGATCGCAATGAAATAATAAAATGATTTTTCAAGAAATAAAAGAAGAAGAAGAAAACGATTCAACGATTGATGAGAACGAAAATTGGGTTTTCAAGGGCTCAGGCAGCATTATAGTAATTGTTTCAGGCTGGAACGTGGCAGAAAAAATAAATACATGACAAAAACATTGGAATATTACATTATAAACGAAAAAAAAAACAAAACAATAATGATGATTAAAATAACAGAATAAATATCAACCTAAGCAATAGAATGACGTAGAAAAAAAGAATCTAAATGCTTTGGGTGAATAACACAAACTTGTATCTTATACTACGCCGCTGTAATCAAAACTACATAAAAACAATGCGGAGAAAGTCAAGTAATCAAGAGTTCTTGAATAGATAATCGTAAGTTGAATAATGCATGAATACACTCACAAAGAAATGCTCTCAAGTAATTTTCCGTTAACAAGTTCGTTATATTTAACGGCGGTAGGCGTCAACGTGATACCATCTTGGCCTTCTGCCTCGTAAACTCCGAGCACTAGTCCTTTCTGTAAAGAACAATAACAACAATAACTATAACAAATGAGAAAAATGAAACAGAATTTTCGTATTATGTGCGAATAAAATTTCTCTATGTTATAGAAATATTTTCTCTGTTTTTGCTTAGGTATTCATCAGCATAACAATGTAAGAGAGTCCTTGGAAATAAAATTCTTGAATACAATAGGGATCATACAATGAATGTCACGTTTACAAACATATTTACGAATTACTTACAGACTTGTTTGCTTCGATTATTTTTCATGTTATTATTTTATACATTTCACAATAATGTGAGATTTGCACAGAATTAACGATCGTGAGAAAATATTATTAGGAAATTTGTTACGTTTATTTCAATCAGGTTACGAAAATAACGGATTTGATACGAGTGTGTCGTAGCTGATAAAAATAATTTTTTTAAATTTTATCAAATTATGTAAACTGAGATAACCAAGATGAAAAAATGTGTGTCGGTTTACTGTATGCATAAGTTGTAGGAAGAAGAAAAAAAAGAAAATAATTTAAGTAACTTTCTATACGTAATAATGAGGACAGGTACAGAGCTATTATTACCTTCATGTTTGTTTGATGTGCGAAGAAACGCAACTGAGATATTCCTTGGCGTAATACTTTTCCTCTGATAAGAAGCAATGCCATAATTTGCTCGCTAGAGCACGAAATATAGTTATCGCTCGACACTCAGCCGCCCGAGTAACATTTAATGGGCGGCCATAACGGAATTGAATTCAAACGAACTGCGCCGATTCACCAAAAATACGTGGGATTTCAAATATGTCGAATGATTTTATTATTTTTTCAGACCAAATGTTCCCATTTTATATATTTATTCATTCAATGAATCTAATTTGAATACATAAACTTAATCATGAGACGAATAATTACGTAACGAATGATCGACGTTCGTAATTATCATCACTTGTCAGGTTGTCAATCGTATCGTACTTTTTTTTTAGGTTATAAATCAGCCCACATGGCTCAATGCTGTCAATTTTCTTGTAAATCAAGATAATCGATATTTCAGATTATTCAATCATTATTTATCGTCGTCGTAGAATTATCTCCACGATGATATACAGACTTTATAACGAATATTTCACAGTATTATCGCTATCGTTATCTAAAAGTCGTTGTACGGATGTCAAATGTCCGACTTTTTGACGTCTAATTAATCTTGTCGTAACTTTTGATCTCTTATAGATGTCTTTAAGAGTTAAGACAAGATTTTGTTGACGTCATTTGGCGTCCATAAGACGACTTTTTAGACAACTTTGACTTCTGTGCTGTCTGGGTACATAGTATTTACTTAGTTGATGATAATTATGTACTCCTAGCTCTTAAGTTGTTGTCTATTATTGTAAATCTGTAATTGATATGAATAAACTATGAACTACATACTACAAGGTTGTTGATTCTTCGGTACCGTATCCCATGCCAACAATGAGAAGATCAGGATCTGATGCTGATGCTGCAAAAATCCTTAGCTAAAAATGAACCATGCATAGGTCCTATGAAAATCATCAACATCTGAAATAGGATGAAATCAATCTTTGTTCAAGATTATGACAATTTTGGTTGAGAAACGTCGTTCTCTTCACTCGAAAATGTATCTCTTCATACGATTTTGTTTTTTTTTAACGCCGACATAAGTTATTATCCGAAGCCACGCACAACATAAATTCTCAGTGAACTTTGAAGGAATCTGAGATTATTGATTAACAACAGATTAAATGAATGAAACTTATGATCTCAATTTCGATGAGGAACGAGCCTATTAAATATTCATTAGGAATTCTGCATTAATGGACAGAGAAAAAGCGTTTTTGAAATTTTAATTTTTATAGATGATATAAATCAATCAATGGGAGAAATAAGATTGTTAATCAAGAAAATCAAGAATTAGAATTTAGATTAGGATTATTTTTATTCGATCACTAAACAATTCTAAAAGACTGTAGATCAATTTTATATAAAGTTTATTCGCACAAAATTGGGGTGTAATCCTATTCAAATTGAACAAGAAAAATAATTCGATTCTATTTTTCACTTTCTTCAAAATTTTCATAGGAAATTGTTAGAATTTCATTGAAATTTGATGTCAGAAATTTCTTTTGGATTTCTCTACGATTTAAATTACGTTTTCCACCAAGCCATTCAATTTATTCGTGATAACGCGAATAAAAATGATAACGATGTAAAAATGAACTTTATGTATATTTTCTGTACATAATATTCCTCATTGCTTATTCATAATAGATAAATAACCGTCTATTTTAATTAAATATTCTCTGACCCGGATCCGTAATCGGTATCAGAATTATTTATTAAGGAATGACGCCATCGGGTCTTCCTCTCGTTTTCGTTTCATCTGGAAAGCTTCGATCTCCTCTGTAGTCGGTTCCTTGACTTCAAACATGCTGTTATACGGTCGTTTTCTCTCATCCATTTTCAACAGTCTATCCGCCGCCTTCTGGCTCTCCACTTCCTTCTTCAGAGCTTCCTTCAATTTATCTTCCTCCTCATTCTTGCTGGATTTCTTCTTACTCTTACGTTTCTCCTTTTGCTTCCTCTTCTTACTCTTCTTCTTCGACTTAGATTTACGCTCGGTTTTCGACTTCCAGTTGGCTTCTTCGTCGTTCGACGATTCCCCAGAGTCTTTCTCATCCCCTGAAGACTCGCTGACCTTTTCGCCAGCTCTGTCATCAGTTTCTCCGATCCTATCCTCTCTCACCTCACCTACCACCTCTTCCTTCTCGTCGAGCTCCTCTGCTGCGCTAGGCCCAGGAATCGGCGTCTCCGAAACACCCTTTCCAGCATCTCCGGTGCAGTATGAATTCTTAACGAACGAATGGCAGCACTTGTATCCCCAGTTCCCTCCGTGCCAGAAGGAGCCCCAAACGGAGGTGTGATTGTTCGGAAAAACGTCTTCCTCGAATTTCGAACGAATTACTTTTTTCTCTTGGCCCTTGATGATCTGCAATGAAAGTAAAGGATGAGAATTCACGTCGCAAGCCTGAGATATTGGCGAAGAAAAAAATCAAACCTTTCCGTATCTCGAATACTCGACGTAGTCTTCGGTCTGTGCGAGTAGAAGAGCGGCCGGTGGTGCCTGGAGATGTTCTTCTCCTCCGTATCGACGAATGACGCCGCCCCTCGCCTCGTCTTTAAGCTCGTCTCTTTTTTTGTCATACTCCTGCTTGAGCAGCTCAAGCTTCGTCGGCTCGGCCAAAAGATGTACGTCAACTCCTCGTTCATGAGCGTCCCATGCGAAGAGCTGGGCCACCGCGTGCTGTTGAGTGTCTCCAGAAAATCGAGCAAAGTTCTCTCCCCTGTAGGCTACCCTGTGGAATTAAAGAAAAGCGTTTGTTAATATCTTTCAATTAAATATCACGAGATAAACGTCAGCCATTATTCTACGCACTCTAAGTCCGTCCCTACGTAAGGATTGTCTCTCATTGATCTGGTCTTTGGATCGTAGTAGGCCGAGTCTGGGTCCAAGTTTCTCAAGTACTTGGCGGTGTCCTCTCTGATCCTCAAGTTTCTCACGGTAATTCTCTGCTTAGAATCGACCTTGGTACCGGGCATGTCGACCTCGTCAACGTATTTATCCTCATCCTTGTCAGAATCCTGTTCCTCGTCTTCCTCCGCCTCGAGTTTGTCGGCTCGCATTTGTCTCTTTGCATCTTCTATCTTTTGATATTCCTCAACGATTGCTTTATGCTCCGCCGGGTCGTAGCCCGCCCACCTGTCCCTTTTACCGTCGTAATCAATCGACAAATCAGGCTGTACATATTCGTCCGAAGCTATGTCTGCGTTGGTGAATTTGGCTCCGATCTTACGAGGCCTCTCCATGCAATCTTTTTTCTTGTGTGTGATAGCTCCGCAATTTTCGCAAGCTCCTTTTCTGTACTTTACAGATACTTTGCTCGTGTCAACGCCCCTCTTGTACCATTCGTCTAGGTGACTGAATTGCTTCTGTTTCTCAGGCTGAGGTCTTTGATGCTTCAGCGTCGGACCCTGGACAAAGGAAAAATCAGCAATTATCGGTTAAATACTTTTTCGATAGGATTTTTTTCACAGGTATTCAGTCAAAATTTATACCTCCGAGCCAAAATACCAAGGGGTCGCACTGATGTATTGAGGAATATGGGGGTTTATGTCTTTTCCCTCTTCGTCAACAGCTGCAGGCGCCGTACCGGCCTTTCGAGCCTCTTCTAGCTCCTTTGCCTTCCTCCAATCCTCTCGACTCTTCTTCCTAGGCTCATCCTCGAACGTGCTTTTATTCTTCAGGATACTCGACACCGGCACGTTTGCCGACGGAGTCGCCATTTCACTGATTGTGTTGATTTTTTCAAACTTTAGATCTTTTGATGTGTCTTTGATATGGCAACGTAGAAAGAGTGTTAAAAAAAACGATTCTCATTGATGTCAATGAACGAATAAACACATTTTTCTACTTAGTTTGATACTGAGATGATCAAAACTCGATTTGGGGTCTAAGAGGATGAATCATTCATCAATGGATTGAATAAAACGAAGAAATGATTCATTTTCTTATGTAGATAGAGATTAAAGACTTGATCGTCGATGGTAAGAATCAGTCACGGACGTATATTAGTGGAATCAGTCATTGGAGTCATAATAGTAAATACTTAATAATGAATTTTGTTCCGGTATTTCCTTACCTCGCAGTTTTATCAAGACTTTAAGGTGGTGAATATCAGTGACTCGTTATCATCCAGCTCGAACTCACTCGATTAATATAGTTCGTTTTAGGTTATGTCGTACTACGACATAACCTAAAACGAACTAACCTATAAAATGGTGACTGAGAATGTTTCGTATTATTAATCGAGTGAGTTCGAGCTGGATGATAACGAGTCACTGATATTCACCACCTTAAAGTCTTGATAAAACTGCGAGGTAAGGAAATACCGGAACAAAATTCATTATTAAGTATTTTTTTTTTTTTTTAAACCAATAGTTACAGGTTAGTCAACCTATGTACCAACATTATTAAGTATTTACTATTATGACTCCAATGACTGATTCCACTAATATACGTCCGTGACTGATTCTTACCATCGCCGTAGATTATCTCAAACAACAGAGAGCGGATGAACGGTTGATTGATTATCTATGGAAAACAGGGATGAAAAAGGGCTTTTGTTCAGCTTTGTATTAAAGCTGATTATTCCGACAGAGGATAATTGCTGTTATTGATGACACTGATAAACAGTTTACGATCGTCCTCGTATTTTGGCAGCTCTAATATCGGCCATTTTTAATCTTAATCACATTGCTGATATGGCCGCCATCTTTGTAGTCTGAATCGACATTAACGCGCGGGAGATTCAAATAGTGTTAAACTCAGAACCATTTTGAGTGAATATTCTTCCCTAACTAGATAATTAAACAATTAAATTCTTAAAAAAACTGTTCTCCCGCATTTTTTAGCGCTATCCGCTTCATACATCACAGCTTTCCCAATTTTGTAGTAAACAAATGACGCGTAACGGTCTGATCGGACTACAAGGATACAGCGGCTGTTTCGCAGCGTCAGTCCCTATTCGTCCGTTCCTTATTTCGGTGAGGTAAAGTTAGACGTGATATTTAAAAATGGCGAATGCCGGAGGCGGTCAACTCGACGAGAAGAACTTGTAATTTTTTCGCTTTCTAGTTTTTAGGGTCCGTCGGGTCAACCAATAATCTTCGAAGGTGGTTTCGTCTCGGTTGAGGCATTCCGATCATGACCGAATAGTCAGTGTCCGATAAATATCATATTCCGTTCTATTTATACCACACGATCTCTCAATAAAACTCGGCAGCTAGCTAAACGTCAAAACTATCGCTATGTGAAAGTAAGGACACAAAGGAGCGCCGTGGAAAGGATATATCGTAAACTCCGGCCGTACCCACATAACTGAAATGAATCGGAATGTAAAATGGAGGATGTCGTAGCCAGACGACGACGATATTCGTCACTGCTGTAACCTCATACTCTCGATCGTCGTCCACCAGCCTCCTAATTCATTCCTCGTCGCTACTCTGTCGTAAACAAGGTAAATGATACAACAACGATACCGTCTCTCACTGTCCTTCAATAACATACATCGTTTCTCGATCTATTATATACCGTGTAGAATTTTTCACTCATCACACGGTGGCCAGATTTCAGCAGAAAATATTAAACATTGCAAGTCAATTAATTTTTTAATTTTTATACTCGTGCCGAAGTATCAATCGAGTAAGTTTTTTTTATAAATCTCCCTTCGTACCGGATCTAGATTCAAATTCCTTTCCTACCATCTGCGATACTTTTTCCCCGTTGTTAATATCACCTCTGTTTTCAGAACGGAGAATGGAATGGATGGATCGTGCCCCCGACTCCACTCAAATTTTGGAGATCCCGGTTCAGACCGTGCGATCGGTTACCTCGTGCCAAAGGTGCCTCTGTACAGACCGAGTCCGGACACTAGCGACCTCGGCTATCACACCTTGGACAACAGCGCTTGTCGTTCGTCTTCGTCAACTTCTATCGTTACCGTTCCTATCAAGCACCAGCATTCCCAGCAGCCTCAGCACAGAAAGACTCTCAGTCACTTAGACGACGACCTTCTGTTGAAGATCTTTGGCTGGCTGACCACCAGAGAGAGATGTACGGTGGCTCAAACGTGCCGGAGACTCAGAGAGATCGCATGGCATCCCTCCCTCTGGCACGACATCGAGGTCCAGAGTCCCCAGTGCGTTACAACCGCCCTGAACGCGGTAGCGCGTTACGGATATCACTCCAGAGTCCATCGGCTCGTTTTAGAAGGAGCTAACGGGCACCCTGGGGTCCTGGCTTCCCTTCCGTTTCCCAGACTCACCACTCTCGCCTTGAGGCATTTGAGACGCGTCAACGACGACACGGTCGCGGCTATACTGGACAACTGCATACACCTCAGAGAGCTGGATCTGACCGGATGTGCCGGAGTGACGAGAGCCTACACCCACGGAGCGTCTCTCCAGCTCCAGTCCCTTGATATGAGCGACTGTCACGGAGTCGACGACGCCGGACTGGCTTTGACCATCTCTCGGATGCCTCACCTGGCTTGTCTCTATTTGCGACGTTGCGCCAGAATCACAGACGCGAGTCTGGTCGCCGTTACCTCGTACTGCGGAGCCCTGCGTCAGCTCTCCGTATCGGATTGTGCGAGGGTAACGGACTTTGGGATCCGCGAGGTTGCCGCGAGGCTGGGACCCTCCTTGAGGTACCTTTCCGTTGGCAAATGCGACCGTGTCTCGGACGCGGGGCTTCTGGTCGTGGCCCGGCACTGTTACAAGCTGAGATACCTGAATGCCAGAGGCTGCGAGGCCCTCAGCGACAGCGCTATGCTCGCCCTGGCCAGAAGCTGCCCGAGAATGCGAGCTTTTGATCTGGGAAAATGCGACATAGGCGACGCTACGCTCGAGGCTCTATCCACAGGGTGTCCAAACTTGAAAAAACTGTCTCTGAGAGGCTGCGAGAGGGTCTCCGACGTCGGACTAGAGGCACTCGCCTACTACGTCCGGGGCCTGAGGCAATTGAATATTGGGGATTGTCCAAGAGTCACTTGCCTCGGGTACAGAGCCGTTAAACGATACTGTAGACGCTGCGTTATAGAGCACACTAATCCCGGTTTCTCTAGCTGATGTCTTTACCTTTGTTTGTTCAATTATCGATTATGTTTACTCGGATATTATTTATTAACAGTTGTTATTATCACGTCTGTTTGATTATACTTCGAAAAATAAGGATCAAAGTGTCTTTTGGTCGTTGAAATTTCGATGTTTGGAGACACAGTATCGTTATAAAAACTGCTATGGTGCAATACCGTTGGATTATTATTGTAAAAATATGACGCAGTTAAGTGGGCTAGTTTAATTCCGTCCAGTGCCACTTCTTGTTGCCATTTGACAATTTTATACTTCATTATAGGAATTAACATCTTTACTACCGCAATAGAATAACGAATCTCTGCAGCGCGTTGTTGTTTTCGATTATGTAAAAAATTAGTATGTACTACTTACGACAGTGGTAAAAGAGTATATTCGTATATATATTTGTAAAATTTCATAGAGTTTAATGATATTTGATATCTTTATACCGTATTTCTTACACCCAACTCGATGTATTATCTAGATAGAAATTACGACGCTATGTTATTAATTATAAATATATTTATGTTACGTAGATTATGTCGAATTGAGCGATCATTAGGCAATATTGAATCTGAAAATTGATTATATAGATGTAGATAGAATATTTTCTATATTATTATTTGCGCAATAATCAAATCAAATGAGATAATTTGCTCCGAAATTTCGGATATTTTTACATTTCTTTTCTATAGCCAATGTGATGCAATTTTTCATGGGAAACAATTTTAACGATAAATATTTTTTTATACGCACTTCAAATTCAAATTAGATGGTAGTTTTCTGTATACGCTTTAACGCTACTTGCTCTTCTGAGTTATTATCAATATTCTGAAACCGCTTTTATCTGTCTCTAACAAATATTTTGCTTTTATATTCTTCAAAACGGAGATTTTGACTCTTCACTTGAGTCAAGTGGAAACAATGCAGATCCCAGGTGAAGTATTAGTAGGTTGTGGGTAGAGGCGATATTCTATTTGGTACATAAAGAAATTTTTACAGCTGAAACAAATTTGTAAAAACAAATTATCTTTAATATAAATTCATGTACTTGTGTTAAATTCTAATTTATTTTATACGATTTGTAAAACAAAACAAAAAATAGTAGATAGAAGAAATAAAATATGCATTCCGTATAAAAAAAAACGTTATTTTCTCGCAGAAAAATCATTAATCGCTCGATTACGTGTGAAAATTAAGAAATTCACGCCTATCGATCAATTTTCAGGGTGAGGTGAATCGGATCTCCGGACTTAAGGTGATAGTCCGAAAGGGTACGTCCGTTTTCTAAGTAGCATCCATAGGCCCAAAGTTTCTGTCTTTCTGGGAGCCATTCCTCGCTATTTACAACCCAGTGAGAATTATCACACTTAGGACCGAGTTCTGTGAAAATTCTCCGTTTCAGATGGTCGACAGTGTCCGAAAATGATATGCCGGACAGTTTCACTCCTTTTCCATTCAGCATTCGTATCGTAACGATGCCTGCGCAAATGGTGAGACAATGTAATTCTATTTTTACTTCACAAAGCTTCAAACTATAGTTCATATTCGAAATCCAAGCTAGGGAAATGAGTTTCGTCAGCCAGCCGGAAGTAGAGCGAGCAAGACTGTGAAACTAATTAACTTTGATCAGAATATTCACGTGGTTCGCAATTACTTGATTCGCTGTTGCATCCGGCCTGCATCTTCGCTTATTAAATATTAAATAAAATTTAGAGCAAGTATTGAACGGTAAATGAGGATTTAATTTTTATAGTAGATCAAAGGCTCGAATAAACGGGTAAAAAATTTCATCACCATCCACATCGAACGAAGTGAGCTGTGATCGAGGTAATTTTGTGGCTAAAAAATTGAAAGTGAAGTGTGCTATTATTTAAAACTATCGAAGACGTGTCGACGCGTTCAATTTATTTAATACGGGCTACTGCAGGAAGTGTGTAATATTGAAAAGATAAAAAAGCAAGAAATGGAAGAGCAGCTGTGTGAACGAAGACTAGGAACTGATGAGAAGCTCCTGCGGCTGAATTGAGCGGCCTTCTCGATCCAATTCAAATATATATCCACTCGCGTGTAGAGTCCGGGACGTTCCTTACGGCCACATCCTTCTCCAGCGGACACAATCCCGATTTGCACCCCATTGCAGATCAGTGGACCACCGCTGTCCCCCTGTTTAACGGTCATTTTTTCCCGTAAAACAGACTTAGATTTAATGATTTCCATCAATAACTGAATAATGACGAGTTATTTATAATGACACAAAGAAGAACATTGGATTTTGGAAACAGGCGTGGCTATACAGGGTGAATTCCTAACGATTATTCAGTCTAAAATTGCCTATAGAGTCGAATTCTTGAGCTTTAAGACAGTTGGATTGGCTTTGAACTGTCCAAAAGCTTCTTTCTTGATGCTAACTAGCTTCGGACTTCATCATCGTTAGGAATACGCCCTGTATAGACCCGATTTTCGATTTAAATAGACGTGGTGAATGATCATATCACCTGACAAGCGTCAACGCTGCCCTCTTGGAAACCCGCACAGACATGGAGATCCTCTGAGAAGTGAAATTGCGCGTTTTTACTGTACCATTCAGAACAGTTTGCGGATTTGAGGATAGGGACCATCGCCATCATCAAACTCTCTCCGTGGGCTTGCTGGAGTAGAAAAGCTGGTCATACGTGAGCTTGGTGTCATTTTACCGTGCCAGGACTTCCTCAATTCCAATAAATCCCTTGTCGCGTTATCATCTAGATTGTACCGGTGAAGCCTCCAGTAGATATCCCCAGCCGAGAACTTTGCAGAATATTTTTCGATCGTTGTTTAATGTCTTCAGTATTTCATCGACGACGTAATTGACCGATGGAAGAGGGACAGGAAGCACTTTTTGCCCTGGTGTAAAAGATCTGTCCAACTAAGCATTGGAATAATGATGGATTGCGGGGACTTTATGTGGGGTGTAAAAACCAGCGGTGCCGTCGAGGGTCGCGATATTTATAATGCTACTTACTCGGATCAATGCGACATCATTGAACTGAGAAGTACTGTTGTATCCCGGATGTATTTCTATGTGAACGACAAGCCGAATCTGCATATTCGGATCGTGCAACGACGTCACATCCGTTACACCAGCTATTGCTACGAAGATCAGGGGATTCTGCACCGAGCTCGAGTTTCCTTCCCCACGACTGCTTCAGATGTTCGTATTGACGATTTGAAAGAGCAGAAACGGAGAGATTTGATTGAATTCAGACAACTTACAGACCGAAAGCTTGAATCAGGTGAATACTCACTCGACGAAGCAATGGGCTGCCGAGAGCACATGTGTACCGTGAAGATACGTTCCTCCGCAAACGTGCCCGAAGGCTTTCTTCTGCAGGGAGACCTAATTATCAATCAATCGAGTCACTATCGACAGCGAATTTCTCTGGTAACATTATTGGTGGACTTTTAACTGAATGGTAAATACCATGAAAGGATATTTTAGTATGGTAGTTGGTTTCCCCCCAACTATACGAGTCACGATTTGACGATGTGCGCCTGAAAGATGGAGCAGAAACAGCAACGTGAATCTAGTTAGTTCATTCAGCAGATGCAAATTCATTGTGTTGTGTGATTTTTCTCTTCTCTCAATTAGTTCATGATAATTTTATTTTCAAGGTATATATTACAGAATATGTGTAAGAAAATTCACTGCATCTAAAAAACATGGTTATAAAAATCTATAATAATTGAAAAACCAAAACAAGCAGTGTAAGTATAACATGATTATTCACGAATATAATATAAAACGATCGCTATTGTAATTCATGGCAAACTTCAGTTATCGCTAGTACAATGGCGGGTAGGCTATCATCGAGTCTGGATCACGCATCGACTTGAAAGTTCCATAAACACCTTGCAGAATTCTTCTCACAGCGACTTTTGGTGTGACAGTAGCGTTTTGACCAGAGCTCTGTTTCATGGCGCAGGTGTACAGCGCCCTTGCCTGTGAACCGCAATTGGCAGTGGCATTTTGGACATCCGTAACGATCTTGGAGTGCTCGTAGAGAAAATATTCGGAGGCGCAGTCGAGGACACTGTCGTCGTTCTCAGTCGCCTTGTGCTTTTCCATACACGTCCAAACGATGTGATCGATCCAATCGTAATTGTCCCATTCACTGCTGTAATCGACGTGCTGATCGGTCAGTCGTCGGGTGATCCTCGCTCGATCCCTGGAGATAAAAAATGGATGTCAGAGAGTCGATGATTCATGCATGACTAATTATTAATTCAGAGACTTGCCACCAATGCCAAGGATTCTTTCCGATTCTGGCTCCCTTCAGGCTTCCCAAATAGGTGAAGACGTTCTCGTTCATCGTTTGGAGCTGGTTATAATCGATGTAGAGGTTTACCAAATTGGGTATATTTGGAAACACCGTTTCCTCGATGTATGTAATCCCGTTGAATGACAAATCCAAGGTTCTTAACTGAGTTAAATTCGCAAACCAAGCTGCTTGTACTATAGTCAAGCGATTTCCCCACAGGGTCAAGTTGCTCAGCCTGGTAAGACCGCTGAACGCTTTGGAATCTATTGTCTGGATCAGGTCGCTGTGTAGGTCCAAATATTTGAGGGTATGTCGGAATTCGGAGAAGGCATTACTGCAACACGTTACATGCAATGTGACCGTCTTGTTATTCGTTACGTGGGAGTCATCTGGAAGGTCGTTTCTCCTAGAATTAATCTCTATTGTACTTACGCAGGGACGTTGATTATCCTGGACGAGTGGATGGTGATCGAATTTACTCTCTTCGATGCTTGGGTGAGGTTCTTCAATCCTTCAACACCGAAGCAACGGAATTCGGAATTATCGTACGTCTGGCATTTTGGCCACTCCGCAGAAGTGTATCCGACGTAAGATACAAAGACAACGAATGTCACCGCGATTAAAACGGATCGTGACATCGTCGAACCGGATGTATAACTAGTTCCACGTCTATACGGTTCACGATCTGCTGCTGGACTACATACTTTGCCTCTGCCCGGTCCGACGCCGGAAAACAGTAGATGGTAACAGCGTGCGGTTTCCGGTTGACCGTGATAAGGCTCAGGCCAGTCGACATCGAGGTGGCCATTGTTTTTTTAGAAGATAACCGCGGTTTTACGTAACGTGGAGCGGAAGTTCGACTCTAGAACCTTGAAAAGAATGTATAAAATTGTTTTTGGTCTCGTTTAAATATTAATTCCTTCTCGCTGAGAAAGGCTATAACTTTTATCCTTGCCGTACCGTAACGACATCACTTCATAGGTATACGATCGGACGGGACCACGGTACAAATTTATGAAGCCGTTAGGCTTCCCTTTGAGCGGTAAAAGAAATATTAATTTCAGGTACTTTTTCATGACTGTGTGGTATCAGACATCAAATTGCTTGTAAAACTTAAGAGTTACATTCATCGATCCTTTTGGTAGAAATAAACTTACGTTATAGGTAATCTTGCATCACGTCGTTGATATACAGTAAGAAATGCTTTATTGTCACATGTTTATACATTAATTATGATAATTATAATAAGAGAACAGGAATGTCTTCGATAATTTTTCTTTCAATTTTTTACACAAGCATGTCCGTCATTCCGTTAAAACTTTGGAGCATTTAAAAAAATTTCATCCATTGACGCGTTCGTTCCACCCTTCTGCCAAACTGAATTTATTTTTCTTTTATCATATTTTCAAACTATACGAACTGATGAACTATACAGAGTGGAACGTACGCTTCAATTTTTCAAACTTTTATTCGTATGCTATAACAACTATTCAACGAATGGTAATATATCAACTGGTTTTGTCATAATTACATCCACATTATATTACTGTGACATACTATATAGAAATATATGTATATGATACAATCTCCGCCACAATTTCGCATTCGCAAGCTTTCAATATCTTATCAATTAGTTGACGTGCTTTTCGTTTCCTTACAGACAATTTCAACGACTAATTTATATCTTCAATACCTCGGCCTCGGAATTAATTTCGAAATTAGAATTTTGGGATGGATGTTTATGGATGTGTTTTACCAATATCATAGAGTTGTCCAATCAAAAGCAGTGCGATTTGAGCGCCTGCAAGAAACAATTCACGATTACATTAGCCAATTAAATGTATTGTGTGAATCATTCACATATGTTCTATCCGACTGGAGGAACGATATCTATAGTTTGATAAGGGGATGTTAGCTAGTCGCGTTGTCGCGTAGCTAATTACGCCGCAAGAGTCCAAGGTCGAGTAATAACAAAATTTCACAAAAATAAAATGAAATGTGGGTCAGATGTCGATATAGAACGGTGATAGTTTATGTTTCTTATTCATAGGATATCTAAATGAGAAAGTCGAAAACTGTTAAGGAAATCATGATTATTCTGTGAATCTCAGTCAAGTTAGAGCTTAAATTTAACTTGGCACTTGAAGATTGTTATAAAAATAATTTTAACGGATCGTTATCTTTGTTTGCCGTGGTACGTTGTCTGTGACAGATTTCCACACCATCGCGATGCTGGGACAATATATAATGAAAATAAATTATATGTATGATTATTTTGAAAACCCAAAACAGGAGATCCAAATTTCAATCCTTCTCTATTCTCCATCTCATTACGGTCCCACACGACATTCTCTGATTTGTACAAGATTTATGATTTGATACAGATTGCAGTTACGGATATAATATACGCTACAATCATTCAGATAATTCTCTCAAATAATAATAATAACTCTGAAACAACAACAATTGTTTCGAGAAAATTGATATACACCTATAGATACGCATTATCATTAATTTGATTATTGTCATTGCAGAATGACGCTTTTTTATCTCGATCATCTGCTTAATCCCAATACAGTGACACTGATATCTGCACTTTATTCCTGTTTCTTGGATGAAAAAACAAACCCAGGTGCTTCATGCAAACCCTCGCCGAATAGTTTGCGCCTGTATCGATCGTAGGTTAATTAATCCACCATCCAGCAGCTCTAGCCTGACTATAACTGCTCTCGCATAAATTATTTGCCCGACATTATCGCGGTACAACGTCGCGTACAGGTATAGCTATACGCCTATACGGTTCGGCTAAATTTTACGACGTACGTAAGCAATAATCCAGCATCGATCCCGCATCTAGCAGGCACGGGATATTAGGGCTACGACGATTACTGTTATCGTCAAAGTTCCAAATTGACAACGTCGATGCGATGTCGAGCCGTGATTCAAGACGACCAATTCCGTAGGCGGCGAATGTGCCGGTGCGGGTGCCGGAGCCTGCGGTGGACCGACCGGAGGTCTCGGTATTCCAGTCGCAACACCGTCGCGTCCCAACTGCTTGGCGAACGGAGTCGTTAGATTAAAATTTTCCTCGTTTCTCACAAGAGCCGAAGGGTCCTCGCGTTCGTCGAGCTCCGCTCCTTGAGGATGCTTCCGCCTTCCTTTCGTCAGTTTCTTCCGCGATATGTTGCTCAACTCGTTGTGGCGAACCGACGGAAGCGTTGTCTTCGTCAGATGAAGCTCTGAAAGCCGCATAAATCCATGTATAACAATATTCGAGTCGAAGAAATCGTAAGATCCACCTTGCAACCGCACGGAGCCTTCAGCTTTGCCGAATGCGTTTTCCGAGGAGCAAGTGTAGCTCCCAAAGTCGTTCTTGTCCAGCCTCCGGATGGTCATGTTGAGCTGGTAAGCGTACTGGCTAATTGGCACCTCCGACATGGCGTACTTCTCCCCGGGTAGAAGTTTTTCACCTGCGATAAGTAGCGTACTTTACTCTTAGGGCGTTTGTTTAATTAAAATCTCAGAACGTGGCGTGACCCAGAACGGACTTTGGCTCCGAGATACGGGTCGAGCGGCGTTAACAATAAGTAAACTGTTGCTGTTTCCGGTCCAGCGATCGCTGCCTGTCCGACCGGAAATTGCATTCCAAGGTTGAAGAAGAATAATTTCCGCGTACAGGGGATTGATTCGGTTATCAGAAGATATATTCGAAATGATCGAGATCCTGTCATGATTACCTGACTCCTTGTACCAGGAGTTCAGAGCTCGCGGCGAAGCTTCGGCGTAGCATTGAATGACGACGTCGCTGTTAGCCGGGGCGGCGACGAGCTGATTAACGACTTTTATCAACGGCTGGACTGAAAAATGCGCGATAAAATTAGCCGAAGTCGTCGGTTTTCGGAGCTGGATAAAATAAGACGACGTACTTACAGTGCACGCGTACCGAATACCGCTTGCTGATCATCGGAGGCACCCCGTTTGACGCGATACAGAGATACGAGCCCATCTCCTGCCGCAGGACACCCTCCAAGTGCAGGTGCTCACCGTCCAAGCTCTTGACCACTAAAATCGACATTCATGCTCACCTAACTCGTGGAAGTAAGGGACTCGTGTTTTCTGAATCGAACGTTACTTTTTTATCGTTCATAATGCGGATTCAGGGGTACTGAAACTCATCTGCGCTGGTGTTGGCAGGGTTTTGAATGAAATAAATAAAGAGATATTGGATGGATTATAATCTCAGCTAGGACGGCCACAATGGCGTTGATCATATCTAAGAGGGAACGGAGGATATTTACGGTGATCGTATACCGTAAATGGACTTCCATATCGTAGCAATCCTCGAGTGAGTATATTTTCATAGTTGAATGTGACCGCAAGGGTGTTGATGTAATCTAATAGATAGAATTTCCTCTCGCGCATCGGCACCCTTCAAATTCCGGATGATGCATCTCCTCCGTAATAATGTGTGCAATATCTATCCTTTACTAAAATATTATAACGTTACCTGACTGCGGGGGGTAGGTACACAATGAATATTACATGCGATAGAGTGAGAAGACCTACGTAAACCAAACATCGATCACTCATGGTTCGAAGTTCGAAGACCCGCGCGGTTATTCTTGCCTCAATTCGATTACTATATACAGAGATTTCGCACCCGTTCACCAATGAACGCGGTAATGAGATACCTCGTAAGTTCCATCGAAATGTCTACCCACTCTGTTTTATGCCATTCTCGTTTCGCAGGATGATGTTACGCCCGTCTTCTCTCCGCCAGGTAACAACGGGCGGAGGTGTGCCCGTCGCTCTGCACCTCAATCGCACGCTTCCACCCTCTTCGGTTGTCAGTCCCTCCGTCGAGTCGTCCAGATCCATTATATCAGGAGGTATGACGACCTCCATGTACCCCATCTGGTCCAAAGTTTCTCTCGTCATTATAAACCGCATAATACAGATCCGCGCGAGGTAGGCGGGGTTCGTATCTACAACTTGAACCGTGCTATGGAACCACGGTGTTCATGGACCGTGGCGTACCAGGAAAAGCTCGCGTATGAACACGGAAAACATATTTCAAGCCTCGTTATTGAGGGATTTTTACCCCCCATTACTCTCTCAGCGATTCATACCGCGGATTATCCCTCGCTCCGTAAAACATAGATTTGGCAGGCGCGAAACAAGGCGCTGACCTCCGTCACCCCGTGAAAAGACCGGGCTTCAACCTCGCCAAATAACGTATCAGAAAAGATTAACGCTGCTCTCACCTGGCTTAGCATCGGGTCGGTGTTCACCTGACACATGTACGTGCCGGAATCGGCCCGCTGGACGTTAGCCACGTGGAGTTTCCACGTGTTGTGTCCATTGTGGGTGACGGAAAGTCGCGGATTGTGAGCCACCATGTGAGTATGGATGGCTAGGATGGCTCTTGAGTCGGATTTGATCCAGGCAACCTGAAACAATTTCATGACAGACTATTACACCGTTTTTTTAACTTCTGAATGAGTTTGAGTTTGGCCGGAGTATTTTTTGCGGCAGAGTCGAATACGAGAGAAATAGAATAAACGAAAATGAAGAGAGAAGCAAAAGAGCAAAAATTGGCACCGTAGAAATTGCGGAACTAGCTGGGTGAAGTAGAGTTTGACCCAGTATAGTTCTGGCTGACACGTCCGGAATTTGTCCCCTTTTGTTCGGGCTGTTTGCGCGGGAGGGGAAACTGACTATTAAATCCCACTACTACTTTCCCTCGTTTATATCGGCGGAAAAATTCAATGTTTAGGGAAGGTGGCAGCTTATAAAAGCGTTTATCGGAAATCAGGCCGACAATGGACGAGGCAAGGGAGAGAGAAAGTGCCCGAACGAACGAACGAACGAACGAACGAACGAACGAATGTATGTATGTACCAACGATCAACCGTGAGCTGACTTCCATCCCTCAACAACGTCGAAAATCAACCCTCCTCTTGCCTCGCACCCCCTGAGCCACCGGTTCGTCGTCCCACACCACAACCAAGTTTTTGGAGGCTGACGCCACGATCTGTCATATTTCAGGCAGAGGGTCTATTCACCGTGGAAAAAGCTTTTAAATTTGCGAACAAAAGCACGATATCCGCAGCAATACAATTTAAGGTGTATAAAAAAAATAACGTTAATGGATCAGCGTCGCGAAGGACGTTCTATACGTCGATTACGTCGATTCTGACGAAAGCTCGAGAGCTACGCGAATACTCCTGAGAGAATACGTGGGTGTCGATTGTTTCGGTTTCTTCCTCGGTTCAATTCGAAAGAGAGTTCGATGAATACCGAAGAGTTTATCGTTACCGGATTCATCAATAATTTATTTCTTTCCAACTCGGATATCATTAATTGTTATTATTATATTTTAATAGAGGGAAGGCAAGGTACGAAGGTGGCGAGAGAATTTTTTTTAATGAAAATCAAATATTCCCTCGATTCGATGGTTACGTTCGACTCCAGCGGTGGAAGTAATCGAGGATATCGTTAATTGAGCAGAAAATATCATCTCGTTTGAAATATTGAGAGAAAAGAAAGAAAAGTTAAAGAAAACCTACTACATTAAATTTCTGCAATAAATAAAATGGCAACAAAGAGTTTTACCGTTTCTGTAGTAGAGCTGTACATACATATACGTATACGCGTTTCTCGGTCCTCTCCACTCGACAGAAAAGAGGGCAAAGAGGATGTAGAGGGAGGGATGAGTGCGAGAAAAAGAAAGGGAAGCCGGTGCGGAAGTACGGTGGCATTCATGCTCCTCATTTAGTTACCAGTTGTAAAAAAAAGTTGTAAAAAATAAAATACCGTGGTGGAAAATAAAGAGGAAAAACCATGGTAACGTTCCGAATTTTATCTGAAGCGCGGAAAAAAAAACCAATCTCTTTCAATAACCTCGGCGCAATCACGCCCTATACACGAGTGTCGATGAGCAGACGTAGGAGTCAGTGAAGTCTGGAGCATCGATACAGGCATTCGCACGCGTAGTTTCAGTGAATTATCATCGCCCAACTATTTTCTACTTTCTGCTAAAAGCACGATATAATTTCATTGTGGATTTACGAAGGGATTCGATCGGAGATAATCAGTAATGGGTAACGATTCGTAATTGATATAATTATGCAAGCCATTGAAAATTCGAGGCTTTTGGGAATCGGATCAATAATAAAAAACTAATTAATCCGCAGAAAATCCTTTGAAGCGTCGCTCTTCCATTTTGCCTAATTGCCAATAACTGACGAACGAAAAGCTTCCGGCGACACAGTTGGAATGATCAATCGTCCATTTCGAATTGGTTCAAAGTTCGACTTTGAAGTTGAGATTAGAGTTCGCCAGGATCGACGCGGGCGTCGGAGGACCGAAACCGTGCAGAGCTAGGATAGAAGGCTTATCGAAGTGTCTTTGAATTTTCGGTGAAAGGTACACGAGCCACTGAACAGAAAGAGGATAGTGACTCGAGGTTCGGCTGACTGCGGGTGGCCCACGGGCTGGAGATTGTAAGCCGCTGTAACAAGGGATTTCAAATCAGAACCCCGCGAGTCTCGCTCTCCCCCGTACGTCGAGATCCGGTGCCCATAACCAGCTGTATTTCACGAAAGGTTCGCTTCAGATCCGACGTATAGCTGCCACTCTGATACACAGGATCTCGAGGAATCGCGTTCTCCAAGTGCCGAGTTGGCCCAGTGCTCGTAAAACTACGCCTACTTAACCGAACCGATATACGAAATCACCTGTATCAATATTCAATAAATTTTCGACACTTTTATCAATTTTTTTTCTGGTGGGTTAAAATCCCGATCGTGGAAAACCGTTCCGGGAATACGGAAATATATCCTTGTATATAGGTATATATACCCTCATGGTGAGGCAGGGGTCGCTGCAGGACTTGTATATCAGCGGGTTCTGGCTATTTTCCCGGAGCTTTTCGCCTCGCTCTAAGAGGTCTGCCCACTTCGTTTCAGGTCTCACCACTTTTCCACCACTTCGTACCCACTTGAGCCGATCCCCGAGGAACGGGAGGGGGCAGGGTAGCGCCGGGCCTTGGCGTTATGCTTTAATCTCGCTCTGAATTATCGCACGTGTTGGATGTGCTCTTTGGTACAGCCCCATTCTTATTCCAACGTTATTTCACTCTTTCTCCCTCCTCGGGCAACTTGACTTCCGGCGAAGCACGACGTTGAAAATGGCACAGAAATTTATTATTTTTCGAAGCCTCGATCGCTCTCACGCACCGCGCGGTGTTGAATACCTGCGTCGACGTGACGGTGCCATTGTTGGTTTCCCAGTGAATTATACGGAGCTAAACTGCCAGCCTCCCTATAGCCGGCAGGGCAGAGTTCTCCAGAAAACCACTTTCCAGGGTTTATTCGATTCTGAAAGCTCCGCGTTACAATTCCGAACCGATAAAGATACAGCGGAGAGACAAACCGAGCTCCTCACTTTCATCCTGTACTTCTTATTCTTATTTTTATTTGAATATCTGCAAGAGCCGGAGTCTCAGATCAACCCTGAAGCTATTCACCCTCAGTTCTCTTATCACCGTGGAGAGGGGATCTATTCGAGTACCATTTCTACCCAATATTTACCATCCGTCTCTCCTCATACATCCCCAGGAGGATTCTCGCTCGAGTCTGTCCTCGCCACGGCTGCATCACTTTTCGACAGCCAACAAACTACCCGCAATCCTTCTATGGAACGATGAAGTAGGCAAACCTTCCTCTCGGCGATTCAATTTCTGAATCCCTTCAAGCATGGAATTTTGATGCTGCGTTAAGGCGGGAAAAAATATTCGAACTTTCCCTACAGCTGTCTGAATTCGTCTCGAAGAAAGAGATACGAGAAACCTAACAAAAACTACAATTCAGCTAAGAATATTGAGAATCTAAGGACTTATTGAACCCTGAAACTTCGATTTCTAAAGCTGAGAAATGCAGAATATAAAAATCTTTCACGGGAATTATTCGACTCTGCAGTGAAAACTGTGAAAATCACCGTCTCCTACTTGCTGAAATTTAGTGTTTATGTTGAGTGCACAAAAATGCATTCGGGAAAAAATATAAAACTACTCGTGACCAATATTTCTCTTAGTTCCTTCGATTGATACAAAATATAAGAGTGTCTTTTCACATCTGTCTACCGAATTACTTGAAATCTAAATGCGACGAGGGTACATTATGAGTATGTGGCGGTAATGAGCACCATTCAATTTCATCTTCAGGTCCAATCGGAGTATATTTGCGGGTTGATTCTTCTCTCCTCGCGAGATATTGAATTAGCAGTTCTGATTTTCATTTATCCATTCTTTGCCCTGTACGACGTTCATATTTTTCTACCGTTTTACCCCAATTCTCCTTCCCCGATTCCTCGGGCTTCCGGACTCCTCTATAACCACGTCCCGGGATTGCGACTCCCCTTCGCCATCAGTACCGAAAGTATTTTCTTCGTTCAATAGGAGTGTTTGCCGATTCAAACACGCAATCAAACCTGGACTTTCTTTCGAAACTGAATTACCTAGCTATTCGTCGATGCCCCCCTCTTACATTCCCCTCGCTGCCGCTCGCTTCGCGGGTCTTCCATCAATGCAGCGCTTTTGCTAGAGGAAATTCTACGAGTTCCTACATTTCCGTGACATAATTCAGAGATTTTTTCTCCAATCACTGCAACCAATTGTCTACATTATTTTATATAAATATTACTTAGCGATAAAACTGGGATAACTTGCGATCGATGTGATTATGCGAAACGTAAATTGTGTACAAGGTATGAAATTCGGGGTGTGATTGCGGCGGATAAATACCATGGGGGTGGTGGTGGTAGAATTGACTACTTATCCCAACGGAGGGAGAATGGCAGTGCTTGAAAAGGGATAATATACAATCCCGACGCCGTCAAGTTTCCTCGCGTTGTTCGAAGCGGAGTTACTGCGATATAACGCATTGCTTTACTCGGTGTGCGAATACGACGGCAGTGTACACATGGATATCTAGAGAACTAGGAACCTACTACAGTCGGGCTGCTGCCTGTTTCGTGCAGTAAACTTAAACAGTCGATTAAATTTGATTGCGACAGTTAAGAAATTACTACTGAGACCTGTACTCCTTATTTCAAGTTGGAGTTCATGA
Organism: Euura lappo; assembly: GCA_018257835.1. NCBI lineage: Eukaryota > Metazoa > Arthropoda > Insecta > Hymenoptera > Tenthredinidae > Euura > Euura lappo. The sequence continues at coordinate 36,545 of JAEUYN010001652.1, forward strand.
GTTGCCGCCACAGCTGACGCCTCAGTACCCTTCATGGAACCGTTCACCGTCGGGACTCTTCATCAGGATCCAGGTCTTCGTTGTCCGATTCGAAAATTCTGAACCACGAACCAGATTTCAGACTTCGAAACTCCTAACTTTGAACTTTGTGAGTCAGGCAGTGGTAGCAGTAGGCAGTGGGCTGCCAACCCCATATACAATGTAGGTGCGCGAAATGTTTAACGTTCCGAGGCAGCCCCTGGTAATCTGACCCTAATCTGTTCCAGTTCCTACCTTGGGGTTCCTCGCCCCTTTTGCCCAATGGGGAAGAGAAACTTTCGTCACGTTACCTCTTAATTATTTGATTTCAGTAAACAAAAGCGCGGTAGACAAAGGAGCCTCGATTCCGATTACCTTTTCTACTTGCGGTTGAGGCGAGTTTTGGTCCCAGTTCCGTTCGGGCTAGACTAGGTTGATGTTAATTCGGAGACGGTGATAACGTTGAACTTTTTTTAATTTCAATTCCCATTTTCTTCACTGTTGTTCGATTCTCCTTTTGTGAAACGTATTTATAGTTGAAATGAATTTTATCTCTTTCGTAGAAAATAAGTATTTGACAAAGTGAACCTGAACAACGCACGGTATAGATCAACTAGTCGTATAAACCGCAGCGCGGTACCGGTTAACTTTTTCGTCCTACAACGGTGAGTTTCTCGTTATATTTAAAACGGAAACCTGCGGTGACTGAACTTTATTCTCTTTTTGTGTTTTGTTCCGGGAGGCAGAACAACTCCAGGTTTGCACAAGCATGCATCACTATACTATTACCCGGAAACCTCAAAAATAACTTCACAGTATTCGCTGAGGTTTTTCTGTTTGAATGAAAATTAATTGCGCCTCGTACGGCTGGCAGAAATTAAGCTTCATCGAGACCAGATACAGACATAACGTGAAGGATGACCTGTCTACGTAATGTACCGACGCATCATTGTTCAGGGACCGTTTACACGCGACAGCCAGGCAGAAGAAAAAGAACAGTTTCGTTCCCGGGAGCCATTTTTTTACCGCAATGATTTTCAACGTTTCGAATCTAACCGGGGAAATAAAAGACCCGAGTCTGTTTTTGAGTCGTCGCATCCCGTGACATGAGTTCTTGGAGGGGACTGAAGTGGCGAGAAAAATAGGCGACGATACAACGATCCGTAATATATGTACATTTTTTGTGTCCTCTTTTTTATTCTTATCGTTTTCTCGGTTAGTATTCGTTCGAAGTGACACAGAGAATCCCGATCCGCAGAGTGTATTCAACAGTGAAAGAAATACCAGGCATCCTCGCACCGATGGAATTTCATCGAATTCAAAACACCCGGGGAATTTGGAAGCGTGCACGATGCATCACGTCTGTGACGGTACGGGGGTGGGTGGGAAGGTGGCGGGAGGAAAAGAGTATGCGGAAGTGGGCCAAACCGACAGGAGGCATGGAAGGAGGCACCCATGGATATATACGAGTAGTTTAAGGGCTGGGAAATCCAAGAAATTCCTAGCTATTCGCCGTTTAAAGTCTTTCGACTGTACGCGTAAATTCCGACGACCGAATGTCCGCTCTTTTACCCCATGAAAGAATGAGAAAAGCCTCATCAAACGATTGAAGAAGCATAAAGAGCAAAATCAATCAATCTTACCTTGTAAGTTTGAAGATGTTCTACTACGCAGGTGAAAGAAACGTCTCGACCTTGAGTGACGGTGTGATTTTCCAACTGTGCCAAAAATACTGGCTTTATCTCCGGTATCGGCATCAGTTGACCTGAAATAATTAAATTTTTTTAGAGAATTTCAAGAAAAAAATATTCTAAATCCTATGAAACATCGCTGACATACTTGATTCCAATAAACTGATGATTGACAAACCATCAGAACGAGAACAATGATTTCTCATCATCTCCATGAGTTCAAAATTGATATTCAGTTTTATGCGAACGAGTATGCTGGTGATATTGTGACAACGTTAACTTTCAAGTAAAGTACTTGGAATGACATAAAAGAAATAGGGGAGAAGCTTTCCGAATACTCAATATCCAGGAAGCACTTTAAGTCTCTTTAAAGTTCAGATCAAGACTGTTATTACAAGAATGCCGGTTGGCGAAGCAACTGGAAGATCCAACTATTCAACATATTCAAACCCGCCAGCACTCGCGTTATCAGACTTTCTTTCACGCTCGTTGCAAAATTCATATTTTACACCAATTCCAAACGATTTGACTACAGTAGAAATTTTTTACTATTTTAATATTGCCGAATCTCGTTAGATCGAGTCAAATAGGATTCCTCGCATGGTGTCAGTTAGTGTCAGACTTTTTCTCCGCATTCGCTCTAAGAATACTAATTCCTGCTGTGTATCAACATCCACAAAATTTTGACTTCACTTTGAATAATCCAGGGTTGAGAATTTTCATACTGCCAGAAGCAGTTCATCGTTCCTTGCACAGTGGTTGCGGATGCAGGATTAAGTCGAAGCAGCTGTAACCTCGCATAATTGGCTGATAGATCGGCAAACTCGTTGGAGGAATTGATGTTGAAAGTGAAAAACTACGAGACTAACTAAATTGAGTAGTCTATATCGCAGTGACTGAGTCGGGGGATTGTCGTTTCGAGGAATGAAGAATGTTTCAGGAAATGTCGGAATTATTCTACAACGAAGTTTTCCTCGTCTTTCCTGCAGGGAAACATAATATATATCAAGACTTTTCCGGGTATCGCGCAGAACCTGAGTCGTCCCGAGGTAGAATGAATCGGCTGGGGTGTTTTTTTCTTCCTCTTCCTCTTCTTATGTCCCATTTTTTGTTACCCGCGAGACGACATCCGATGCGTGAATCTCGATCAACGAACGTTCCAGATCCAGTTCTAGGTTGACAAGTGTGTTTTTATTCATAAGTAGATTTCTTGCGCCTCTCACGCATACGATTAAGAGAACCGGACCGAGTACGAGACGATAATGGATGTATTAACCACCTCAGCTGAGTTGGGACACCCCCTACTCAGGGAATCGGCTGAATTCCTAAGCAGCCTTTCCCCGGCTGCGTTAGCGACCTTAACACACGATTCTCCCCTTTTTTCTTTTTCCCTCTTCCCTCTTTTTTTTTTATCGCACCAATAACGTTTTTCCGCCTTACGGTTTGACAAATCGAGGAATTGATTTCGCCCGGTGACACGGATCGTTATAATACATAATGCTAATAATTCCAGTGCCAAGCAATCCGGGTTGACTGGCTCGTGGGACCCGGGGTGGAACCGAAGCCAAGTAGATATAGCTTCAAGTCGAGTGTGAATGATACATAGGGCGGCTGTTTCGCGAATTGCGTCGCGAGTCCAGACTCGATCCCGAGCTTTAATTTCATACCCACCTTAGTCCAACTCGCCAATATGAACTTTGTCGGTGTGAGTCGATTATCACGCTAAAATCATTAGGGGGGATCGAATATGATAAAAACGTGACGGTGAGAGTGATATTTTTCTCGAAACCCCATCATTAAGTTCGCGCGCTGGTTCTGAAAGAGGGAAAATAAAGACGGACGCATTGCTGGAGCCGAAAAAAGCCTGACGCGATTTTTGAAAGGCGGAAGCTGTGTGACGTTTCTGAAGTCAATTGAGAGATTTTCGGTACTTTTCACGTTTTTACCACTTTTTTATTCTTTTACTTGAGGGTGCAGAACTTAAAACCCGAACTAAAGTCAGGACGTGACCTTATCTCTTGAGCTCCGCAGTCCTGGCAAGTTACCCCGTAAGCCAGGATGAGCGGAAAAATATAAAATATACCTTCTCTCCGCTATCTCGTAACCCTCTGACGGCTGAGGGCTCGCGGTGTTTCGCTCTAAACCACCCCTTATTTTTTAGATTCGGCTCGCATTGAATAACATTCATCCATTTGCTTAGAAATTGATATCGTCCGGCCGAAATCACCTTCAGCGGATCAACGTTCCCCGCATATACATACCGAGTATATGATGCGGTATATAGTACCGTCTGATCGGAGGGTGAGGTGGCGCGCGGGCACTCTCTGAATTGGCATTCAATACTCTCGGTGGTGGCACCCAACCGTCAACTCTTGTCCGTCACGCCTCGTTCTCTCATAGGAGACCCAGTACCGGCTTACTTCGGGTCTTGAGTACCGAAATCTCCACTTACACTTCAGAGTCCGTGAAGGGTGAACCAAAAGCTCCCTCCGACTCCATTCGTCATTTCCATCGCCGGGCGGAACTATGATGTAATCGTTCTTAACTTTTGAGAACATTTTCCGCATCTCTGTCTTTTATTTAATTCCGTTTTTTTTTGTCCCCCCTTTTTTTTATTCTCCCTCTTGAATTACAGTAGCTATACCGCCCGTTTGCCCTTATTTTTGGACAATTCAAAGCGGCATTCCACCCGGTACGCATTCCATTTCGTTGTATTAAAGCGACAGCTAGCTAGCACAAACGGGTTAAGCTTCGTTACTTTCCGAGAGAAATTGAAATATTTTGGGTTCCCCGAGCTTGCGACGGAGATAGAGCCGAGAGAGAGGTACTCCCCTCCACCCTCAGCCCTGGCAAGCTCAATCCGAACCTTTATCTTTTGATGACGAGGACCAACAACAACAGGATGGTGAATAAACGGTGGTTTATAAAGATAAAGTAACTATCTCTTAGGCGTTTAGGGAACCTTCGCAGCAGCCACCCTTGCGGTAGTTTCTTCGCGTCTGCAGGGTGGAAATAATGTCACGAAAAAATCATGTGCAGATTTAAACTCAAGGTGGAAGAAGCGGTTGCAGGTTGAATTATTTCATTCAATCGCAAAGTCTGTAAAATGAAGCCCAGGTATTCGGCGATTGGTACAATTTTTACTAACCGGATGTTGAGTGAAGAAACGCAGCAAGCACAAATGCGAGGCTGAGGACACTCGGGGCCATGCCATCCGCAGGATCTCTCCTTCTGTAACATAAATACATCGAATGTCAGGTGGAGATATGAGATAACGGTACAAATTCACGAATAGGATTTTCAGAGCTTTGGAGAGGATGATGAAAAAATAAATTCAGACGGGTGAACCGCACGAGGCATGGATTAAGCCCGGAAGTTACTTTGGCTTATCCGGGGTGAACCTTCAATCAGACCGATCAGAGCTCGTGCGGGGGAGGGTCATTAATTTGACGGGTGAAACCTTAACCCGGAATACCAAAAAAGCTCAAGTCCATCGACGTTTCATATTCGGTTAGAGTAAAAAGGACCAGGGGGTGACCACGGCTCGGAGACGGGTTGTTCGACTCGTGGTAGCGCCGGGGTTTGAGGGCCGCGTGAATATTAACTCGACAGTTGGTCGCCACATAAACGCCAACCGTTGATATATCCACCCTCGAAGCCCCACCTTCGGCACCATTCCCATTCCCATTCCCATCCCCATCCTCGATAACACCTCGGTCCTCCCTTTCCCAGATCCACGGCAGAGTCGTTTCGCATACGAACTTTGGTAGGAACGTTCACACACGGTAACATACAGAGATTGGAAACGCGCGGCCACACCGCGTCCCTTTATCACCGAACTAAATGAAAATTTCGCTTACGATGCACCGACCTTTATTCTTTATTGTCTTCTCTACTGTTTGAATCCGAAGTTAGAAAAAATCCTACAAATCGTCCCGTGCCCTTTCAATATATTTTCATTGGAAATATGGATCCCTATTCTCTTCTCGAGTCGCTATAAAATCGCGAGGACCCCGACTCTTACTTCCGGGTCATTGGAGCTTTTTGTATACCTTATTTTCCGTCCGCGAGAAAAGATTTCCGGAATAACCGGAGCGTAGCTACTTAATTATCGATATCTATTCAGGACTAGGAACCTTCGGAGAAAATTATCGCTAAATAATACCCATCCGTCAATTCAACTTCCGCCGTTCGATATATCTACAATGCACAAAGAGCTTCGCTTCCAAAGGGGTTTTTCGAAACGCCTCATTCCGAGGGGATCAAAGGGTGGAAAAATATGGGCTCTGAGACTCTGCACGTCGAGTAAGACAAGGGTGGAGTGAAGTGATTTTCGCAAGAGTCTGGAGGATGTTTTTGAAAAACGTAAAAAAATTGCTGAATGATGGAAAGGGAGAGGGCAGCCATCCCTCAACAATCGTACTACCGGCAACATAGCTGTTCTTTTCCGTTTCGTTTCTTTTAGTTATACCGCTCGATGCCTGGGTCTCTGACTTGCTCTCCTGCTTGCCTTCGAGCTGTTCCGTTCTGCGCTTGAGATATGGTCTAAATGTAATTGTTCCTTCGAGCGAGTAAATGCTTTTTTCCGCCTTTCCTTCAAACACATGTTACTCGATGTCTGCTGGTGACACGAGCTCTACGTGCTTCGCTGACTGAATGAGTGACCGTTTCTTCAACTAGTAACTATCGTAAATTAACCAGGCCAATTTCCACCGGTGTGCAGATCGACACTCTATTTTGAGCACTTGAACTGATAAAATATTGAGAACTGTTACAGGATATTACACCCTAAAAATGGTGACTGCTTTCTGGAAATAGTTTCACATTTCGCACGATAACTTCGGAACCAGTTGCCCAGCTTGGCTGAAATTTAGCACACAGACGATTAGTTTTAATAGTTATGGCCTGAACTGGAATCTTTGAGTTCCTCAAGATATTTCAGGAAGTACGCTCCCTTGGACTTTTTCGAATTACACCGCTTTCTAGTTCACTCTTTTTTTATCATATCAGTTCTGACTTGAAAGATCCTGATTCGGGCCTAAAATACTAATATGAAGCGTTTTTATGCAGAATTTTAGTGAAATTTGGGCCTGTACGTTTCACTGTTTTAATTTTTAGAACCAAATTTAGAAACTCTGAAAGGGTGACTGGTCCGCTTGAATCTTCAAGAGTGTTGATCAGGGCCGAAAAAGCGCCATGTCGAGGACCTCAGTGTTGAATCTTGGTAAACCTGGATCGAGATTTTTCTCGGCAAACGGCATCCATCAAAAACGCCAATAACAACGTCGCGTCGTATTATCTCCTTGAAATAATTCCCCAGTTCGCAATTTGAGTAAAATATAAAAATGAGGCATTCCATCGTCGCCAAAATTATATTCCAAGAGCATTAAATAAAATTAATACGTGGGCAGCAAGACATCAACCAGCGTTGTCAGGCCCGATCCCGACTCCAACGCGTTAAATCTCTTCCCACGATTACAGTACACGTGAGCCCACCAAGGTCATGCTGGATCAGCCCATCCGAAGACACCGCTCAGTCACGTGGTTAAGCATCAGCACAAATTTCCCCACGCCTGATTTCCCACGTCGGACATATTCGTTAGTGCAAAAGCCTGCCGTCATCGCAGAGCTTCGATCGGGATCGGTTAGGCTGGTTAAATATGTCGGGGTGCGGTTCACCCACCCCGACACTTCCTGGAGTTTGTGAGTTACGAGGCTAATGCGGATGTAATGTACTTCTCGACTGGCGCGGAAACTCCCTTCTACCATCGGTGGTCCATATTCGAGCAACCGTCACGACTTGCCCGAATCACGAGAAGCATTTATATGAATCTGGCCGAATCGACCTGCCATACCCTATGAGCTACTGTATGAGCCCTTGTTCGTCGACCCCTCGTATCCGACTTCTCTGTATCCGACCCTCGCAGCATTCGCTAGCCAGCTCTCAACCAAGGGTATTATTGCTCTTTACAAGTCGACCATCGAACGACTAACGTTAATAAAAGAACCTGAAGCTTTTCTCTAGGCTGTCGACGAATTAGAAAATTGAGAATTTCATTTGGTTCTTATCCCCGAATGAGAGTCGCCTTGAGATCGTTACTCTCTGGAATTGAGCGCGGTTCTAATGACTAATTAAAGAGTCGTTGGTGGACGCGCGGTGGTGGAGTAGAGGTGTAATAAATGTTGAAATAGACTATGATTTGAAACCGAATAATGATTTGTGCCGGGGCTTCATTCTCTTTGGTGAAATTTTTTAGCTCCATGCATTCTTTTCCTGTCTCTCGCTCGGTTAAGCCGCTTAACAGAACGGCAGAGAAAGGAGCTCGGGGTTTCGGGGGATGGGGTATTTCAGTTTCTCGGAATATGAACGTAATTTAAAATAAAAAAACAAAAAAGGAAGAAGAAAATGAGGAGAAGAAATAATGACATCATGCGGGGAAAACTTGCGGCATTCCCGTTTTTATTATCCGCTACGCTTTGCAAAAAAATCGATTTCTTCAATTCGTTTCCACAAAATGTATAATATCACAAAGAGCAGAGAACCGAGAGGCGAACTTTATTTTCTTCTTCTTTGTTGGTACCGAAAGCAAAGTGGAATGACAACTAATTGTGCGATACTCCTTTATACCCACAGATTGAAATGGTCCATTCGGAGTAGGAAGTTCCGCCCTAATTGGCAGAATTTATGGACCAGTCGGAAACGTGGGGATTAAAATCGTGGCTCATTACCGTCTTGATTAATCACGAAATCACGTACCGCAAGGGGTTAAAGATAGTTGCCAGTGATTCGAGTTTCGCGTGTCAGGCTGATTGTGAGCTGAGCGATACCACGCGTGTGGCCGGTAACACATCCCCTTCACCTTTCCTTTCCGATGCAAGTTGCGAAAGCAAAAGCTTCGTTTATCGCGCAATGGCATAACTTTTGATACGTGTTTCCCAAAGTTGGTAAAGGATTTGAAAGTTCTCAGCCTGGGTATGAAATCGACCTGATCCCGGCTTGGCCCACCTGACGTGACCCGATTCAGCTACGGCGTGGCTGTGTTACGGAATAACAATTACCTAAATCAGATCATCCCCAGCGCTAGACTCCTGGAAACTAGAATTTGTCCAGAAGCGGGGGATCTCAAGGACCCGAACAATAATTCCTCCGAGGGTCCTGCAGAACTCTTCTCGTGGGGACCCCGGGGGTTTATTGACCGTATACGACCATGTGGTTCTCACTAATCGGCGTGTACCTTCGCGAAATAGTTATCCCCACGAAATGAGATCTGTTGGGGATGGTCCGGAGCCCGAAAGCTCGAAGGCCTCAGAGGCTGAAGGCGAACGAAGATCTGGGCTACATGACGGGGATGGGGACGAGAAAACTAGGAGGGATTCGAGCTGGCGGGGGTCAGAGGTGACTGCGGTGGAAGATTCCCCAGAGCTTAACTTAAGCCAGCGACGCTAGCTCATTGCTAACAACGGAAGGAAGAGGAAGCCTCCCATCCGACCCTACCACCCTATCTCCTTACACCCCGCGACCCTTCATTCCACCCGCATTATCCCCCCTACCACGTCGTCTTCATCCTGTTTCTCGACAACAAGAAAACGAAATCTCTCCCTTCGCGTAGGTAACGCTATTCGTTTTTTGTATAAGAGAGCTTGCAGAGGAGGATCTCGCGCAGCGGTACTGCACGAGTGGATTCTAACCTCATCCTCATTTTCTTGAGAAGTATTCCCAGCTTAGAGTGGCTTAAGTGCCGCATTTTGCATTCCGCTAATCTCTACGTCATTATTAATCCTTTGGGTTTCTCGGAACTTATTTCCCCGCTGTTTTATACTTTGAACAGGGTATTTATCGGCGTTGAAATAATTTTCGATAATTCACCCCAGTCTCGTACTACACGGTGTCAGCGAAATGTGGCACGGAAATTGATCTCGAAGATTAACGATTAAAAACTGACCAGCTTCAACGGACCGTTTGAACATATAAGAACGAGAAAAATGACTTTAATCCCATTTCAAACTCCTTCCGTGTTCAACTGACCGGAAATTTCAAGATGTAACCGGAGATCGTCTCACGCCAAGTGTGATTTAGTACTCGGAAATATATAACGAATCTAGAGAAGTTGATTACGTGGGGTTAATTTATTCGATATTCACCAGGGATCATCAGAAACTGAGGAACAATTCTTCGTCAGTGACTTGACAAGCCTATTACTTTCGGAGAAGGCGATAAAAATATGGAGCTCGTTCTTAATTCTTAATTAAGCCACATCGTTAATAGCTCTCACGACCATAGTGCGTCGTGCGGGGGTTAAGTGTCGCGGGTTGTTCAACTATAAAATGAAATGGGGGTAATTTGGTTGAAGGAACTATCCCCGCGGTCATAACCAGACAAATAACTGGTCTTGTGGCATCAAACCGCCATTTACGACGATCCCTACTTCCGGTTACAGGGACGTAATCCGCGTTTCTCCTTCTCCTGTTCCTGTTCCTGTTCCTGTTTCTTAACCTCTGACCTCGCAGCCTCTGATCCTGTCGACCCGAGGATTCAACCCTAAAATCCACCTTGGAATTAATCACGGCAAATTTAACTCCTCTTCAGAAGGCCAGTTGAGCCGACTAGACGCTTGCGAAAATCTAACATTTTATTCCACCCCAACGGAGCTCGGGGGTCCGATAGCTGCGGAGAACGACGAAGAAGAGAACCGGTGGTTGGGGCGAGTGGTAGAATCGCAGTGAACTCCGAGGAGTCGACAACACGGTCAGCGGAGCAGAAGAAGGAGTTCGGTTATTTTTCTTCCACATTGCAGATTTCTACAAGAAACTACCGATCTAAATCTCACTTCACACAGTTTGAAAACCTGTGCATTGTATATGGATTGGGTAATGCCTTCGATATTCGATATTCAAACTTTTCACAGACGAATTTCGAATGTAATCGATTGCGGTCGATGGAATCGGAGTCCTCTTCGATTTCGGGCGCCGCCTGTGGCTGCATAGCAAAACTTTAGGGTCGTGGTTTGAACGGTCTGTGAAGTTGGCGACCCGTTAGCGAACGATATCGCGAATAAATTCCGTAACGATGATCCGATTTTACCGAAGGTAGAAACCCGACCCCATCGTCTTTGTGCAGGAATTTAAGTTCTCGCGTTCTACGGCGTCACATACATCCGTACATGAGTTCATTTCTACCAGCTTAACGATAAGTTGGCAGATGGTGAACGAGGACCTGCACGATACGCGAGCTCGAGAAATCCTCTTCTTGCCACTTCCGAGCAGAGGTGGGATTAATGCATTCAGGTTCGAGTACGTGCATTGTGCGAGTCACTGATCCCTTACTAATGCGACGATACGTCCGCAGTGGCTCTTGACGCAAGCACCGGTACAATATACCTGCATACACACGCGCGGTCTGCTCGGTTCGTGAATAGGCGTGCAGAGCTTGCAGCTCGAATGGACGTGTCAATTGCGGATTCTTCGATTCGCCCAATCTCCGATCAGTCAAACCCCGTTGAATCGACGACACAAAGTGACGCGAGAAACGATTGTGCGACAAGCTCATGCAACATGAACAGAGGCCAACGTGTCTCTAAACTCTGTATGCACACTCGGTACTCTACTCAGCCCGCGAGGTGACGACGCGTCATCTCTGACGAACGTGGTTGCCGCCACCGAGGGTTTATCCGATGAAAGATGATTATCATTCGAGGTACGCGGATGGTGGGAAGACTGGAGAGTTTCACGTGTTCCAGAGATGGAAGGTATAGTCTGGCTTTGAATAGGGACGCGTCGACGCAGGGTTCCACTGCGACGTTTATTCCCTTCACAATATAATCCTTCACCCCGTTCGTTCCCCCTATGCGTTAGAAACTGGTGCGCTGCAGTTTCTAAATGTAATGTGACGCACCATGCTCCATGCATCGCGATGCGGCAGAGCCGGAAGCTCATTAAGTTCTGCCTGAGGGCAGTGGGTATCCGTCATCTGACATCCACTACCTGTTTCTATTTCAACGTTATATTATCCCCGATGCGAAACAGGATCGGATATATCTGGTAACGCTTGGTCACAGGCTTGGTCCGGGGACGATGCCATCAGGTCTGCCTGGTGCAGGTCTTCTTCCACTGCCTGTTGACGCGTAATCAACCGTTTGATCGCGTTCGGTTACCCAGCAATGGTTCTGATATCAAGGATGGGATATTGTGGACCTTCATCGCTCATTAATTTCAGAGTAACGTACGCTACGTACGTGTCTAGAATGTGTTAACTACTTTAATGGGAGTAGTATGCAGGTGAAGTTTAGATGACCCAAGAGTAATTATTGGACTCTCGTGCGGTAGCGTCTGGTTTGAGAAATAATGAAACCTCGCGGTGCTCCGGAACGAAGCACGATGTGTCGATATGTCATCCTTCGAGAGTCCAAGTCTCGTTGCCGTATTTTTGTTCAAAGTTGAGCTTTCAAAGTTTCGTATCGAAATCTATCACTGACATGTGTAATTAATTATACAGTATGCAGGCTCGCATATGAAACAATTAACAATTTTATGATCCTTTTTCGTCTCCCCCGCATGAAATTCGGGACAATTGCCACCGAGTGTTTTATAAACTACGTTCAATTGGCATAAAACTTCTGCTTCACCCTTGACACTGATATTGGTCTGTTATTCAATGAGTTTAAGCCAAAGTTTATTGAATAATAGCTTGATTAATATCGGGTTTGCTTAATTGGATAATAGATCTCGGACGTGGACCCATAAAAGGCTAGTGGTATAAAAACACGTGTGAAATACCCGTCGCTCGTTTACTCATATACCTAACAGACTCACGAGCATCAACAGCCACCGTCCGAATAGGGGAGGGACTTTGATGAGTATTAGAGCGAAGGAGATGACGGGGTGAATCCCGACGGGGAAATATTAAACGCGAATCAGAACATGACATGCATGCAGATACACACCCGCATGCGTAGTCATTTTTGCAGGTTTTATTATTCAAAAATATACGAGATACACACTCTTTCCCTCCCCGACGCAATCTTTCAAAGTTCCGTGACAACGCGCCTAAATTCCCGTCGCTCTGTTCGTCGGAGTTACCCGAGTCCTGACCCCTTCGCCCTTCTCTCTCAACATTCAACAACCTGCAGAAGAGTCAGGTATGTTTATTACTTGTGCGTTACTGTCAGCTAAACAAATGCTCGAAGCGAAACCTGGCCCGGCCCACCTTCCTGCTCTTTCAGCCCTTCAGCGCCCCGTGAAGCTCGTCCAATACCCACATCAGTCAACTTCATTCTGAACCGAGAGCAGCGGCCGTGAAAAGCGTTACGTTCAAAGCGCGTTAGATGAAAAATATTTCAACTAATTTTGTAATTTCACTCATCTTCGCATCGCTTCATTTTGAATACCTAACTACATGGAATAATGGACGACGTGATAAAATTCTCTGAGTACATGGAGAGAATTCGATTGGGGGTGAAGTGCTTCTAGCACTTGCAGATCCTGCAGCAAGATGTGGGTAAAATTGTATAGTTTCCAATTTGGAACGGCGACACGTAGCTGGCTCGATCCGAAGAGACTTGCATACAGAGGCGTATGTATGCATCAGGTATCCTGCGTACATGTTTTTATGTACAAGCGCAGCATATAGATTTGGCATTTTCAGTATCTAGTCTTCTCCGGTTTCTCCTTATCCACCTTTTCCTCGAGCCACTTGGCAGCTTGTAAACTCAGTCAACAGGTGAACCCTTACAATTTCTTCACTGAATGCCTTTGCCACGGGGTAAAATTACCGAGTTGAATACGACTTGAAAATTTCTTGTTCAAAGATCCGCGGCTTCCCTGCAATTTAATTAGAGATACCTACGCGGCGGGTTGAATCAACATACACAGAAGCCACGGAACTCTCTGGTGAGTATAGATGCATCTGTCGCTTCGAACATGCGTTACATCCGAGACTCCAGTTCTGAAATCTTGCAGTTGAATCAATTTTGATGAAACTTTGCCTCGGAAGTCACTTTCCAAACAAACTCTAAACCCTTGACGACATCTTGAACCAAATATCAAATCACAAACTATGTCTCCCGTGATTTGACAGACATTCGAATCTTTTTCATGTTGAAGGATAACTGGAACACAGTTTACCGTAATGAGTGAACAATGGGTTCGTAATGTACGAAACCACTCTTCATTCCCGAAGATCGATCTCAATTATGCTTTCTATTCTGTCCTCGGTCCATTTTACTCAAACATGGCGATTAGCGGATGCTTCTATCGCACCCATGTTCTAAACAGTTTGAAGTAATTGCTGAGAATTTCCACAAATATGACAATTATCGTTCCTCCATTTACTTGGATGTGTGATAAATAGCGAGACATTCGATAGATCACATGGAAACGGTCGAAGATGCGCGATCCAACGAGATTCTCATTGGCTCGATAGCCGATGGATTATTTTTATTGACTCCACTATGAATAGGACGCTGGACTTGGGGTGTCGCTCAAGGGGCGAACTAAAGATGGGAAGATACGTCACGCCGCTGATATCCCCCTTGGACCTGTGTGCTACACATATCCGTAATGTATCAGCACGCGTTATGGACATTGTATTTATTTAGGTTTTTGCAGCGTTGTTACTCGACCGCAAATCTCACGTGGTTTATCACCGTTCCGGGATTGCAGCTTTTGCAAATCGTTAATAGCCTGCAATTTTTAGGTTTGTAGTTTAATCAGCCTCCCCAATACGCGCACGAGTTCTGCCATAATGTGGAATAACTTAGCGTGAAGAGTAGCAGAAACATGATATTCAGATCACGATCTCGAGGAAAAATCACTCCACGTCTTGGGAAATAGGATAAAATGGGACGAAAAAAAGCTCGCAATATGGCAGCTTATCACCTCTCGGAGAAATCATATATCTCGAGGACGTGGTTCTACAATCCAAGTCGTCGGAAATGTCCCACGTTGCATGAGACGAAAAGTGAAATAGAGGAATGGGGCGAAAAAACCCGATAAACCGTTCTTCGAGTTTCCCTATACCGTGACGCAGCCGCTGGCTGTGGCTTGTTAGGGTAAATTAAGAAACCCATAGCCGGCCGAGGGGCACGTCCAGTTGTTGCCCTAGTAATGAAATTATACAGTCAACCTGGCCCTCGAGATTACGGGACGGTGAACGGCTCTCTCCATACACCGGTGGTTAACTTCCGGTTGATATATCATGACCAGTTGCTGTGCTAGCCGTCGTTATCCTCGGCCTCCGCGTCCTCTGGCTCTGTTGCTGTCCCGTACCTCCGTTCCACCCGGCTCGATGGTCGTGTTGTGATATTTGAAATAACGATAAGAGCCAACAACTGCAGAGGGTGCGCCAGTGAATCAAAGCTTACGTACAGTGCCGGTGCCCTTAACCACGTCTCTGTACTGACGTATACATGTATCTCTTGATGTATTGTCGCCCAACGAAGCGTGACGTTGAAATTGCCCTTGTTTTTGCCCATGTATCGTGAAATTTATTTCACAATTCTCAATAGCAACGATCAAAGCAGTCTAATGGATTGTCGAGATTCACAGGAAATTTACAGTCTGGGTGAATTCGAAGATCCTTTGTCTTCTCGAGGACCCATCAGTTTCAGTTTTTTGTTTATGTCGTTCGACTTTTCCACCCGAGATGACAGGATTGGAAAACGATGCAGAACGAATATACATGATCACCTATAGTTGCGTCTGTTGCGAATCTGCGAAGCGCGCAAGCTCTGACTTTGACAGCCTGGAATTTGCGACGGTGGTACGACTGTTGACGATGTTACAAACAGCGAACTTTGTCCCAACACTACTTGCACCTGTCTTGTCACAGTCCCTCTTGTACGTCCCGCTGTAGTGATCGTCTGACTTAAAAGAGTAATTTCAAGGACAATTTTTCCGTCAAATATTCGCTTGGATTTCATCACAATCGTTATGCTGTTACACATCTGCTTCTCATGTATCATCAAAGTACGACCCACGCGAATTTATATATTCCAATCCTCGGAACGAAACAAAACACATTCGCAAGTCAAACAATAACGAAAATATTAGAGATAAGCTGATTTTCCAGGAAATCTTGAAGAGCGTTCGTAATTCCGCTGCATCGTCGAAAACAATGGTGTAGATTTCATCGATTCAGATTCAAATTCGGTGATTTCGAAGAAAAGCCAAGCCAGATGAAGGGAGCAGCCATGCGTGCGTATGAGAGCACTCGATAAAATGTGTTGGTGTCATTTCAGAGCGCAATGCCACATCGCAAACAGGTGCGAGTAACGGTTCCGCTGTTCTTATTCCGAGTCGTTATTTTTCAAGCTCGGTAGCAGTTCGCCCGGCAAAGTACCGCGGCTATTCCGCATAGGGGTGCAAAGTGGTCGGACCAAGGCCAAGCGCGTAAGATTTTGTTGATCGTCCGGACCTTTACGATTGTCGTGATTTTTAACGTCGACAGCGAAGACCCCTTTCGCAATACGGAGGGAATTCTCTTTGAGAGATTAAACAACAAGATCCAGTGGCTGCTAGATTCGGAATCTCCGTATTGTGGTTGGTATACCTTTGATAAAACGGTGTTAATTCTCAGAGAATTCGCCCCCTACCGATTCAAGGAACGTTTCACAAAACTTTGGAAATTTATTTTAATTTCAAATAGTTTGAAGAACAGTTGATTCCGAATCATGTACTCCAAGCTATTGGCTTCTCGTATCGAATAACCGCGAAGGCATCCACTATCGAATACTACCGATATTTTGTTTTGAAAAACGAAGGCCCAATAACAACGTCCAATAAAAATCGTCGAGGAGCATGTATCCCTGAAATAATCATCCCCCAAGAAAGCGGGGTAAAGTTTTCACAAGAATTTCATAATACCGCCAAGAATACCTACGTCTGCGGTAAAGAACGGATAAACGGTTATAACCAATCCTGGTTGTCGGATAACTCAAGAGCTGTATTACCGCAGCTTCAACTTCCCGAGGATCTAAAGGTCAGTCCAATATATATGTATTATATTAAAAAAAAAAAAAAAAAATCTCGGTATACTAGCGGAGGTGAAGTGGAGATTCCAGGAGTCAGACCAACGGAGGATATGAAATTCTATTGCGAAATTGCGCGGCTTGGCAAAGGCTTGGCAAAGGCACTCTTATGCAACACAAACGAAATAGACCTTGCAGTAGGTACCTAAAGTTCCTCGCGCCAAACTGGTTGTGCCGGTGGTACACCTAAGATTTCTCGGTGGGGTAGAACCTCGGTATAATGGCACTACGAGAGTTGGCCAATGCCGGGTAGAAGGGGTTAAATGGGGGATGGATGTAATTGTTTGCAGTGCATTAGCTCCACCGCGCTGAACAAATATCATTACCAAACTCTAACTCCGTAGCGGCATTAGTTTGACTCCAAAGCCTAAATGGTTGTAGAGTGTTCACCGGTTTTCCACGAGCCTGACTCCGTACGAGGAGTAGGTACATCGGTTCGAGGTAGGGAATTGCGAAGAGAAAATTTTTATTCTCATTTAGTTATTTTCTATCCAGAAAAGTGGCACGCCGAGAGTGGTTTTCCCGCGGGACTCCATTCGCCGCAGCGGGATATCGGTTCTTTGCCTTACACGATTTTTCTTACCTCTTCTGCATTTCAATATGTCCTTGACTTTATTTATTTTTTATTTTTTCTATTCAGCACGCGGTTGGACGCGGTTATGCTTAAAAAAATTTCATTTCACTTTATCAAGATGAAATGTTTCTTCCGAAGAATTTGATCGCGGGCTTAATCAGATCTGCTTGCGAACTACCGGGAGCGCCGTAAGTCCGAAATAATGCTTGTGTTGCTCGGTCCATTAGCTGCGGGCATTGGTTAACAGCCTGATAACGTCAACATTCAGCTGGGCTTAACGACTCGCAATATGGAACTTTGAGTATTTTTCCTGTTTTTTCCTCCTATTCTACCGCCACGAACCAATTCCTCTCTGGGTTTTGGCTTTCAATCAACTTGCATAAGCCGTAACATTTAAGCCTCAGACTAACGTGCACTTCCATTGACTCTGTGACATCGCAACTTTATCGCATATAATTTAATACGTTTGCTAGTTGGATGCGAATTCATATTCAGACTGTTTCGACTGAGTAATAACCAGCTTCATCTTTCACCGTGCATTATGTTAATTGAAGCGAGAGAATGTGCCAGGTGTGGAAAGTACATCTGTTATACGGTAACAAGACACCGCTTCTCATTGTCAGAATTTCAATTCGCGTTCGTAGAATCAGCGATAGAATAGAATGGAATACATGTTATAATCATATTTCTTGTTATATTGAATTGAATGAAAGAAGTCTTAAACGAATACAATACCGGGAGAAGAAATTTGACTGGATTCATTCATTCATTCCAATAGATCTCGCGAGGAACGTTACGTGCACCGAGAAATTGCGTAACATCGCTATATTATACTCATTCATAATATTACGTGTGGAAATACTATGATCACTATTTGAGAATAGGAATCATTCGCTCAGACAGTTTCTTTAATTTCTCAGCGTACGTATAAACGTTCCATCAATGACTGGAAACTATTTTTATTTTTACAATCAAGACCTTATCGGTACCTTATGGTTTTAATTCAGAGGTTCAATGCCAAAAAGGTATAAGTAGCAAAACTTCAAAATTACTGATGAATTTTGTAGAGAAAATTTTGGAAGAATTGGAAAGAAAATGTCACTTACACCCTTTCCTCAATTGTATTACGATTATTGTCATGTAATTTTTCTCATTGTCAGTGTATTCAGACCAAGAGATAATGAAATAGAAAAATGAGGTCTTTCTACTCATGCAATTATCACTTGAATAAAATCCGTCAACTCCATAACCACGCGATACACGAGGACAATATTTGTCTTCAAAGTACAATCCACTACTAATAAACGTTTACAAAAAATTGCAATCACACGTTGAGTATCCTAGAAGTAGAAAAAGAAAGAACATCTCTTTTATGAACACTCGATCAATTTATATGAATAAAAAACGCCATACAAGCCAACCGATCAGGCTTTGGTCACGAATAATCGTAGGGGATGTACTTACCGCGTGCAACACGTGTTATTTAAAAGCGTAGATTGGGTGGGCAGGCCGTTATCGGCCACGGCATATCTGTTGCTGGATGAAATCCCGACCGGACTTGGTTGTTATCACTACTGGTCTCTCGGTTTGATTTGATAAATTTGCGTACCGTATCTCGCGGTCTACTCCCTCGGATATACCGACCAAGCAACTGCACACTAGGAGCGACGAAACTCAGGAGTTGAGGCGTCAAGGAATAGCCGGTTGGGAATAGTTGTACCCACGCGAGAAACGGACCGTGAGTTTCGTTTCGCGCGGGACCACCTCGGCGCACGCCCAACCGTTTCCTCTGCTAGTAGGTACGGTACAGTACGTCCTGCCTCCCTCCCTTCGTCATCCCTTGCTCAAGGACCAAGTCTGGCGCTTTCGGCTCCCCCCTAACTTTCCCCATCGGAATCCGATGCCACGCGAATACTCCAGCTCCCTCCTCAAATTTTTACCTTCCCTCTCGTTCTTCAGCCCTCTAACCCTTCCGGACCGCTTCCCAACCCACGGCTGAACCAATTTCGGTCGGATACTCCTATGTGCCCTATGCCCTATGGGCCTGGGTTAGGCACGACTCCGTCATATGTTACACCGTCCGAAAGTCGATACCTCGAGACATTCAACAGACCTTTGGACTTCCGTCATTACCGAATTACCTGGATATCTCGATGTCAGATTGACGTGGCTTTTGCCTTAATTGTTCAAACGGTAATAACGACGAATTGAGGGTAGAATTATGAGCGTGGATTCGAAATCCTCCCAGCATTTGAGGGAATGAAAAACAAAACTGCTATAGAATGGTAAAAATATCAATGTATTGGTGAATTTGGGCAGTTTTTCTTTGTGATATTTTCACACATAAGGAAAATTGTTGTTTACTGGAATTTTTCGAAGAAATGATAGTCCACGATGGCTATGACAAATAATCCGCTTCGAAAGTATGTCTAGATGAAATATTAGTGTGGTTGTGACAGTTTGTACGACTGTAGCCTATGCGTGAGTGCGAATGAAGTCACGTAGAAAATTTACGTGTCTGTAGGAAACTCGAAAAATATCCCAGCTCTAAAAGTTGAAATGACCCACTGGAGGTTAAAATAGCCACTACTATCCCATAGTCCAGCGCAGACGGTGTTTCGTCGCTTACAGGGAAATCTTAAAAAAATTTAGGACTGCATCCAGTGAGGGTTCAATTAAAACGAATAATAAAGGTTCTTTTCGATAATTCGTCGTTAATTTTTCCTATAATTATGCTTTTCTGTCCAGACACAGAAAAGCTTCACGTGACTCTAATAGAGACTCTGATGACAGCGTAAATAGCAACGTGGTGTAGTGAATTAAAAACTACGAAACGATCCTGCAGTTAGTCGTACCTGCAACCTTAGAATGTCAAAAAAAAATGTTCAATGAACAGTGTGTCAGTGTGTGGCGAAGTTGGACTCTGCATAGTTGTCAACTTTTTAACCAGAGGGTAGGAATCTACCGAATCAACCCTTGTGTCGGCAATACAGTGAGTCTGGTGTTTTACCACGCAGAGTTTGCGACGTCCTCGGTAAACTGCTAGATCGCAGTATCTACTGTTAGTGGGGAATCTTCTCATCTTCCCGGCCGCTGATATGAGACTGCATCCACAGCGTCTTAAACTGTCTGAAGAGAGTTGAACCCCCCCTCTCTCCTCGCAGAGGTTCGCAACACGCGAAACTTCTCGACCAAGGTTTTACCCAAGGAAGACGTTCGGGTCGTTTGTTGTGCGACGGCGTTTTCGCCGAAATAGAAAGAAAACGCGCGAAGAAACAAACTGACCGAATAATAAATAAATAATCAATCAAAAACCGATTTAATCACACTTCTAAATTTGAATCAGTGAATAGTCACCGATCATCAGCGAATAGTCACTGATGTCTCTAGTTATAAGTATACCACTGGAAATCAGTGAAAAGTCACTAATTTATCCAGTGAATTTGAATCACTGATTCAAATAGTGAATCACTGATTGAATCAGCGAAAATTATTGGTTCTTATATATATTTGATCCGGTTGAAGATATTCTCGAAACGGAAAGACAATATGGTATATTCGACACATTTTTGTTTCGCGAGTCTTTATTGCGAGTAAAGAAAAAACAGACTCCTAACGCAGATGAAACTTCTCCGTCTCCCATCTCGTCGGAGCGAGCCAAGACTGGACGCAGTGAGAAAACCTAACCTACCAAAGGTATAAGGAATTCAATGTAAGACAGTGAACAGCAATATTCACACAATTCATTGATTATTTGCAACTAACAAGCCAAATTGTGAAGAATTTTATAAATCCGCATCTGTACTTACGTTATGATTTTTACTGAACAGTTCACGTGGTTGAACCGACGTCCAAATCTGCACGCAACATATGCACGTGAACGATTTGGCGGTTAGTAGGCAGCTCCATGGCGGTTAGAGACTCGGCGTACGCGGCGCCCCTAGCGTTCGTCACAAAAGTCACTGACGAAACAGTGAAGTTATGCACTGGTTTAGCAGTGGTAAAATCACTGCTGAAATGGACTTCACTGATACTCCAGTGAAAAAGGGTTCAAGTCACTGTTTCTGCAGTGAAATACCAAGTCACTGATTCAATTAGTGAAATTTTCACTGATTCAAATTTAGAGAGCACGATTTAAACAAATGCCGATATAGATGCTGCTGCGCAGTGCCAAAAATCCACTGATAAATGACGAGAGGGAGGGGAAATATCGGTTAAACAAAATCGCTACTTGCCAGAGTTGCCGAGTGTCCACGGTTGTTGTTGTGCTCGAATCCTCCGTCCCTCCGATTCCCACGTCGTCCAGGGTATGGAATCCAACGTCCAACCTGGAACAAAGTAGAAAAAGAAACCAATGTAGGAAAGCCAGAAAAAAATGAAAAAACGAAAATAGCACAGAAACAACTGAAACAAAAGTTGAGAAGATAAATTTTCATACCTATATCTCAATTGTTTGAGTTTTCATCTTTGTCTCCAGCGTCATCCTTCTCAGCTCCGTCCGTCGTTTTTTGTACCGGTCATCGTCTCCAGCGTCGTTGATAGCTGCTCCATTGATGTCGATCTCTGCTCGTTTGCACACTAACCCCTGGAACAAAGTAGAAAAAGGAACTAATATTACTAATGAAATGTGGTATTCTAGTGAATTTTCTTTCGAGCCTTTATAAAACGGTAGAAAACAAAAAAAAAAAAAAGAGAACAAAAATAAGTTGAAAACAAAACGCTTTAATTAAAAAAAGCTTTTTTAATAAAAATTTTAGGTTATTTGAGAGTTCCAAATATATTTAAATTGTTTATGGTTAACCTGAACGCATGAAATAGTATATTATGCTACTAGGGAGGAAAGAGCGCGATTTTCGTTCCTCCCGTGTGACATACCTATACTTCTTTTTACCCGTCTTCAATAAAATGACTATATTCCATCGCTGCAACGCGGGCGGAAAGTAGTCATCAATTTTCGAACAGGAAAAATCCTGAACATGCGAATAGCTTTCAGAAATATCTGAAGTGCGGTATGTTCAATACGTAATCCGGTAAAATCAAAATTTGTTGGGGCAATTTCAGGACTTACAATTAGTTTCATGAAATTCGAAATCAGACTACAAATTTGAAAATTGTCAGCGTCGGTATGATCAATTGATAAGAAATTAGACAAGTATAGATATAAATAATAGGTTACAGTCCGGTAATGGAAAAGAAAATCGGGATTGAAGAATTTCATTATAGAGTATAACAAATTATTCTTCAACATGTAATGTTTAAAAATTTTTATAAATTTGATGCGATTCCATCGAATTGCCGAGGAAAATTGTCGTTTTCAGTAAATAATATGAAAAGAGAGAGAGAGAAAAAAAATGCCATGAAACTATGAAATGAAATTATCCTATTCAAGAGACACATTAAGCGGCACATGATTTACGTTTTTTTTTATAATCTCAAACCAACAATAATTTATTATCCAATTGGATTGAATTTAATGAATTATAATGAGTATTTTCCTGTTTTTTCCTCCTATTCTCCTCTCTGGGTTTTGGCTTTCAATCAACTTGCATAAGCCGTAACATTTAAGCCTCAGACTAACGTGCACTTCCATTGACTCTGTGACACCGCAACTTTATCGCATGTAATTTAATACGTTTGCTAGTTGGATGCGAATTCATATTCAGACTGTTTCGACTGAGTAATAACCAGCTTCATCTTTCACCGTGCATTATGTTAATTGAAGCGAGAGAATGTGCCAGGTGTGGAAAGTAAATCTGTTATACGGTAACAAGACAACGCTTCTCATTGTCAGAATTTCAATTCGCGTTGGTAGAATCAGCGATAGAACAGAATGGAATACATGTTATAATCATATTTCTTGTTATATTGAATTGAATGAAAGAAGTCTTAAACGAATACAATACCGGGAGAAGAAATTTGACTGGATTCTATTAACACAAGATTCTTCACTCATTCTAATAGCTCTCGCTCGAAACGTTACGTGCACCGAGAAATTGCGTAACATCGCCATACTCATTCATAATATTACGTGTGAAAATATCATCACTATTTAAGAATAGGAATCATTCGCTCAGACAGTTTCTTCAATTTCTCAGTGTACGTAACGTTCCATCGATGACTGGAAACTATTTTTATTTTTACAATCAAGACCTTATCGGTACCTTATGGTTTTAATTCAGAGGTTCAGTGCCAAAAAGGTATAAGTAGCAAAACTTCAAAATTACTGATGAATTTTGTAGAGAAAATTTTGGAAGAATTGGAAAGAAAATGTCACTTACACCCTTTTCTCAATTGTATTACGATTATTGTCATGTAATTTTTCTCATTGTCAGTGTATTCAGACCAAGAGATGATGAAATAGAAAAATGAGGTCTTTCTACTCATGCAATTATCACTTGAATAAAATCCGTCAACTCCATAACCACGCGATACACGAGGACAATATTTGTCTTCAAAGTACAATCCACTACTAATAAACGTTTACAAAAAATTGCAATCACACGTTGAGTATCCTAAAAGTATAAAAAGAAAGAAAAGCTCTTTTATGAACACTCGATCAATTTATATGAATAAAAAACGCCATACAAGCCAACCGATCAGGCTTTGGTCACGAATAATCGTAGGGGATGTACTTACCGCGTGCAACACGTGTTATTTACAAGCGTAGATTGGGTGGGCAGGCCGTTATCGGCCACGGCATATCTGTTGCTGGATGAAATCCTGACCGGACCTGGTTGTTATCACTACTGGTCTAAATTACTAAAAAAAAGTTAGGACTGCAACCAGTGAGGGTTCGATTGAAACGAATAATAAAGGTTCTTTTCGATAATTCGTCGTTAATTTTTCCTATAATTATGCTTTTCTGTCCAGACACAGAAAGTTTCACGTGCAGACTCTAATAGAGACTCTGATGACAGCGTAAATGGCAACGTGGTGTAGTGTGTCAGTGTGTGACGAAGTTGGACTCTGCAGAGTTGTCAACTTTTTTACCAGAGGGTAGGAATCTGCCGAATCAACCCTTGTGTCGGCAATACAGTGAGTCTGGTGTTTTACCACGCAGAGTTTGCGACGTGCGATATCAGCCGTCCTTGGTAAGTTCCTAGGTCGCAGTATCTACCGCGGGGAATCTTCTCATCTTGCCGGCCGCTGATATGAGACATGGTAAATGTATGATATGGTAAAGATGGTTCTCTGTTCAGAGAAGTACAAAAATCCGATGATTCAATATCTTGACGTGCTCTGGGCTCATTGGAAACCAAAGAGATTTCAAAACTTCGAAAACAAAATTGTTAATAAGCTCGTAAAAATGAAGAGGCCCTCGAAGAGGCCCGATGATTAGGAAGTTTGAATAGTCGATATAGAGTACGATTGAAGCTATTTGTGAAATCGAATAAATTCGTAGCCATCGATAAAACGAGCCTCTAATTTCGGAAGCAATTTTTGCTACAGCTTGGCCTTCATCAAGTGCTCGTTACAAGTTTCGAAAGCATGTATTACGTGAAATTGAGTATAATTATGATGAGTGGTGCTTCGCCAGGTCATAATATGATATATATAGGTGTATATAATAAATCCCGTAATGGTACAAGTTGTTTGAAGTGGGGGGTATACATATACATACATACTCAACGTATATGAATAGAGTTGGCGAGTTAGGTAAAAAAAGCTGCTGCTTAAATGACGTAGAAATAATTCGTTGCATTGATACCGTTTCAACTTGTTTCTTATACTCCTACGCTGAAAGAAGCTCGTAAATTATCGCATTGAATTGAGAAGCTCTGAACTCTCAACTCGACTATACCCCACTGGCTGGACCCAAATACGCCAATTTACTGTAAACTTCCGGGAATATATTATTTACAAAAAAATAATCTTTTATGGAAGAAACTTGTCAAAGTTGTACGTCAGCCCCATAAATTCGTGATTCATAATCCGCAAGAGTTTCCCCATGGCAAAAGAGAGACAGTCCGACCCTGGATATCATCTTCTTCGGGTCTTGGTACCCTTACGGCACCCTAGCGAGATACGTTTCGTCACCAAGGGTGCGGGCGGCTGTGGGGTAGGTCGTAACGCGGGAGGATTGACGCCGATGAGCGATGCAACGGGGCAGCCAAGACGCAGAAAGAGTTATACCGGGGGCCAAGGCCTGGCCGCAAGTGGCGCGAGAAAGCTTCAACCCCAAGGGCGAGGGGCTGAGGCTTTCGGGGGTGGCTGAGGGCGCGCAGACTCCGGTGGGCCCGGCCGCTATACGCAGCGCGCGATTCTCCGCGCGGACCTCCGCTCCTGGAGGAGCAGTAATTCCAGTCTGGCGAACGCGCGCGAACTCCGCTATCCTGGGGTGACGATCAGGATAATTTTCGGTAGACCCGAGCGAGAACCGAAATGCTGTGCTTACTGCGTCCGATCGGCGAATTTGAATAACGATTGTTATCTCATATCGAGTGTATTTTATCGGTTTTCAGATATTAGCCGGCTTTGATTTCCACGTGGTGACAAAGTTTTCCGATTAACGTGCTCCGATGTCAGTGACAAGTTTTCAGCTACGTTAAAGTGGTTATAATTGCTTCGATTGAGTCGGTAATGATCGTGTAAATTGAGTGAAGTGGTAATTCCGTACCCGCTATGCTAATCGAACGCAGAGTTCAAAGGGTAAATGGTTAATTCAGTGGTTCCAGTCGGTTCGTCAGCTGGAGTTTACTCCGTTTGAATAAACAGTTCTAATCGTACACTGATTGAGTCCGCGTGTGCTGCGATAAGAGCGAAACGATGCCTCCGGGAAGAATGTCAGTGCATCGATTATCGCTTCATTCCGACTGCGAGGGTGACGACTCGCGATTAATCAGCGTGCAACAATCACAATCTATCTGAGGACTTCGATCGTCACAAGTGCAGTACAAAATTAGGGAGTATCGCAGTGGCAACTAGTGGTCGGGATGTCTGACAAAGACTTTGGCTTGTTTGGTTGAGTGCGAGTGCAACCGTTGCAGTTGCACGTTGCATGCAGCGAGGTATGGGCGCCAGATGAATGAGGCTTCGGGGATAAGAAACCAAGTAAAATATGGCCGTCTTGAGGGTCACTTTCGCGCTCCTTGGAGCGACGGCTTACATTTTTCACGCAGAACCGTCCGGTTCCGGTGTTGGAGCCATAGGTGCGTGAGGCCAATCTTACGTGACTCCAATTCTTCATTTCGTCAATTTTTTCACAGTTAGAAGACTCAACATTTGTCATTAGAAGAGAAACTTGCCTTCAAATTTAATCCCATCATTTCTCGTCTCCGTTGACTCTCATGTACATTCGAGGCTGTAGCGAATTATTGACTGTTGTCATTCTAGTATTGAGTGAGTAAACGTACCCAAGTATAGTAGATGCATCGTTTTTGGCCACCACACTATGTACCGTCTCTGACTCAATTGCTTCAATAGCGGCCATATCAATCGTGTGTCAAGAAATTGGTGGGCACAAACGGTACAAATGATAAAACACACTCCAACCTTTGAATGAATGGGTTTTCAAAAAAATTAACCCTAGAAGCCCACACTGAATTTTTCTACCCTCATTTCCCACACTGGGGAACAATTACGTTCCTTTAATGAGTTTCATGAACGTTGAACTCTTTCCATAGGCCATACATAATTTTCTTCGTGTATTCATAAAGAAGAGAATTCTATATGATAAAATGAAACATATTAGAGATACATCGTTGAAAAAGAGGATTAAAGGGAAAAAAATGTCCACAAAAATGAAAACAAAAACGACAGAGTTTCAAAAGAGCCGTGGGTCACATTTGTTGACCAGTGAGGGGTTCTAGGGTTAATTATTGAAAAGCTGGATCTTAGATTTCTTTCGAGCCATACTTATGTTTGTAATCGAATAATTTGATAAAATATAAGCACCAGAAATGAGTATCATCAACCTTAAGAAGTGGCCACAAATGGTGGGGTGGCTCAAAGAGGTGCTTCTACCCTATACTATTCGTTATAGACTCGTGTCTTCATACCTCCATTGGTCTAGTAGTGTAAACCCTCCGATTGACGTCCAATTCTCATTTTTTTTCTCATAAAGAAATACAAATCTTCTAACTTAAGCTGACAAACATCATGGAAAAAATTGATGCTCTACAGTCTGTAGAATTATGTAGAATACAACATTATAGAGGTATCAAAAAGGTGCGGGTCTATACCGAATAGTGTATGTGGGTACATTTGCTCACTGAGACTGTAATGACAGCAGTCAATACATTGGTACAGCCACGAGCTTCAAAATCTGAAGTATAGTTTCTCCATTCGTACCTTGACGTGAATTTGAACTCATGTGTGGTTTCGCATGTTAGCGCAGCGCACTTTCTTCGCCAATTTTGAGACAAGATCTTTTGAGCTCGGGTTCCTAGACGTTCAGCAAATTGCTTTGAATACTAGGAGTTCTCGTGTCGCATGGCAAAGCATTCATGGGATCGAGTTATTTTGCGGAGTGGAACGACGGTTACCTTGAAATTACACGGTAGTGGAACCTCGGGTTTTGCGGTTCAAGTCGCGGACTGATTAACGGAGACGACCCTCTCTTCGGCAGGAGATCAATTACAGAAGTCTTCAAGACGAGACGTGACTAGACGAGGGGGAAATTCCGAGACGCAGTGGCATTTTTTTTCTGTTGTTGTTTAATTTTATGAATTCTGAAAACCAGGAGTTTATATTCTCAATGAAACCGAGAACGTTTAATATAAATTCTTTTCTCCTTATGAATGTTACTTCGCAGCTGAAATTAATCAGCGAAACGGTGTCGGAGACATCCAGAAACTGTCGCGGTCTACGGAGAAAACTTACTTTCTGGATGTGTCGTCCAGAAACGTGACGGCTATTGTGGGACAGCCCGTTGTGTTACGTTGTCGTGTCAAGCATCCTGGCGAACGAACGGTGAGTTTTCTACAAATTTCAGTATCACGCATCTTGAGTGTGACGTGAATGAAAGAAGCTAAGGAATTTTTAACCCCGGCCGACTACCCTCCCCCGAACCGAAGGCTATTGGGACGCTTGGAACAAATACAAATTTACAATTCTCGACTCGAATGGTTTCAAAGAATTTTAACACCTCGGAGGAATTCCAAACTCCATCTACACAGTGTTTCCATTTTCGAGAGTTTGTTGAAAAGTCGTCACACTGTTCAAAGTTGAATGGACCAGTTTATGATGTCGCATGCTGACAACATTTTTAGAACAAACCAATGTATAGGCTTCACACATTTCTGAAAGAGTCACGATTTTTGCAATCGATTGATCGGTATATCGGCTGGGGCGATTAACCAGCTCCGCCGGTATGGTTCATTCGAATTTCACATCCTCTGTCTCAGGTGTCTTGGATGCGGAAACGAGACCTTCACATCCTGACTTCCTCGATCTTCACGTACACCGGAGACGCGAGGTTCGCGGTGATACATCCCGAGCTTTCCGAAGACTGGGATCTTCAGATAGAATACGTCCAGCCAAGGGACGCTGGGATTTACGAGTGCCAGGTGAACACCGAGCCAAAGATCCACTTGGCTATTATGCTCAACGTTCAAGGTGATCCTCGTTTTTAATCATAGGATATTAGCAGTCCGATGAGGATGTTAGGGTGGTTCTGAGAATAGTTTGGAAAATCCGAAAATAAAATGGAGTTTAGTTTGCAATTTCATTTTCTCGTGTGCTTTTGGATGCGTATAGACAATCCTAAAATTTGCCACAGACGCTCAAGCAAAGATTTGGGGACCCGATGAAGTTTTCGTTAAAAAGGGGAGCACCATCAGCTTGACGTGCACGGTAAACGTCCAGAGTGCTCCGCCCAGCAGCGTAACGTGGTATCATGGTGGTGCTGTAGTCGACTTTGACGGACCGAGGTTCGTTCAATTTATTTAATATTTGGACCAGGGTTTAATTCCTAATTTTCCACATGAAATGAATCTCAAAGTAAATCCACGTTCGACGCTGCCGGAAAATATCTAGCAAAAAACGACAGGACGTGAATTATTCATTCCTGAACGTTCAGAACTGATTTTCCAACAGTAAAATCACGTCCTTTGATTTGGTCGCGAACCGCGTACCCTTAAATTGTGAAAAAAAACGTCCCGTAAATAGATCAGAGAACGTGGACTGAGTAGGAACGTAACCGTTCGTTAAAATCAACAGGGGTGGCGTATCCTTGGTCACGGAGAAGACGGAGTCTGGTACAACCAGCAAACTCCTAGTGACCCGGGCAGAGTTGACTGACAGTGGCAACTATTCCTGCGTTCCCAAGAACGCTGCGTCAGCCAGCGTCGTTGTCCACGTCCTGAACGGTAAGACTTGTACCAGTTTTCATCCGAACGTGTTCATTGATACGAGGCCGTGTGAACACGTTCCTTGGTCCGGGACCGTGAGGCGTTTTGAATTATTATAAACGGTGACACTTGGCACATAAATTCAACGTGGCGTAAACGCCAGGCTTATGAAATAAAGTGTGCTTGGGTAATAATTCTGTGGCAGCTAGTAAGAGCCCCGAGATGAATATGAAATTGAAATGTTTGTCGCAGGTGAGCATCCGGCCGCCATGCAGCACGGTGGGAGCTGCGGGATAACGCCAAAACTTCTTCTCGCCTTGCTCACACTCTTGATAGGAAATATGCTGAGATGAGCTATCCCAGCTGGGTAAACCGGGCGTAATTCCCGATCGAAACCAATTGAAATTCAATCGACCCCCTCCGGAGCCGGAGCCACGTGACTCGAGTGTGTTCAGTGCGCTGCGAAAGTGTGTATCCAAATGATTGTGACTAACGTAGAATCTGTGATTGGATACGTCACGCGGTGTGATGATAATCGAAACTGATCGAAGTAATCAATCCACGGGGGACTGAGATAATCAAAAGTGGGTGACTAGATGTGTTTAGCTTTGAAGAAAAAAAACTAGGACGATAATAAAACGAACATCACATTATAGTACCGAATAATTATTATAGTGACGAGAGACTCGCGAACCACTGAAAACTTTTACAAACAAATTTTTGTTATGAAAAGTGTAAGATTTATATAGCATAATAAAAGGAATATGATTTCTGATCAATCAACGACCACGATACGAACCGTCGAATTTCGTCCTTATCGAGTGACCGACCGAGTGACCCCAGGATATTCCGTCCCCAGACCGTGAATACACGGTCAATTAACTTATACGCCGAAGCTATCAAAATTTTATATCATCGACAGGTGGTAGACCTATTATTACGACCGTTTGAAACTGGACTAGGTAACCATGATCGTAACTATCCAGACCGTATAACGACGTGGTGTTACAATCACAATGACACCGTTTTACGGATACCCGCGGAATGGGACAATAACACACGGTTGTTCAATGCATTCGCGTTAACCACCGGCGCCAACGGTATATATAATACTATATTGCACCAGACAGAATGCTCACTTCCATAAACTATATAGGGTAGGTGAATACATGCCCACCAACCCTCACACCACTCCTAAGTTTATACCCACCAGCGAGGGCGCCCTCTTGCACATGCAATATGCATGCATGTGATGCGTACCAGCGCCTAGCCTGGCATGGGATGCAGAATGTAGGATTCGGGGGGCCTCATTTCATGCAAATCACCGGGAAACCCTGGTTAGGTGTCCACCGCGAGAACCAGATATACCAGTTACGCGACAGACGCGACCGGACCGTGTGCGATGGAAATTCATGCACATTGGCTAAGGCTTTGGGGGATAGTGGCGATACTATTAATAGTATCGGACTAAAATAGTAGCCCGTACGGTGAACGCTGCACGCTGACATAGTGGCACTGTGGGTAATGTATTCAAAATTTGTGTAAACGTACGGATGCGTTATTCCGCATCCCGTTGCGCCCCGTGCACTCCGGAATTCGTACGCAAGTTTTCGTCCCGTGGGAGCAACCAGCCGCCGTATCAATCTTGGATCAGAAGATAATGGACTCTGTCTACGTTTTATCGAATTTCAACGAACGGAGGGAATGAATAAATGTGAATAAATTTGTTAGCTAGGAAATCGGGGGACGATGTAGGTCGAGGAAAGGTCCCGTGCAAAAAAGCGTGTCCTTATCTGCCGGCAGCCAGCTGCGATGAAGATATATCCGAATGGAACTGACTACCTGGACAAACCCAGCTCCCGAAACCCATGGACCCACATTTTCCATCGCTCGTCATACGAGTCCGTTCCCTATTCGGAACCCTGGGCGTCGGTACGATTGACACTGCCGTATCCCAGGGAGTAACGATAGGCTTGAAGAGGTGAAATCCTGAAATCCTGAGATCCTGAGAGCCCCAAGACCCCTTTAACGAGACCCTTTTCCTAGGTATAGCTCTCCGAGGATCCAGAACCACGGAAAATCATGCATATGGATGTACGTGGGAATGATACACTCGACAAGTAAGTGGAAAGCCGTTGGTTACGACGTGGTGTGTGGGTTTGGTCCGTAGGACTTTGCCAGTGGTCGTTGACGTACGTGGGTTCTGTAGGTGTCTGTGTTATCGCTATCGAAACCGACGTTCTTGTCCTGCGGAACCGTACTAACTCAGTTTCCTTTGAGCCGGAAAATCAGTGGGTTTAACATTTTGCTCGGAGAAAAACAGTCGTCCAATTACAGTCACGACTCTTTTTTCCACACCACGCGTTCGACTCCGTTTGAGAAATGATCGAATTCTGACGAAAATCTAAGCCCCCGGATTTCGGATTTGATTATCTGCTGCTTTATCGTACGGCCCGAGTAGAAATTCAATCAGGCATGCCCGTGTAACGCAAGGTTAGCATGGGCCTGATCAGGCTCTAGTGTTCAGTAGTACTGTCTAATCGGGGCCTGATGGAACTTTGCGTTACATCAGGCGCCTATCAGGCCCTACTCTCGCCTGCTTCGGCCCTGATTAAATTTCTACTCGGGGGATAACGAGGGTCATGCTGCAATCTAATATCGAGAATTAATAGTCTTATCCCGCGTCCGGACCCTCGTAGCCTCGTAGCCATTATTACACACAGAGAGAAAAATCTGTTCGAATACCAGCTGGTCTAACTTGGAATCTCCAATCGTCAAAAATGAATGTTTCCTTCGCCTCCTGAAACCACGCATTTGGTGAATTGAACCGCATTTTTCTCTCAGTGCGCAATTTAATGAACAGTATTCCGAACCAAATGACGACACTGTTTGCGGTACATTCTCTATATTCGCAAACGTTACATAACTCGATAGCATGTACTGTTGCAAAAATACACTGCAATTAAAATTAACAAGCTGTCGAATTTTCCGCGGACGTAACGCACAGCATCGTCATGGCGGTTCGCTTGTTGTCTGTGATTTGGCTATACACTAGAAATAGAATTACGTACGGTCAGCCGGAGCGACGAACGTACCGAAATTGTATCACTGGACGAGCAGCGTGCTGCCATGCTGCTCATCGTGTGCATGATACGAGTTCGAGGATTGCGGGCGCGCAATGACGTTGCTAAGGAGGCAGGAAATAATGGATTGAGTGTTGTAAAACTGCTATACGCGTGAATTATTTGTGAAATATATTCTGTGGAAGGGTGACAAATATCCTGCTGGCTGTCCAACCACCCACGGTTCGTTTGGGTCAAATCAAAATTCAACCTCAGGTCAAATAGAATGTTGAATTCTGTTTGCAGAGAGGTATTGGAATTCATAGAGTTATGCATAGTCAGTAATTTTGATAAATCATCGATTTCAGAGAAACTCGGATGTATTTCATAATATATAATATATAATTTTCATTGGCCAATGTACCTAAACTGGTGTTTACACAGATCTGTATTCACGGATAGATTTTTACTTTGTTATTTCGATCTCTTTTTCGAATAGTGTTCATCATAGAGTTTCGCGTTAATCAAAACGCATAAATACGTTTGGTACCCCGCGTTAATTTCCGATCGGTAGAACGACAAGAGAAAGGGGTGGTTATTTGAGTCTGATGTACAGGAAACACGGAAAATGTGTTTCCAAATACGCTCATAACCCTGCGGGCATACGTTTTGCAATCACCGACTAATATTACCCGAAGTTTCGACACGGTGGCAAACCAATCATCCGAAAACCTTCCACAGCCTGGTCTATCCCGGAAGTCCAGAGGCACGGAATACTCATCAACTCCTCCAATCCGCAAGACATCGGTAGTATTCGCGAGTACTTGATAAATTTGATAAACGGTATAACAGGATTGATCCCATCGCCATCCAACGAACCGTGCAGATGCGCTAATCGCCGTACCCCAGCACTCTGTGAATTATACAGAATTAGCAGGCTTAGAGTAACGAAGAACGATCATTGTAAATTAGAACGGGGAACCTCGAGCTTTCGTATTGATTCAAATATTGCGTACACGTAATTATCCCTGTCGTTCTTCTACTTTTTTTCTTTTTCCGCCTTTTGCAAAGCTCGGATCAAACGAGCCTCGCACTTTTTACCCAACGAGCAAGGCACCGGAACAAGTGGTGTAGGTCGCAAGCGAGTCAGCCACCAGTCCTAGGATCGTTCCTCTTCCTCTACTACTAATCCATTTGCAGCGAGAGAGGAGCAGGGGACCGGGCATATACTTTTTGTTGGCGCAAATAGCGGGACAGAACTGGCTACATGAAACTGACGATGAACGTTATGATTGTTGTTTGTTTTATTCGATTGCGAGGAAGGAATGCTGGATGGAGGCAGTATTGCACGTGATGTGGGCGAGGTGGGTCGGCGAGTCGGTGGCGATCGATTAGCGTTGGCAATCTCGTTATACAGGGACAGGCCAAACTGTCCTATCATAGGGAGCACCCACCCTGCAACAAAGACGTTTTTGTTGCGATGTATAGACGGTAGTTTACTTTTATTATCCCGAACGCGAATGCGCACGAGAGGACTACCATTCTAGAGATTGCGCTGTTTTACATATCCAGTGAAAACTTTCCATGGAAATAAACTTTTCTAGCTCTCACCCACCTGACGTGTATACGTATACCGAATGACCATTCCCTTACTTTTATATCCAAGTTTTCAACCGTGCAACGGATCCTGACGACAAACGTAGACGTTTCTCATCCTGCGTCGTATCTTGTTTTTTATAAAGAAACGGCAAAGTTGCACTCGAGAAATGTTGTCGTTCGTATCAAGTGCTGAGCAATCAGGCTCTGTCGAATCACAATTTTTTAATACGATATATTTTCAAAATCTTCAAATTTGACAATCGTCTCATGCGGATATTGATTACAGTGAAGCTGCGGCCTTCTGGCGTCAAGAGATTGAGGATCTAGTCTGATATGTCTTTGTAAAAGGTCACTGCTCACCACTTCCGTGACACTAATAAGCCCTGGCACAATTTCCGGGCCGGATCATCAGCAGCGTCCGTTGCTCTGAGACCTAGACCGGAAAAAACCCTCAGGCGATTCAGCTGGTGTGGAGAATTCTTTTTGAATCCAAAGTGATATCCTGATCTTTGGTTACATTGGGCTGAAACCGGAGCCCCTGATGATACGCGTGTAGACGTAGCATTAAAAGACGGATGAAAATAAGAAGGACAGTTGGACGAAGAGAAAGAGGGCAGAAGGAGGCGACGAGGAAAAGGAGACCGAGGCGTCTCCATTCTTTACTGGGGTTTTATTCTCGTGTTTCAATGAAGACTGCAATAAATCTCAGACGGGACGCAGACTGAGCTTTGGCCACCTCCACGCCGGTATCTTACAATTACCTTTATTTACATTTGCCAACCCCCTGGTTGGTTGATACAGGGGAAATCGCGACACAGAGCTGAAATTTCGAGAACAACTTGATATAAATCTTGGATTATTAAAACTAATGGGGATGTTACTTGAACCGTTTATTCATTTATACTTGCTGTCTTTCGCAAACCCAGTCCTCGCTCAAACCACGGAGGTTGTTGAAAAAGAGTTGACAAATTGTCGGGTAAATGGCCTCGACGACGTGTACTTCAAATAACCCTTGCATGAGACGCAAATGTTTTACATCTTAAAATGCGACGCTATACCTATACACACGAGTTGGAGTATGAATTTGGATAAGGGCTGGTAAAAGTTCCGCAAAGAATTTCGGGAGCAGACAATTTACGAGCGGTTTGTTTCGTTCGGTACCTAATATCTTAAATCTTTGGTATCTCGATGGGTCTTAAATTTAATCTTGCGTGATGCGATAGGAAAAAAGATCAACTTCCCTATGTGGCCAGTGGCTTCGATGGCTGAGAAAACTGTTGATCCTTTATCCCCCGTTGTGAACCTCTTTCACCCTGTCCTATAAAACTCGCCATTAGATTCGCTCCTCTTGATAGGAACTCGCTAATAATTTATAGAAGTACGGAATGAATGTTGATTCATGTACGACGACTGAGTGAACGCGTAGTAAATGAAGCGACATTTACGTTGAAAATATCCGGTTGCTTTCGATGATCGATAAGAAAATATGGTTTCATGGTATTCGTGGTATAAGTCACGCCCCGAAAACGCATTCCCGGTACCCAATTTTGACCCGATCGTATCTAAACCCCTATTTTCCCTACAGCTAAGCTCTACCGCGGACGAAAAAAGTTCTTGTTCCTTCACACGCCATGATCTCGGATTAGCATTAACCTAGAAAAAGATAAAGTCGGTATAAAAGGATCCGCATGGACGTGGCTGTCGTAAAACTGAAAGTTGTTGACGCGCTAAAACGTTTCGAAAACCTCTGATAAAAAGCGGTACCGTTTAACGATGGGAATTTGAACACTTTGCACCTGTGCCTTGAACCGAAAATGTCGAATCGTTGGTCGACCAAAGACGATCATGAGGTCTTTGATCAGATTTTATTCCAATATCAACCCTCGGCTGCTCTCGCTGACTTGAGAAAAGTTCATCCATGCGAAGAGGAGAAACGTGAAAAAGAAGTGAAGAAAGAAAATGTCAGACAGCATAAAAAAATGCCAAAGGGGATGAAATTCATATTGTATTCTCTTCTCGACGTTCACGCCTGAGTTCACGCACCGAGGCGATAAGGAGCACGTAACGTGTTACATGTGGGGGATAAACCTGGAATTATATTCGATGCGGAACAAACGTACGTATAACAAGAAAATATTGGCAATCCATCTCCTGTAAGAGAAAACTTATGCCGAACTCCGGAGCCAATCAAAAATACGGAACGATTTCTATACTAGAAACTTTAGAGCGCTGACTTTTTTTTCACTCCGGGGTAACTTTCGACTTATACATATTTCTTTCCGTAAACTTTTTCCCGCAATAGGTTTTCTAGTTTGGAAAATTCTATGTATGGAAAAACGAAGACGAATATGAAGAACGTAGTTTGGCTGGTGATGATGATTAAAATTAAAATTCAACCCCTTTAGTAGAAGTGAGAATGTATAATCGTCCAGAAAGTCACTTCTGGGGGTAAATACCACCTATAAATGTAATCGTTAGAACATAAATAGATTCCTATCATCCAGACATGGTTGTTCCCAGATGGGGCGGAGGGAAGGGTGGCTGTGGTTGGTGACAACGGACTAATTGTCACCTGATGACTACAGCCATTATCCTCGTCGACGGTCGTTATCCTTCGGTAACAGCCGGCATCTTCCGATCAATTAACTCGAGTTTCAAATTGAAAGTTACGAAATGGTTGGTAACAAGTCTCAGATTCTGACATTCGCTACTGTCAGATTTTTTGTGCCACCAAGACGATGACGATGATTCGAGTGGAAAAAAAAACGGCCCATTAAGTCCTCGAACCAAGTTATTTCGGTAAAATATCACAACGCAGCTTCGTTGCCTCAAAAAGTAATTCAATACGCCAGACTGATTCATTCCTCGTGGATAGAGGATTTTCGCGAAAATATAAGGATCTCTGGCTTTTCTCAGTTCCTCGATCGGAGGGTGAGTAGGATACCGTATCTCGATAGACTTTGAATCCTGTTAAACGTACGAGTTTTGATGTTATACTCACGGCTAGGCTGATCGATATACATTCAATCTCGGGAACGTTGGACCGATATCTCGTCCACTGATCGTGAGATCACGTGTCGAACCAACGACATCTACTAGATTCTGGTATCCGGAAGCATCCGATTCGTATGTGCCAATCTGTGCCAATAAATTTCAACCTCCCGGAGATAGTGAAAAAGTGTTCTCGGCACTTTCTGCTGAAGAAAGTTCAAAAGCAGGTGTAGAACACGCCACAATATAAAGTAGCACTACGGTTTCAAATCTTTCCACAAAACTTGACGAAACTTTTCAATCCACGGGGTTTCTCGGTCTCGAAGAACACTAATGGCGTGTCACAAATCAAACGCAGGTGTTAAGATTTTCTAAGACATATCCAATTATCATTCGATGAAATTGTATTATTAGACATTCAGTTCCCAACGATCGAATTATAAATTTAGATTCCAATGGAATGAACCAGACACTCGTTATTAAATTTTTACTAATTTTTCGATCGATATCATTCCCTCTTTCCACCGTGATTCTACCCACGACTGTTTTTCGTGCTAAAAATCTACTAAACGTGTACACGTGTAATTCACGTTTTTCCACTGAATCATATCCTGGGCAATGACTCATGGCTGCGGTGCGGGTATCATTAGAATCGAACAATTTGATAATGACACGTCAATGGCGCAGTCGTCATAATAAATTACACGTTGCAAAAGGCCGAGCTAGTAGGAATTGAGATTCTTTACATTCTACGGCATTACGACGCGATGTTATTACTTCCGGCATGAGTTAAGTAATTTTGATGAATACGTACAAACGCAAATGTGATGTAACAGCAGGGAGCGTTCGCAACGATCGGGTCTCGTCAAGCAGTATCAGCGGGGAAACCAGTTACACAGTGACCTGAATTGCGTCCTGATTAAATTCCAAGTATCCCAATTGAAATGAATTATCCAATAAATGAAAATTGCAGCAATCTAGCATCATTGAGGTTTTCATGAAACGAAATCTTCAAACTGCAGGGTAGCAACTTGCACCTCCGTAGCATCGTCGTGACTTTATTCCAAGAAAACTGATCAACAACGTAACTGCTGCTGCGAGGTCTGCATCAGTCAATCTTGTAATTAACTACCATTACGTGCTAAATTGAACTTCATATCCAAGCAACGGTGAAATCAAACACAGTTACGCAACAAGTAACCCCATGTGAATATGCAACCGTGGTAACTTTGCAACGTGACAAAGTAGCAACTTTGGTCATCGAGTGATCAGCGTCTGCGCAAAAGTGTCAAACAGGGTTGGAGAAAACTTTCTTGGGATTAGATATATTTTCCGCATCAGTGATTTCTTCGTAGAATGAAGTTTCCAACAACCAGGCATGCGTGTGCGCATCATGATTGAGGTCGAGCTCCTATTACGCCAGAGGGTAGACATCCCAGTTAATAACAACGCCGGCTGATAACAAGCCGGAGATTAGGCAAGCTCGTATCGAGGAGAGGAGTGCATCCCTTATGAAAGGAAAACGGATAGGATCCGAACAAAGCCGCCGAGTACAGGACACGGACATCCGTCTGTTAGGAGTTCACCGCGGTATCACGTTTTACTCGAAGCCAACGAGTACCGGTGAAGGTGATTTGTCAGAGCCGGTAGCCCTCGAATACACGGTATTGAGAAAAAAAATCAGTATTCAAGGAAACGACCCAGAGCCTGTCAAGGAGTCTTAATGAGGCAGAGAAAACTTTTCCGATGTCCCCACAGTTAAGAGTCGCCCGAGCGTGTTAATGTATTGAAAGGGGTGCTTCTTATTCGCGAGTGCTGGATCGCGGGGTCGAAAAAATCCCTCGTGTATAATTGAGAGTTTAGTCAGGGTCCTGCACGACCTCAGGACCCGAGCAGTTATTCGGATGAGAGTGCTAATGAGCCTCTTCTTGGCTACAGGCTAAATTGCAGAGGTTTTCTCCCCCCGTCTTTCAACCCTGCGAATAAGTTCCGCGACGGTGAGTCGTGCTCGCGGGCTGAGTAAAATCCAGGCCGCGTCGGAGGATTAACGGAGGATAAAAATTAGCCTCATTAGGGTTGACTGGTGTCTATCTTTGACCGCACTTAAAAAGGGCTGAATCTCTTCCTCCGAGACCTTTCGCGTCGCGGACTGCCTGCTTCAATCTTCCACAGGGTCAGTTTGACGCCCGCGCTCGCAGTGTCGGAGGGAGTCCGCGCACCGGCAATCTCCACGATTAATTAGCGTAATTAACTTCTGGCGCAGAGTCTCGGATCATTACATCCCGCTCCATG
This sequence comes from Euura lappo, assembly GCA_018257835.1. Classification (NCBI taxonomy): domain Eukaryota; kingdom Metazoa; phylum Arthropoda; class Insecta; order Hymenoptera; family Tenthredinidae; genus Euura; species Euura lappo. The sequence goes on from JAEUYN010001652.1 coordinate 76,085, forward strand.
GGTTCAAGATCGAAGTGTATATACTGAAAGGGGTACAGATGTATTTTCTCTTTCCGCAACCCGGAGCGGCTAGTTGAGTCCGAAGTGAAGAATGACCCGAGCCCAACTCCGCAACGAAAATCTTTTTTGATCTTCAGACTCCCGACTGAATAGAGCTCGGGGCATCTACTGTGGATCAAGTACAAGCAACCTGTATGGCCGAGAGTACTTTGATCTGGTCGACTTGCCGTTTCGCTTTGAAAATCCTTGACCTGAGTCAAGCAGTATATCCAATAAGCCACAGTTTAATTAAACTAAGTTTAAACCTGACCCTCCTCTAAGGGCCGTGGGAGGCGGGCGGCAGGCGGTGGAGGTGTACTTCCGAAACTGTACCTAAATCGATTATCGAACTTCCCTCGTAACTGCACTGTAAGCGATTACTGTTTTATACTCAACCCACGCCCCGCGTACACCTACTAGCTCTCTCTCTCTCGCTCTTTCCCTCTCTATATTGTACGTACAAAATTCAACTGGACTTGTTTACGTAAGCGTGTGTGCGTAGGACGATAAGTACACTTGATTATCGACCCACGCTGGCCATATTCGACCGAGAAAACTTTGTGCAGTGTCGTCAGTTGATAACAAACTCTATTATTCTAGTTACGATGGGATGCAATCGGTTGTCAGTGACGATGAAAGACCGCTAGTGATCGATCAAACTGTAACGCGTTTGAAAATGATTACAATGTAAATGAGGTTATCGTAATCGGGTGGAGAAAAACACTGGAGAAAATACAATCACAGGTAGAAAATTTATACAGATATAGGCCGCGGTCACGAATATTGAACCACAAAGATTCTGAATATAAACGTGCCGTGGAATATATTTGTAATATCTACGCGAGCAGGGATGCGAATATGTGTCAATAATTCATAAGAAATATCCAATATGTGCGGTAAATAAGACCACGATTTTATATCTACGCCAATGGTCACGACAAACACATTTCCTGGATGTAGAAAAAATTATTCCACAACCATTGCATCAATATCCGTTCCACAATATGCACGCACAGGTTGCAACGAATTACAGAGAATCGTTGAAACCAGCTTTTTCGTACGTGTCAAGATTGATGTGCCTGAAAATGATCAAGATTTCATCGTCTCAGCATCACAGACAGACATGAAATCCGGAAATGCTTTATTGTAAATTGTAGCAGGGGACGAATTATTATCATCAACCCTAGAATTTGTCGAGGTGGGGTGATTCGTGGACGTGGAGGAATAGGACCGAACTAAGGGAATCTGCGACGTTCGCGATGGTCGTCCGCGTTCTAACCTAATTAACCCTAATTCTAATTAACTAAACTCTCAATTAAAACTAACCCTTCGCTAATGCGGAGATATCATACGATATATAATTAATTAAAACCTCTTATTTATCGAAGCTGCACTGTCTGAGTCACCGAGGACTGTACGTCGAACTGATCTTATCTAAATTTCTTTTCTTGTTCCTTTTTTTCTGTATTTTTTTGCTGAATTAATTATCAAATCTCTGGAGTATCGTCTCAGAATTCTCCCCTCGTATCTCCTCGTCGGCATTAATTGAAGAACAACGTGCTGGATTAGGCTTCGTGCTAATCAAAATGGAACGGAAAATTTCGTATCCGCGTCGTGATGAAATCCCCCCTGACTTCGCAGCCTTTCTAGATATTTCCGAAATATTCTAATCATTAACATTTTACAATCATACGGGAGAAAAAAAAACTAGAGGTAAAAGTAAAAATTCCCCGACATGGACAACAAATTTATCTCGTGTAATTAACGGAAGGTAATTAGATCAAAGGATTTACATCTTTCCGAACAATTAAGGCGCGCGAAGGCTAATTTATAGTGAGTCTGGGAAAGTTACCTTGAAATTCCTCGCGGTTTCCGCGAATCACATTTTGGTTGAGCAACGAATATCACCGGATCCCTCGACGGGGGTGAAAGGCTGGGAAGTTAGGGAGACTTTGGTAAAATCGGGGCCAAGTATAGCGCAAAACATTCTGAAAGCGTCCCCACAGAGAATGTCTAACCCCCGCCCCAAATCTCACCAAGGATTTCCCCCCGGAAATGGGAGCCAAAGGTCCCAGAGACGCATTCCATCATCAATGATATTCTCGCGCTGAAGAAAGTGGAGATCGCGATTCAGGATGCAAAAATCACGAATGAAGTGAGCTTTAAGCCAGATCGGGAAATACGTAGGATTTCTACATAAATATAGATGAAAAAAAATTCAATTCCGGCAGTCGAGCCGTGGCTACATATTACGGATTATCTTTTCCCATCTCCTGACAAACGAGCCTAAACTTATTTCCGGTATTTGGGATATCGCCGCGGAACGGAAGAACCCGCAAGGATGAGGATGGGGATGAGGGTTGGTCAACCTCGAAATAAGTCGCGACCCTCTACCTGCCGGATGATATATTTTTTTACAACGTGTTGGACATTTATCAGATAAATCCATATCCATCGAGGCCGTGTATCCTTCGAGCGTACAATTACTATACTTTGAAAGCAATTGCTCAAACCCACGTTATCCGATTATTCTTTTTGGTCTTTCCCTCTTTTCTCAAGAGACATATTTCTACCTCGTCGATGATCGTGTGCGTGGTTCCCAAGGTCCTTTCGTCGACGTTGTTCCACTTTGGTCAAACATCCAACCAACCCGAGCGATTCGTCTTGACAGGCGTACCAGGACTCAGCGACAGCGAAATATGTTCGGAGAAACGAAGACGGATAAAAAGAGAAACAATTCGTTAGCGATACACGGGATAGTTGAATTATGTATGAATAAAAAACATATATCGTCGAAGCAAGATAATTCGGTTATTTTATTTATTTTATTTTTATTCGTCCATCTGATCCCGATTCGCTGTCGGCGACGGAAGGAAGTCGAAGCGGCATCTTTTTTACCCAAATCTATTGGTATATATGTATATAAAATCACTAGAGTATAAATATCAGGCATGTTCCAACCCATTGCTTCCCGATTGACGGAATGGCGGTGAATGAATGGAAGCAGAAGAGCCGGAAGAAGGAAGGCAAAAGAAACGCAGTCACGATTTTCACGGAAACCGGTACCGTCAGACGTAGGAGGGTTGAAAGGAAAGGGGTTAAGTTATTCGGGGAATGCACTATACACGCAAATGTGGGCTTTATTGAAGAGGAAAGCGGACCGAACCATTATAACCCCTCCTCGGAGTTTCTCACGACCAAAAAGACCAGGACGCAGGGTACGCGAGACCCTTAGACGATGTAGGCGTCGGGGGCGTCGTACCATAACGCGATATTTGTTTTAAAGGGTTTCATTTTCTCTTTTTCTCTACCTCTATCTCCTTCTTATTCTTATTCCACTTCTTCTTGGATCCTATTCTTCGCCCATCCCTTCGGGTTTACTTTCAGAGTTTTATGCCAGGCGAAGAAGCTGTGAGCTCGGTGAAAAAGTGGGACACAACGAGATGCACGAGAGCCTTCGCGCAACCAGTCGTTTATCTTCACTACTTCAAGCGGTGAGGGATGATAAAACGGCTCTCTTCGCTGGACGAAGGACGCGAGGTACTTTTTCACCGACATTTTGCTCCCCATATTCGGAACGCGGGGTCCTTTATGGTAATGAATCTTCGAAACAAACCCCAGAGAGGATTTACCAAGTCCAGGAAACATGCAAAGGATACGGGAATTCGGAGAGTCCACTGAAAGTCACTATACGTGCTCAAAGTTTGTTATTACTCTGACAATCGAGAAGCTCCAAACGGCTTCTGCAATAGCTGACCACACAGCGAATAATATCTGAAAAACCTCGTCAACGTCCTTTTTTATTCTCCGTTTCGGGGAGTAATCATCTTTTCGGTTGTAAAAATGAAGAAATTATATCTCCGTGACGAACGTGACCATAGGAACGGAGTTCTTTTTTTCTTCTTTTTTTTTTTTTTTGTTCACAGTCCGTAAAATTAAGAACACTCGTAGTTAATTTCAACTTTTTCTTTCTCACAGTAACTTGGTCGTTTTCTCACCTTCCTTCCTTCCTTCCTTGCTTCCTTCATTGCCTCATTCGTTCCTTCTTATTTTCATATTTTTTTATTATTATATTTTAATATCTAATTTCGACGTGATGAGAATCCTTGCTTCTTTTCGCTAAACTTGTATCAAAAGTTGAATTTAAACTTTTCACCTGCTTTCTATTTTCTTATGTTACTTTTTTTACTCTCTCTCTCTCTATCTCTCTCGCCCTCTCCCTCTTCCGCTACTTCGACGCTCGCGAGCAGCCCGGTTCCAATACCCATTACACGAAGGCCTCGATCAGAGAACATGACAAGTTCTTAAAGTTGGCTACAACTCTTGTGACCATAACAGCGAACTTGGGATGAGAATTGAGTTAGTACAACTTATCGGTAGCTTCTAGGGTGTGAACAGCGATGCGAAAATTGCCTGTCAGAAGGTCTCTCGAAACGTCGAAATTGCTTATTGCCGCATTCTTTCACGTTTGCCGATCTTTACACACACAATAAAGGAGATGGATCACTGATAAATACTCCTTTCAATTTGCCAGAGAATCGAGTAGATTGATAGCTGATCAATACCGTCAGACTCTGTTGGAAGCCATCAGTGTAATCTTCCACAAGCTCTATTTTTGGGATCATAATTACGATTACTTTAATTCGAGGAGAAGCGGTGAAAGGGGTATAGAAATTCGATGCAAGTAAAATGGAGATACTGTCGAACTTTATCTTTATACAAAGTCCTTCGGGCCATAATCTTGAAGCTTATTTTAACCTAGAGATGGAGGATTCGAAACTGAATGAACGGAGTTCGCTGTTGTTTCGTAATCTCCTTAATTGGCGAAATGGATATAATTGCCACTTGAAACGGGAGTATCTCATCCGTTGTGCACTTGAGATTTTTGTCGTTTCTGCGGTACCATTTTCATTCTCTTTCTACTAGGTTTGCCAGCCTGTCCGGTCCGTCCTCGGTATTTCCGTTTCAGGGATTCAATCGGATTGGCTGAGCACTTTTCTGTCCAAGTTTGACCCGGTACTATAACAGCTGGTAGTGTTCGCTCCGTAGGATAGCAACATCCGTGGTCTATTCCACAAACTTCGCTACAAATCCTCAGCTGTAAACTTGCGACATGGGCAACGGCGCGATTCATCCCCATCTATGTCGAGAAATCTCTGCCCAACGCTATCCGCCACTTCGGCCTCTCTGCGGATGAAATCTCCGCAGAGATTGACACACGCGAAACGCACAATAGTTTCAAGTTCGTATTTCAACTTCAGTCGTAACCTCCGGTTAATTTTCGAATAATTGAAAAACAGCTTCGGCAGGAGCGATGAAGACGAAGAGCTGTTGAAATTTGGGCGGCAATTATACAGAGGGCATGAAGAGATTTTGCAGCCAGAGCATTCCGAAGTGGAAGCATTCCATTCTTTGATAAATTATTCAACTTCGAATAGGCGTTCCAATTGCTCTTGATTCTCGATCGTGACCAAGTGGGGTGTTCTCTGCGCCATCCGCTCGGCTAGCCCTTATCGAAAAAGCGTTCTTCCGGAGGATCAAATCAAGTCAGTTTAAAAAGAAAACCAACTATCGCCGGATGGACCAGCTCACAGCAGCAACAGCTTTTAAACATTGCGGTCGGATCTGTTCGAGCATACAGTTCTGCCCACCATCAAACTCCCCGGTATTATATGTACTTAACGAACCATTACTTCCGATAAAATTATCGACAGCACCAAGCCGTTAATGGGATTCATTAGAGCACGACAGCAGGCATATTTCGTTATGGGTATCGATGGTATATGAACGTTATAACGAGCCACGCGTGTTACGTCGAGAATGTGAGTCGCTTTCGAAATACTGAAACACTGCGTGGAAGTGTTTCTTGACGTCACTTTGGCAAACGATGATTTCATACGTCAGAATGATGATGACGTCCGAAGCCAGTTGTGCCTATAAGGGTTTTGGGAAACGCCTGCGACGGTATAAACCTCGACCTTACCACGTTACTTTCGGTGTAGCACGTGCATGCAACTAGCAGAACGTGACGCCTCGCTAATTACTTCGAGGCTATAATTGCTCTCCAAGGAATATGGATATCAGCACGTGATTTTTCTTCATATTTCTTTCGACATCTCGTTACTTGATATTAGCTCGATTCAGTCAGGCAGAAATCAAGTCGTGAATATGAAGCAGCTGGATTTCAATTCAGAATCATCAAACGTCAGAAGATCAAAGACTTCCTCAGGGAGTAAATATTCGGCGGAAAATAGACGGGGTCGGATTTTACGAGGATACCAAAGCAGTCGACAGCTCAGAGTTGTACAACTCATTGGATTCGGAAACAGTAAAACTTCATAACCAATGAGTTCGGCTGAAATATATAACATCCATAATATGGGGGAACGATTATAAGTTTGTCGAATCAAACGGCACACTTGTATAAAACTGGCATATAAAGATTTGGAAAACTATAGAAATCATGCAGATATTCAAATGAGGCGTCAAAAAAGGAAAAACAAACTTTATATTCACTCACAAATTTGAATGTTGTTTGTTTTATTCATTTTTTAATCCATCTTATTTCTTCCACCGTGATTTTTTTTACAGGTTATCCAGATACTTTCCTGGCTATAAAATCGAAGTGTATCTGAATGAATATATTCGTTAACGAAGCTTGACCTTGTTTGAAGATTCGACTGAAACTTTCTACTGGGGATGAGATTCGAAAAAAATATATCGTGCCAATAACTTTTTCAGCGGCGTATTTTCTGCGGTGAGTTGTTGCCAAGTTTCGACAGCGAAGACGTGCCTTGCTTTATCAGTGTGAGTTATTTTTCTGTAATTTTATATATATTCACACTTTGATGGGTATTGTCTACCAAACGAAATTTCAGGGTGTGGAGTTGCTCAGATGACGGGGGAGGCTCTTCTCAATATTTTTGGCAAAGTTTGATTAAGTACCTTTGATTATTCGTTTTTCTCGCTGTCTTTTCAAAATCCATTGACAAATTCTAATTTTTAATCAAGACTTTTGGGGTGTGGAATATCCACACGGTGGGAATTCAGTGTGTGGAGTGCTCCACACACTCCACACAGAAGTCGCCAGCCCTGCTACGAAACTTCTACTGATTGTATCCATCATGTACGCATGAACGGATACTTGAATATTTCGCATAAGTTTTAGAAAATACATGCGTGCGACTTTGAAGACTCATTGGCTTGAGATTTCGATATTTATTCATGAATACAGAGCCTTCAAAAGGCTGAGGAGTTTTCGTTAATATAACACCGCGGTACGTTTCATCCTTGTGTAAATGAAGCGAGCGAAACTAAAGAATAAAAGATAAAGGTGAAAGAGCAGAAACAAAAAAAAATAAAAAATACCAAGCGAATGAAAAATAACGGGAAAGTAAAGAAAACCTGTCTGCAGATTTGTCAGAGAGGTATGAAAAAATAATAATAATAATACAACGACACCTTCATAAAAGGAAGGCTTTTTCCTCTTCTCCACTCAACGACGTGAAGCTCAAAAGTAATTAATGACGATTGATCGAGGCTCCCCCAGTCCCATGAGAGTTACTGGATCCCAAACTGCGTGGGATAATGCCTTTGATTTGCAACCAGATATATTTAGTTGTTGTCACTTTCTTCGCGAAAATGAAATCGCTCATCCATCATAATATAGGCTGATATTGGTGTTTGCGAAAGAAACCGAACACCACGCCGAATTTCAGTTGATGGAATATTCGCACTGGCGAAATAGGAGTGGTATCGCAAATTAGTCGTTACGGGGTTGATTTATGAAATACACAAGAAACCGGGCAAGATATGACGGGTGAAATACCGATGAATAGCTCGGTCAGCTATTTTGTAATGGTCTGTCCTTTTTTTCTTTATAATGAATTGAACAAACAACCCGTATCCGACAGGAAAACATTTTTTGATCCCAGACCCTTCTACGTGCACAGGAAGAGTCCTTATAATGAAAGGAAAACAGCTGACGTTGATTCGCGAGTAACCCTGGACCCTTCGTGAGACTGTGTGCCTGATGCGATGTTTATCCAAAGGTCGAATTTCAAACGAATCTGACAAGCAATCATTAAACTGAAAGGACTTATCATCGATTAATAATCTCTGCGGAGCTATATAGACGTGTAGAAAGCATGTATTTTCTGATGGGCTCGCGTGATTTCGTTTGATTCTGTTCGACACCTAATGAATCTGTTCACGGCAAACGTAGGTCGGGAATTCTGTTATACTTTTACCCGGATATAATGAAGCGTAACATCCTCGAGGCTATACGATTTAGTCCGGGATTGTATTCGAGTTCTTAAGCCAATTACTGCAAGCCTTTTTCGCCAATTAGTAACAGTAAAATTTGCATAATTAAATTGAAAAATCAGAATCTCTCCTAGGATTATACGATTCTATGAATTCGAAGGACTTCCGTTACTTGGGTGGCTTGTTAAGCCACCTTTTGTCGCGGCAAGGGTTTCTTTGCTGAGGACTTCTTCGGTCTTTCATATATAGATTGGCGCGCATGTCTTTTGGTCTGGTAAATGTTCGATCGATTGAGAAACAAGAAGTAACAGTCTCGAATTAATATTTATTAGTTGTGAAACTTTTACCAGCGATGATTTATCGCCAAAGTTATCACCGCCCCATCCACTGTAACTACCACTTCGTGCTTCTAACAAATCTTGAAAAACCTGAACCGTCAAAAATCAATGCGGCGTAATAGTAGAGCGATTTAAACTTTTCCGTATCACGCTAGACATTTTTTTTATTCACCCGCGTTCGGAACGACTAAACGTTGGAAATATCGATAACAGTACACCGGTGACATTTCGTAATCTTGATAACAACCCCTCAGAAACAACGGTGAAAAATTATTATCCGTAAAATTCGTTCCTCCACTTCAATTCCCCCCTACATTCGAAAAATCTCCCGGGGATTCGTTCGATCAAATACACGTCGGAATAAAATTAGGGTAGAACACGAAACGTGAGTGAGGGTTAAGGGTAGGACCCGGTCTTCTTAACTTTTAGTACCAACCCGGACCAGAGACCATCGAATAATATCCGTTCCCGCACCTCTGGGCCGTAGTTACACACGGCGAACTAATGGTACCGGTACAAGTTCTCTATTCGTTATATTCACATTGTCGAATGATTATTATCTGTGGAGTAACAAGACCAACTTCATCCACGTATTGATATGCGAACAATTTGCTCTTCGTACTACCACCAGATAACGATGTTGCCTTCGGGCGGACAACCATTTTGCACAAAGTTATATACTTCTGGACGTCTGTCTGGTGGTATGTGTGTGTGATCGCGGCCACTTCCATTTTATCGTTCCGGGTAACGCTTTAAGAGGATGCTACACTCGATTTTCACGTAGATTTAAACATTTCCTCGTATTACACAATTTTACACGCAACTTCGAAACCAAAATCATACGAAAACTTCGTGCAAAAATAAAGATCGATGGCATTGGAATTGCCAATAATAATTTCGTTGTTCCGTTGTAACGATACAATATCTCGAAAACTGTTCACTCAATCTTAATTAGAGATCGAACTAGAAAGCTAATCCATATTGGTTGGTTCGCGAAAGATTATTACGTCATGCAAAGAAAAAGCACATCGGTGAGGGATTTTGTAGGCCAAACTCGACTTTTAAACTCACTGCTAGTCTTGTAATCGAGTTCAGGAATAAGAGTCTGAAGAGACGTATATTTGTGCCCCTTTAACGCACGTAGTAGAATTCCGATGATTATCACTGAATCTTTACAGGCGAGTAGCCGAGGGCGATCGAAAGCCCTGGGAGTCTTGATTATTTCGAATGAATTGGTAAGCGTTGTTCGCAGATCCGATTATTCCGACTATATACCCACTGATCCAATACCGATACAGAACTAGATAGCGAACGAGCTTGCTATTTCCACAAGTTGCCACGGCGGGTACTACTCGTAGAAGAACCGAGGAGAGAGCTTTCTTTTCACCAGGATTCAATCGGGCTTCGATATCGCCCGGTTTTCTTCCAGCCAGCTGCTTTTCTGCTCGCTCGTACAAAGCTTTATCAGCTACCAAAGCGCTGTACAGTCTTCCCAAGGAGTTACGGTATCTTCTTCTCTTCTTCTGGGAAAACTCCAACGGGGGTTGAGGCCGCGCGGCTTCTGGGGGATGGGGGGGTTAAGGGGATAAGAGACATTGTACTAACGCGTAGTAAGAGCATCCTTGATACTGGACCCATGATTAATGCGGAGGGCCTCCGGCGGAGGCTATAACTGCCCACAAGCCCACAGCCCGCATTCGTGTTTACGCGTTTTGGCCGGTGTCCCATTAACAAATACCGTCTCTTTTACTTCCAGCATCGTCACCGCCCTGTATCAGAGGGAGGCAAGCGGTCCAACCCCTCCGAAAGCAAAACAAGCGAAAGAAATATCGCGTTGGATAAAACCGCAGCGGTGCGTTTGTGCGAGATGGAAACGACAAACCGACGGACGTGGTGTACACTAACGTACGAACGGCGTACACATAGAACCCAACTGAAATATGGACCTCATTCCGTGCGATGTAGAAAAAGGTCCATTTCAGAGATTCACTGTGACTCGTGGTACTTCGTTAAAAGCCAGTTATCCGTTCCGTATACGAACTCTGGACCCAGGCTCTACACCCACACCGACACACACGCGAGCGTACGCACATTTCTGTACGGCAGACGTGTTGGTGGGTTAAGTGGTGCGCGCCTGTATGTGCTCACGACGTCTCTTTTTTTTATTTTTTATTTTGCATCGTTTTGTATCCATACCGTGACGCATGAATCAGAGGAGTATCGGTCGATAAATTAGAGCGTTAAAAATTGAAACGTCGCAAATTAAACTACGCTATGGTGAAAGGCCGAATGATAAAAACGGCGAACGTCGACGGACGGATGGATGCCGGTCGCTCTGTGCGCGGGTTATTTATATGAAGATGAAAAGTTACCTTATACATCGTTCGGTTCGATCTCTGGTGAATACGTGATTCGAAAAGCTTTGAAAGTTTTCTAAAATATTACGATAAAAAGTAGGCATTCTATCGTACTACGAATACGTCAGAGTTATGTGTGCGTACCTAGCGTCGCATCCAACGTCGCATTTTAAGTAACCTGAAAAAAAGTAGCTTTGAGTAACAGCACGGGTGAAGAAAGGAGAAGAAAAAAAAAGACCAAACAATTTATCCATTACGCGTAAATATCGCGGACGATCAATAAACGTCGGGTTTTCCAACCACGACGGTTAACTTTGCCGTACTTGTTGTGTATCAAACGTGTCGAAAACCTGGAAAAGTTTCAAATCATTTCAAAGATTTTCGTTCATGATTAATTCAGGAGTAGAGACAAACTTATCTTTGACACGATACGTACTGCATTCACTTATGAAACAACCAGCAATGTGAGTTTGTTGCGGATTTAAGAATCGCAGAATGTCGAGAGACTGCATCCGTTCACAAACTTTGAAGACCACATTCTCATAAATATGTAAAGGCTCGTTCTCTTCTCTTCGGGATTTTCACATCCAGTCAAAGTGGTCAGTGTAAACGTTAATGAGTAACGGTTGCACATCGTTTTTCATTAGCGAATCCTTCAAATTTTAATTGAATTTTGAATAATGTGGTCGGGCAGCCGACTCCAGGCGAGGAGGTATAACGTCGAGCGGCAAGAAGAAGATTTGAGAAGATTTAAGAAGATTACCGTTGGTCGGTGCTTTGGAGCGTTCTTCCGGGAGGCTGGTTTCTTCCTTTGGTTGCTTTGAGCGCGGAGGAGCCTTCAATCTCACTAGGATCCCTCCCAGCTTCGCGTTACACCCATTTCGCAATTCTCATCCCATCGCTGTCCTTCCTTCATGGTCTGGTCCCTCTTTCCGCGTTCGGTACCTACTTTTCGGTACGCGGTCTCTGGTCGTCGGTCGAAGTCGAGGCACCAAAGAAATTTCATCATATTTCCTTCGGCTTTGTGGCTACAATGAGTGAAAAGCGTAGTCCTTCCCCTTACGATGAAAAAAAAGAGAAGAAAATATCTCTCCCCTCGACCTGACGCACTTAACTCCGATTGATATCAGTGTACTTGTAAATATACCTCTTCCATTACGCGAGAGGAAATCCTCCCCGGGCTCTCATAGTTTTGTACCCAAGGGTACTCTTTGACTTTGCGTATGTACCGCTCGTCGTGAATAACCACATGATGACATCGGCTGAATCTGCTGTTTAATTCGCGCTATAATTCCCTCCTGACTGTTTCACTCATGCGGCATCATTTCCAGAATGAAGGATGTGCTTTGATTCGTCAATCGGCCGGAGAGCACCAACGTGTCAAAATGTTCCGGTGTGAATATAATTTCTAAGATATGAAACGAGGTCATGGGTCATGGCGGTATATCCGTCTACGTCACTCCACTCGGAATGATACAAACAGGAAACGACCCGACGTCAAACAAGTGCCGGAAAGAGTGCGAGAACAGAAGAGCGAAAGAGCTGGGCTCCGGAATGCAGGAGCTTTTGTACCCGCGGGGTCCGCGACTCGGCTCCGTGCGTTGGGTGTATGATTGATACGGCACTAAATCGCGCAAGGCCAACGGCGCTATCTCCTTTCTCGCAAGAGCTTTAGAGCATGCGAGGCGCCAGGGGGCGACGAGGTGAGAAAAGACTTTTGGCACTAATGCCTATGCTTTCTCAGATAATGACGCGTCCTCATTTATCTCGCACTGCCTTAGCGACATCCACGCGTCCGTCGCACACCTCAGAAGCACTTCATGTTTGAGGAATCAAAGGTCCGTTATCCACCTAGCTAGACTATCGATGACATTGCGATGGACGAAAAGTTACGGAGCTAGAAACAGTAGAAGCGTCTTGAGAGCTCAATTACTCGGCAATTAAGTTATAATGTTGAAAGTGAAGGAGAGAGGAGAAAAAAAAAGGGAAAATTTCACTTTACCGTTACGATAATTGCTCGTTAAACCCGAGCGTTAATAGCCATTAATTTAAAAGTAGATTTTTTTTCTATAGTGCAATCACGTCGAGCATAAGTTACCCTTAACGACAGAGGAAACGTTTACTCTCTACTAAAATATACACATAACTGTTATAAAGTGGACGTGTGGATGTGTGGCGCGCTCACATATCGCGTGGGTGTTTTCTCCCCTGAAAGAGGTTCTGCAAATGATCAGTGTTATATATATATTTTTTGATCTCTTGTCGATAACGTATGCAAAATATTATAACAAATCACTCACGGAGAACGGAGCTGAATACTTTGAAAATTACGCTTTGATGCATCAAACAATTTTCATAAGCGACTGGATCGATTTACGACCCAACGAACAGTTTACAAAGACACGTTCATTAGCAACATTTTCGTGCGTATCGTTCGACGGTTCGATGATTAACGTCTATCACTGAATCGACGCGTAGAAACAATAACGTCTGCCCTCTGAAATCGGTTGGCAGGATGCGACTGATTGGACGAAAAAAAAAATATCCAACGCGAATATTTTTGACGCGAAATTATTTTCAGTCAGCGAGAACGTGAAAAAATCATCATCATGTAGTGTCTGGTGGAGGTGGACCGATGGGGGAGGAGGCAACGTAGTGAGGGACAACTCTATGATGAGGACAGGAAACGGGTTGCGCAAAGGGTAGCTGACGTGGATTGTGTGTGCCGGGTCCGCTACGTCGTCAACTCAATACGAACCAGTCTGCCAGTCACATTTGACGTAAAATCAATGTTCTAATACTCATTTACATATAAATTATACAGACGTCACCGTTATTGAAAATCAAGTCTCGCGCCTGCTAGAAATGCAAGTCCTCGACAATCCCACCCAATGTCTTTTTTTTTTTGTTTTTTTGTTAGTATAATTATTATTTTCTTTCCCATTTTAATTGGATCACCGCTACCTGATCTACCCCGGATCTAATTACATTTCTAGTCGAGAGAATGATAGGGTAGAGCTGCGAAACGAATGCCGTTCTCCCACCTCATGGCAGCATATACATATACATTTTTTCTTCTTTGTATCATAACCCAATGGGTCAGCATACAGATTCATGAATAACTGACAAAAATTGACAAGCTTGAATATATTATCGTCTCTCAGGTCTCATATATATCCAGCAATTTTTTTGTCTTAAGCTGCTCCACGATCCCTGTATACATTTTCTACAAAATTCTGCAACATCAAAGAAGATTGCGAGATAATCTGATCCACTTATTTCGAGCACTTTTAAGAAAAAAAAAATGAATCGCGTCGTATCGCGGTTGACATGTTTCGAAGAAACATCTCCAGAGAAAGTGAAAATAAAGTGGAGAGGATGGCGATCGCGCGAAGAAGGGGAAAAATTCGCGAAAACCTTCCCCCGCACGACTTTTCCCCGAAAATAAATAAGAAATTATGCAAGCAGCGGAATGGGTCGGTCCGTAAATAAAAGTCGAGGACGGAAGAGATCAGATGGCTGTAAATCGTAACGGGTCGAGAGGGTCCAGGGCTCCAGGCGCTATTGTTAGGGGTGGAAGCCCAGTCAGTAAAACAGAAACAGGCCGAGTAACCCAGTGTTTCTACAAATCACAATCGGCGCCTCTACCTCCAATTCGCCATGCCCCTGATCCACCCTCGCCAAATTAATGGTTATCCCGGTAGTGAAGTAAAAATCTTCATCAGGATTTCGTTTATTCTGCAAGTGGCCTTAATTTGCCACGGTTTTATTCATGCTACTCGTGCAGAATTGTCATTTCATCCAACCTTTCCTCCTCTGAACTCTAAACAGTTTCAATAAAATGTCAGCAGAGCTGGGACATTGCAGTAGCAATAATCAAGCAAGGGAGATGGAAAACGTAAAGAGCGATGGGCGTTAGATAGCGAACGTGGAAGAATATCGATAGGGAGTCAGAAAGAAAAAGAAGCATGATGGATCCATTCTCATCCGAAGCCAGGAACTTCGGCATCCGAGTAAAGGATCTGCCCTAACTCTGCACCATGCACACTTTTCTGTTTCACCTGTATTCAGTCTCTGTTTTTGTCTTCCTACCCCAGAGCTCTGTCGTATATGTGAGCCCCCTTGGGCATCGTGATGGAATAGATCACGTGTTCGTCAACCTTGGCAGAGCGTGTCCCGAATGATAGCAATTAGTAATTCAATTTCTCTGCAGGAAGTCGTGCCTGTCAGGTGAGCCGCGCAACACGTCGCGCGTAGGCCGTTGATATTGCGAAACAATTATCTTCGGAAAGTGTGTGCCGGAGCTTTGGGCACAGAGGCTCTAAAAATGGCAATTCCCAGGGGAGACGAGCTTTCCCCGTCACGCGGTACCAATGAGAAGACGGAGCTTCGGTCCAGAAATAAAGATAAATCGATGTACATTTCGTTGAGGTGGAGATTGAAATTGGAGCGTGATAGAGTATACATCTGCATTAAGCCGGCTCCACCCCTTAAAGCTTTATCTCATACCCAAATTCAAAGCACCATGACCGAACGAAGTCGTAGCGAAAATTGAATCAATCTCATGTATACACGGTACGCAGGGGCGAGACGATCCCGACAGCAAAAAAAGACAGAGTAAAAAAAAACATCTCTTCAAGAGGGTGCAAAAAAATTTCGTGTAACGCGTTATGAATCATACAAACTGGCAACCTCTTAACCTTCCTTCTTATAACTCTCCATGGAAAAATATTTCTGTTGCCTTTATTCAACTGAATCGTAGCCAATTTCTGACCAAGAATCCACACGACCTCTAAAAATCGCCCACTTTGCTGTACTGGGGATGTGTTTTCACTCATTCGCCAATTTCTTTTTTCAAACGATTTTTTTTTTTTTTTTTTTCTTACCAATGTCTCCGGCTTTTGCTTAGAGTGCATCATCGTTCCGATCCTGGCGCGTAAACAACGCCCCGAGGTAGTGCGCGACGAGGCCCAAGGGATGATTCCTATGTTTCTCAAGATCGCCGATAAATAAAAGTATTTGCTTTGGGCGGTCCAAAGTCTCCATAAAATCCACGAGGACTACTACACCGAATGCGCAAACGTTTCGTTATCCCAGACAGTCGTAGCTGCAAACGGTTCACTACACCCGCCTTACCCTCCGTATTCCAAGACGCTGAGCTGGTGTTGTGCCGACAAAGAAAATACAGGATTTGCTGCACTTACTCGCTCGGAAATAGCCATCTGCTCTTTCTCTATTCCGAATGATATGTATATCAGTGTATGTATATAGAGAAGTAACAGAGTGAAGATCGCCGAAGTACGGAATAAAAGCTCGAGTCAATGACCCGGATCCTCGTCCCTGTCAAATATGTAAATCAATTTGACAATACAGTGAAAAAATGACAAATTTCTTTTACTTCAATCAGTCCTTCGGTGTAGACTGAGCTCATTAGCATAATTTCTCTCAATTAGAATTGTTTCACTGTAGCCAGTGACGAGCGTATACACACTCGTGTATGAATTCACCTTTTTCTTTTTGTGAGAAAAGTAATTAAAGCAAAGGCGAAATGGACAATTTTTTACCGCGTCTTCGTTTAGTTTTAGAAGGACGAGAGTCTGTACGACTCGAGGATCATAACGGGACATAAATTGCTGGCGAGATGGCCCTGCAGACGGAAATAAAAAAGAACTAAAGTAAAACCTGAGAATACTTTTGCGGGTTACGCTTAAAGCGCAACGGCTGAAGGCCGGAGGTTAAAGGGTGAAGGTATCGAGGTCTTATTGCCACTAAAAGTATTGAAAGTGTCAACGGAAGGAGATGCAGCCCTTCCGAGTATTCCAGCCACCATATCGGGAAAGAATTATTGTCATCGCATAGAAATTGAGAAATTTTTTACAGGCTTTATCAGCCGATGGGGTTTAGGCCTCTATCCTGTATTTACGACCGAGTTAATACTATAAGTACAATTTATACCAACAGAATTTATTATCGTCCGACATTCCCCATTGCCATCGTTGGAACTTTGCATCCCACTTTCAGATATGCCGAAATGAAGGCATAACATTCTGAAAAACATTCAACCAACACAACGGATGATGGACAATACACAGAAATGATACTCAATCGTACGAATCACAAATATCGTTGAGATTACATGAGCCTGTCTGGGCGCAAGTTGTTAGTACTGCAAGCTTGCTTGTACGTCTATGGTGTGGAGTTTCAGTGGTGCTGGACTGTTGTTATACTCTAGATGATGGGAACCTGGATGACAACACTTTTTCATTCATCTAGTTAGAGATGACTCCATGCGTCGGATTCAAGGATCCAAAGTTTGATTACATTACTTGTTGTTCTCTACGTGATTCGAATACAGCTCAATCATGACTCGTAGACAGGTTCTCATATACCGTGTTCTCTGTTGTATGAATGAAAAGTTTTGCATCTGCTTTCAGAATAATTCATCATCATTTCATACCACACAGACATTTGATTCAAAATCTCGAAGTGAGAACTTGTAGATTCTAAATAAATTATCGTCCTCGCCTTGCCGTCACTTATTATGTGCAGAATAGACATTTGTCTTATTCATGTCATTCACGGGAAATTTTCAGATATTTTCAACGCAAATCGAATCTTAATTTTGAACTTTTGAACTGTAAAAGTTCTTGAGAGTCATAATTTGGCGATTTCAGTTCTTCAGAATGTTCATTGCTGCTTTTTGGTGGAATTTGTGTGAGCCTATCTCGAACATTGGTGGATAGTCAAACAACATCGACGATTGAAAAAAGTGGTAAAAATATTCGCGGTATTGGGTGACATACAATACACCATTGTTATGATACTTGTGTCTGGTACTTTCGGTTCGTCAATTTCATCGAAAATTCACGGTGGCTTGAGAACATAACAGTGTGTGAAATTCGAAATCGATTCCGACAAATATATCATGAAATAGCGTGCTTACGATATACTCCAATTTTCCTTATTTTCAAAGCATGCCAATAACTCGGGGAGGCCCTCTTGATGTTTCTTTTATGCGGGATATTACCATCGGAAGAACGCGCCTTATTTAATCATCATTCCCATATCACATTCAGCCTCCCGACCACCCGGGGTAAAGAAAATATTACGTACAATGAAATCAGAAGCGAGTACCACGTATTATATTCCCACAATCGTATTTTTCTTCAATTTCCTGTCTACATCACCAAGGCACGATATTTGCCATGCGATATCAAGCATATAGTGACCGATGAGGAGACCGATCGAAACATGATCCACGAGTTAATTACCTTTTCGGTCAATCATATCGGATTCTGTAGGTACTATCGAATGCAGCCCGGAAATACGTTTGTGTACACATGCAACGTGTAAATTTGGGAACAGCAAACCCTAATCACGTGACTTGGAATATTTGACCAAAATATCCAACGTATACTTGGCCTAAATCCCGCTGGTGTCGAGTCTCTTGCATCATTTCCATTTTCCGAATTGATATCATCAATACCGGATCGGTTTATCGAGGCATAGTTATAACGGATTAACGATAAATCGATCACCCTGCGATATAGATACTCGGGTCATTGCAGAATCGGCATTTAGCGTCGAGCTGCAAGGATAAGCAATCAGTGGCATCAGGACCAGTTCCTACCACCAGAGACCAATGAAGGTCGAGCGCCTGGGTCACCTGGGGGTCATAGCGTCGGGACGCCAGCTAAGGTGAGAAACTCTCGGTTCAATTGTGTCCTGAAAACCGGGTTGTCAGCTATAATGGCAGCGATCGTCATCGGCGAAGATTTTCTACTTGGACGACGGGCATCGCTACGATGGTATTTGGTTCGAGTCAATTTTTTTCCTTTTTTTTTCGACGTCGGGTTATGCCATATTTTATTCATGACTTTATCAGGGACTCCGCAACAAAACCATTCTATCGTATAGAAAATTTGTGAAACTCCGCAGGGCAACGTTATCCATAAAGCTTTGGTACACATCTCAATTTATGTGGCCATGTGGGGTGCAGGTTTCTCATGTTCGACGAGGTGAATCAAATCATGCGGGCAGAGGGAAGAAAGTTCGAAGCTGGACATTGAAGAGACGCGCTTCTGACATCAATAAGCCTCCCAGTGAACAACAAAAGTTTCCTCTGCACGCGACGCCTTCGGCTTGTTTCCACAATGTCCAACAAAAGAATCCCTTAACTTTAACGTCGCACTTCGCGCAGCACTTTACGAGCGAGTGTAGAGAGCTCCGAGCTTTCTGCAAGGCAATCAAAAGTGCAAGCACTACATCTACTATCTTTGAACTCACATCCTTTGTGACGATATGTTGAGTTTGGTAATTTGTCTACACTGCACAGCAAAGTAAACTACAGACCAGACATTTCCTTCCAGTCCTCGAGCAGGACTCTGAATTAAAATGCTCTTTGTCCTTCGAATTCATTCGAAACTCATCACTGTGTATCAGACTGCAGACTTACCTAATTATATCCCCTTTCCCCTCCACAGTAGAGTTGCAGAGCTGATGCGATACGGATTCAGTGATTGCCAGTCGTGATAACCAGAGAAGCGTGTAGAAATAATGCAAGCTTGTTCGAGTCGAAGCTTTTATTGGCGCGTAAAACTCCTCGTTCCGCGAAGACCGGTTAATCCGTAAGACAAACTGACCGCAATCTCGTCAGACTGATCACGTGCGATAATTATCTTCCCGTGTTGTAATTAGGTCAGTTTACCGCGTCAGGCGATCACGATCCCTGAATACTTCCCGGTTTTCTAGCCGCCCGATTTCCTTTCTATCAATCAGTCCGAGTCAGTTCTCGGTGAAAATTGGCGGGTCTCTTGATTCTGCTGAATATGAAGCAGCTGGGAGATTGTTGAGCTTTTGAGGGTTGTGCAGCGAAATTCGGTTCACCCTGGGGGAGTAGACGCTGGATTATTGCTCTACATTTTCCAATAACCAATAATGGTCGTGGACAGAGTAAAGTGTCCGACGAACTAAACTGCTGCAGGTAGCAGAAGTTGCGTTCAACCACGGCGTTCATTGTTGCCGGCTTCAAGTTGGTTTCTATTCGGTGACAGGCAGCTTTATACGTGACTAGAATTTCCAACGTTTCCACTATTCCCCAAACCCTACCGCTGTCTACGTCGTTTCACCAATACACCTGAGCACTCAGTTTCCCTGCGCGGTTACTAGCCGAAAAATTCACCCATTCATCTCCTGGCTTCCGGGATTCTTCTAATTGAATCGTTCGATTTGAAAGGAAACCATCGCCGTTTTACCGCGGGGCTAGTGGAACTTTATATATATATATATATATAATATATATAATACATATATATATTAAGAAAACTCTTTAACTGAGAAACCGCGTCTATTATGTAGCGGTTCACCAGCGAACTTTACGGACTCCCTCGAATAAGGTATCTGGGCTATGAGGGTATTGTCAAATTTCTTCTTTTCTACGGAATTTTTTTGTACTTTTGCGTTTTTCTTATTCCTTTCTACCTTTTTTTTTCAAACTCTTTTCATTCTTTCGGGACCCGCGCCGTATCGTTATGCAAATTGATATAAGAGAGGGTAAAGCCGCCTAGAAGCCAGGTATATCGAATACACTTCGACGAAACTCGATATAATAACAATTCGGGAAATGTGGAATCAGATTTTAAAGCTCGTTCAGAAGTACCCGTATTTTCTGAACGAGAATGATTGAGGGATGGTCGAACATTGGGGAAATAGATGATCAACGTGAACGTTATAGTAACAGAATTCTGTCAACTTTTTTACCCATGGATAGATTTGGAAATGGAGACAGGAGTCTAATACATCAAACAATCTTGATGCGTCAAATATTGGGGATGATACAGCCGAATAAAAAATGACCGGAGTTATCCACTTCCGAGAAAAATGTCTTCATTCATAAATATCAATTTATAACATCGATTCGTTCGGCACGTAACAAACAGTGCAGCGTGGCGTAGATTCATCCCGTGAAATCGTATTCGCTTTGGCATTGTCACATGAAACAAATTTTTGTGTAGCAATAAAATAGAGGAAGAAAAATCGGGGTCGACAGACACTGCAAACGTCCGATGAATCAAAACTTTTTACCTCGCCAGTTCTCATTTTACAAGAGGTGGTTTTCTGCAATAGCATGACTTCCGTTTTCTTTCTTCGTAACAAAATACGGGTATAATAAGTAGGAGAAAAAATGGCGTTTCGTGAAATCCAGAGGCATTTTGACCGCGTTTGTCTCCTGATGCCGTGGGGTAGTAATCTAATCGCGATCGCGAGCCTGTCTACCCGGTAGTTTTTCGAGATTGCCAAACGCACGCGAAAACGAAATGACTTTCGTTAAGTGGAGCTCAAACATTTCTCCATTTCCGGACTCGTCGTTTCTATGTTAATTGGAAATCGCATTTGTAACATCGCGTTTGTACAACGTCTACTTCGTACAATTACAATACGTGCATTAATAAACGGATTTCCCATTTACTTATCCAAGTGAACTGTGCAGTTTTTTAAGTTTTATAAATCGCGATCCCAGTCTTTATTCGTTGGGACTTTTTGTGCAGCCATCGTCTCGGTCATGGATTCACATTCACCTGACGTGATGCTTCGCTGCGTGATGACTCGGGGAAAAAATAAAAATTCAGAAAGCTTCAGCGTTTGAAGATTATGAACATTTTCAATGAACTTCAACTTTGAAGACCCATTCTCTAGATTCTGAATCTCTTTGGAAATGGGATATACGTGTCCCATTAAAACATTGGTGTGAGACATAAGCAGCCATATTCAAACGGCAAGTGATCCAGTTTACGCGAAAATGGAATCTCTGCGTTTCTATTCATCTATTCACTCTGATTATCCAGCTGTAACTTCATCGTTTTACACCGATTTCACTCATCCTCTACAAATATCGAGACAATTTCGTTTCATGTTCGATCCTTAATCTCAATACCAGGATATCGCGAAGATGGCTAATTGTAAGATCGATTCAAGCGTCAAGTAGAAAATGATCGGATCATCTGGATTTTGCCTATAAAATTAGATTGCGAATTAAAACGTGAAGGGATAAGTATTTCAACTTCCTGAAAGAAGGAGCGGACGAGACATGACAAAATAAAATTAATAATAATAATAATGCACAGACCGCATTTGTGACGCTATGAAAACGCTCGACGGATTTAAGACTTGATCGCGTTGTTCGTGCGTAAAATTAAAAGTCTTTTCTGTCGGAAGTAATTGCCATTTGGTAAGCTGTTTAAGATATAAGTCTGTCAGGGATTAGTCGCAAGATGAGATTGAATTCCTAATCAGTTTTCCTCCTCTCCTTTGCGAGATCTCTCAACGAAAATGATCGTTATCATCCTTGGATATCATCGATCCTTCGAAGTTTCTTGTACAACATCTGTCGCAGTCAAAGTCCTCTAGGGTACGGTAAAAATGAGTTGGACCGTCGAGCATCAGGCCAATCCTGCAGCATCGCGGTTCAAAAGCTCAGTCACCGTGAGCCAAAGTTAGTTGGCTACCTCGACGGCTGACGGTCGTGTACAAAGTGTGACCACGACCAAAAATCTATATCAGACGTAATATAGAGTAGAAAGAGGGGGGAGCTGCGTACGTCGGTAGGTTTTTGAGTACGTTATTAAATTTTTATATCAATATCCGAACACGGTCGGTTTACTTATGCAACATAAAGGCAAACAATTTTCTCCAAACAATATCACAGCGTATGAGGAAAGATACAGTTATATATTCCTGCGAATCGACGAAACGATATCGCGGATTCGGTTACCACGATGCGGGGTAGCGTCATAAAAATTTCTACCATCCACAATCGTTCCTTTTTTTTCTCTCTTTTATGATTAATGAAACATTTATGATCAAACGGAAGATACAAGACTGCACGATATATGGTCCGCGAACGAAGTAGGGACTCCCCTCATCCTCCGTACTGATGAAGGATTTCGCCGAAGGACGTGCCGGTATTTCATCCCCGGTCCTTTATGTGGTATTGCCGTACGACTTGGGCTTGGCAAGTATTTTCGTGCGGGCTGAGCACCTGGCCTTTAGGGCCCTTGGCACGACGCTAAACGCATCTTCCTTCAGGTCGGTCTCTAGTCCAGCCGGCCTGACGGCTGGCTTCGCCAGGATTAGGGTCCTCGGCGTTGCTGTGGAACGATTCGAATTACATCATCGATTGATTCAGCGATGGAGCATCGGACGTACCGATTGCTTTTATGGCCGCCGGAGAAATTGCGTTTGGATCTTTTGGCGGATACGCCTCTGTGGTTATCTTGCGAATCGCTATCTCTTTGATTCGCTCGGTGGCTTGATACTTCAGAGCACTCGGTCGCACCGCGAAAGGATCTGGCTTCGCCTGGGAGCCCTTGGCCACTGGGAGCGCCAGGATATCCAGTCGCTCCTTCATGTCTTCGATGCTCCTCTTCTCGCCCCGATCCTTATTTCCGAGATCAAATATCGTATTATAGAGATTTTCTGCTCCGACTGATACAAACGTAATATTTATTTTCCCGTAAGAGAATATCCAGCCTCCGCCGAGTCACAGTGGACACATACCCACCGGGGAAAAGCACATTGCGTGAGATAGAGAAATGAAATTTGGATCAAGCTCCGGGATAATCTGAAAGCAAGTAGTATTTTCCCCTGCCCCAGTAACGTGGGTGAAGATATCCACGGCATAACGCGGCGTGTGTGTTTGTACTTGACGTTGAAATATAACAAAAAAAAAAGTATCAGTCGAGATTCAAGGTATACAGATATACTGATATATCGAGGGAATGATATTCGTTCAGAGCTCTGGTTAATTTTGAGAAAACTGAAATTCACTTGATAAATAACTCACAGGGCTCCAAGGCTTTGGGAATACTTTCGGTGCTGCAATTCTTTCCAAAGTCTGTTTGTGCTTCGCCCAGTCCTCGGGTTTTGAGAGAGCTTTGTGAAGCTTTTTATAGAGTTTCGCTCTTGACATGAAAGAAAAAAAATGTCGAGAAGCTACACAGTGTTCATTACACATCGCGTTACGTGCTTACGCTTGAGCCATTGTTCGCTGCTCGGCCATGTTGCAAATAATCCGATATCTCTGATACCGTGTCTTCTTAATTGCCTTCAGAACGGAGTCGATATTATTCACCACTGATTTATTCGTCGAGAATTGTTTCCTCGTTATCAGCAGAATTCTGTTTCAGAAAAAGTGAATTTGTCAAATATAACGTCGAACGGTCGATATTTCCGAAAAACATGCCTCTTCTTCGGCAGCGACAACTCCACGACTCTTTTGCTGGACTTGGCGTTCAGAGTTTTCGGGTGAATCCGTGGATACCCGGAACTCTGTTTGCTGAAACGTCACGAAAATCAAATTTCAGTACAAAATGGTCTACTAATAAACCTAGTATCACTCCGTGAATGGGCTTTGACAAATCGAACTAACGCAGGATCGAATTTTTTGTTGATCACTCTCGGCTGCGCCATGACTTTCAGCCGTTTTGAGGGATGACATTTTAGAGCTGCGCGATGCACGGCGAACGGATCCGCCTGAAGGATGAAGAGAGAGCGAACAATCAGCGTTTTCTCTCAAAAAACGATGGAAGGCACACGGAAAGATAACCTCGAATCCGATTCAAACTCACGATACAATGAATATTAGTTTTATCCAAATGTCTCCATGTCGGTCTTGCCAGAAGTGCCAAATGTTTCCTCCTGGAGAGATGGGCCAGAGCATATTTCACTCTTTTAGATACCATAATGGCGTTTTTGAATTTTAATTATCAAAGGAACTATCAAACTAATGATTTAATTCGTGGAATCGTTCTTGAGTGTGAATCGTCTACATTGCTCGACTGAAATAATTAATCCGACTATGAACCAAGCCGAAATTTCGAGACTCTTCGAATATTGTGAAGGCCGGATAGGTAGAGGTGAAAAATGTGATTCGATTTTTTTCCATGTGTCAGAGTCGTCAATTTTTTATCGGTCGCAGGATGCCGTGGAATATTTTGATCATACGCAGGTTCCATTTATACGTGAATCAAACGAGAGAACGTAATGAAAGCTGAAGCTTGGCAATGGGAGATTGTCAATCGGATGATGAGCTTTACGTCTAAATGATACGAGGCCGTGCAGTCTTCGGTTACTTTAGTATTACTTCGGATACGAGTGTCTATTGCGGAGAGATCGTCGGTGGATGGTTCATTGAGGGATACTCACACTTTTATGTCCCGCCCTTCCCACTTTCGGGTTAAGCTCCATTCCGTTACGCAGTAAAGACCATTTTTGGGGATCAAAGCGACGGAACGCCCTGCTTCACTGTTAATCTAGCTATTCGCAGACCAAGCAATAGAACTTAGCTCCGGAATAAAGGACCGCCGACCTCGATCACTGTCAGCGGTACTAAAGAACGAAATTGAACCAGCGTTTGGAACGCGGACAAATCTTTTATGCAACGACTGTTAAAATTATGAATCTGTATTCCTCGAGGACCCCGAGGGGGATCGATAACTTTCGGCGTAGAATTTTGATGAAAATCTTGATCAGAAGCTACTCGAATCGGTATTTTTGGATCGGTCACCCCTTATACACATCCATATATGTATAGCTCGGAAGAAGGTCGTGAAGCAATTTAAGCTCCGTCGAGAAACGGGATGCGGAAAGTGGGAAGTAGGAAGTGGAAACGCGCCAATAACAGTTAAGGCTCTACGTGAATCCTCGACGGGAAGCCGTGGCCACTAGACTCGACTTATGGCACCCAGAAGCACCTGTCTACCTGAAATCTCTTCAGTCTCCTGTGCGAAATCGGACCCACTTTCGCAGAGATAAGAACTCCCGCGGTTGTTGGTTGCGATCGATTCCTCATTCGATCTTCCACGTATATTCATTAATGTCCATCAGACGTCCTTCAGGTTTGTGATCTTTTTACCCCCGGCAATGTTTCGACCGAAGAGAGAACCTCGGTTACGTCACCATTTACTGCGGCTCTTGGCGATTGAGAAAAATAGTTTACGAGTTTGGCTTCGGATTAACTCGTCATCGCGGAGTCGTTTCAAATGATTAAATAGCCAACGATCGATGTCGCCACGGTACGGTAAATCGTCAATTCGGAATAGTCGCATACTCCGCTAAATAAGATCCCAGACGCAATTGTGATAAATTTGAATTGCACACTTACGAGTGTGATACAGCTAACAATTTTCGCCAGATAAGGTCAGCTCGCGGAAAGTTTCTCGTTCGTATAGTTCCCGATTTGCATTTTTCTCATAGATCCAAGAACGAACAAGAAATTAAAGTTCGTTTCCTCGCTCCGTTCGCAAACTTCATATCGTGTATAATCTGTATTCCTATATGTCGAGCACCTCCATCCCAATATTCGTGGAAAGATCGTGAGGGAAAGAGAATATGTTAGTGTTTGAGACCAAATATATCACTTTTCGTTATCAATGAAAAGTCGTCCACTCGTATTCACCATCTGTGAACAATTTTCTAGCTAGTGTTATGACGAAACTCTGTGATTTTGAACCGTTGAGCAGAAAGTATACTTTTGCTAGATAGTGCGCCAATATCCGTTTCCGAAAAAGTGCGGGTAAAACCGGGTTTTTTATTTAGAACAATCCTATCAAGTCGCTGAATATATTGCATATCGCGAATAGAAAAAATCAAAGGATCCCCATTTCACCCAACCGTGCCCTACTGATCTAGAAATTCCCAGCGGCCGTCGATCATTGTTCCAAGACCGAGGACCCGTTTAGTTGGCCGGTTCAACCGAAAACCCGCAGGGACATCATCTAATGGCCGGCTTAAACTGGCCATGCACACCGCAGACCTTACCGAAGATTCATTTTAATTCTCAGCAGCCGGCTGGCCGAGTTAGTTCGGGGTTTTGGCCAGTCCGACGTCTCTTTCGGACTCTGTAGGAAGCGCGATCCTTTCGGAAGGAGTAAAATCGTGCATTAGCTCTATTTGCCAGGACCTATGGCGGCGAACGTGGCTCGGAGAGTCCGGTCTAGATCCTCGGTTGAATCTATGACCGGGATTACACTTCGGATCTCTGTGGTGGGTCCCGGTTTTGCAAACAACCTTCGCCAGACTTGAGAGCAAAAATATCGGACGATCGAGCGGGAATGAGTCGAGGAACTGGTCCCGGGCACTGGGATGAAAGTTGGGTTTGAACGATACGGATGCCAGGGATCCCTACGTCCGCCATATCTCGTCTGCGAGGTATCAGTGGTCGACGTCGCCGGGCGAAAACACCACCTGAAAAACGATCGGTGTTTGCGGATGAGAAGAGAGAGCGAGCGAGAAAAATGGCGGGTTAAATAACCGTATAGCATTAGAAGAAAATATGCGAAAAACTCGGATGTCGAAAGCCTGCCTCCTTATAGCCGAGAGCTATAAA
The DNA here is from genome assembly GCA_018257835.1 of Euura lappo. Classification (NCBI taxonomy): domain Eukaryota; kingdom Metazoa; phylum Arthropoda; class Insecta; order Hymenoptera; family Tenthredinidae; genus Euura; species Euura lappo. The sequence goes on from JAEUYN010001652.1 coordinate 103,468, forward strand.
TCTGAAGGCACTTCACAAATCAGGGTGAAAAGTTAGGGGACTCGAAAACTGGGATCTAGGTTGAAGATAAAATAAAATGAATACGAAAAAAATGAAAATATGGGACGGATGATAAGGTGGAGGAAAACAAAGCTGCGCAAAACAAAATAAGAAGTAAATATGAGTAAAATTATGTAGCATAATTTATCAAGTGCAATTTTCTTACCGAGAAAAGTCCCGGTGTTGAGGTAACATTTGAGAAGGCAGCTTTTGACGACGCGTCGAACCGCTGACGTGGAGTGTGAGTGAAAAAAAAAAAAAAGAAAAAGAAAAGAATACCAGGTCTGTGACGGGGGAATGAAGAATGTCTGAGAGGATACGAAATTGAATGCGGAATTTGATGGAATTACGCGGGAAACGCCCGTGAAAGAACGAACGAAATTAGCTTCAGTGTGGAATTTTTCTTAAAATGACGCGGAAGGTGGAAAAAAATATGATGTTCATATTCCGAAGGAACAATGAATTTTCTTAATAATACGAAACCTAACATCAGAAGCCGTAGATAAACGTCGCCAGCACTCGTCCCGAACTCCGAAAGCTCAGGATACCTGCGGTGGGGCTTCTTCAAACATTGTATCCCAGAGCTGTTTGCTTTAGTTTAACTTTTGTGAGGTGAAAATAAACCAGAGGTTGGAAATAATGCCGTCTGGGTATTACGCCAGGATTTACTCTGGGCCCCCTATAAGAGCCCCGGTAACACTTGACGTCCTGCGCCATACGTCATACGACGCAAGCGTGGCGACACGCGGAGCTTATCGTTAGTTTGAAAAATCACTTTTATTTCTCCTCTCCGGTCCCCGCGTCTCTCGTCTCTTCGAGAATTTCAATTTCTTATCCCCTCAAACTTATTTGAACCGAATATTTAACGTCGCGAAAATTTCCGCCGGTATAACGCCGAGACCTTCGCTCGAATCGGCGTAGATTTAGCTCTAATTGTAGGGTCGACTCGGATATCTCGCGTGAGGAGCCAATCTGTACTAATAGATACCAGTTTCCTCGAATACCATAGGCCAAAATACCTTTCCAGCACGGAGCTATGGAACCTCGGACCATTACACTATTCGAATATGCTTCGGTCGCGTACCCCGATGTCTGAAGGGTGAGAGCTTTTGATTATAGTCGCGTTTGGGCGCCTCGGCTGATTGCGTATACCTAGAAACTGGATTTATGTGAGGTTTGTTCGAAAGAGACTTTACGCTGCGGATATAAACCATCATGGAAATAATGGGAGTGTTAAATCGAAATGACCAGTTTCACAGGTATAAGATTCCCTCTGTCGTACCGCTCAAGGATATAAAACTGTCGTTATTCAATTTCATCGTTCAATCTATATATCTCTACGTGTGTACGCGCACTGATCATCCCTTACGGAACGCCGCGTCCCAGCTGGCTGGCTGATGTATCTATAACCCCGCTTCTTCTCAACCTCTTGACCACTTTGTTGACCAGGAATTGTTGTTGTGGAGGAAATCAAGACTGACATCATCCCATGAGGCATACATTTTTGCGGAAATATCAAGAAACCAGCGAGAATCTGTTAGTTTTCAGGGCGAAGAGGACGGAGAGAAAAATCGGGTGGTGGTGACTAAAATCAATAGTAACTTAGCCCCCTGTTCGATTACGAATGCAGTCGCAGTAGCACCCCCAGAAGACGTTAAGATAATGCCTTTATATCTCCTGTTCGCCGGTCGTCCACGAGAAATACGATAATGTCCCACCTTACGAGGCGCTTCACGTAGAACTCCCCGAATCTATGTCTTCCATTCCCACTGTATATACCCCGCTCCGAGTGTTTTCTATTTCTTTTTGGCATTTCCCGCGTTTCATTATCACCCCTTTTATTTTCGCTTCATCAAATTAGTTTATCACCCGATCATCTTCCGTCCTCCTACCTCACCTCGTCTATCGGCACGCACGGGATCAGAAACTTCCCAAAGAGATCAGAGACGGAAGTTTTTAACATTGGAAAGCTTCCACGTTTTTCTGATCCTCGCGACGATAAACCGCGATGGCATTTAAAGTGCCTCGGGATCAGAGGTACCCAATATCATACCACATGGAATTTTCTGCTTCGATTGTTTGTCCCTGGATGAGAAGAATCTCGGATAAACTTTGTCGTAAAGTATGACAATCGTAAACTGGTGAAATTGCATTCAGGACGAGAAATGATTAAAGGCTGCAGGTGTCGGGGTTATAGTTGAGAAGACAAGAAATTGAAGGAAGAACCTGGCCTTAAGCGTGTTAGCATATCTTCGGTTCGGTCTTGTGTACTTGAACGTTCCTCTATTTATGAGTCTTGCACCTGACATTTACTGACGTAGACAACCACGACGTCGCGACGTAAGTCAAGACGAAACGGTGCCCTGTGGCTACGATTCCGCAGCCCCCTAACGTGCCGGAATAAAATGTCACTCGTTCACGAGTTTCATTGTTATTTTTATCATTCCTTATACGAGTATACCTACGACCATAAAATTCTATTACCTTCTTAATCCACCGTGGGAAATTATCGTAAATGTTTATTTCAATTTAATACAGTTCGAGACGAAATAAGAAACGAAAAGTTTTAACTAATTCACTACACATTGATTCCGTATTCAAATCAACCGAGAGTTCACTTGTGTTACTGAACTTCGGAACGATACTTCTACCTATTACTATCTTATTACTTATTATCATATATGCAGATACGATATCAAGATTCTTGGTGATGTATCAACACAAAGAGATGGAGAAATAGTCAGCGAATGGTATATTCTGTGGCAAGTGCGAAAAGCAGGCGATTTCCAACGAGTCTCATGTTTGCAATAAAGTTTGCAGGCCCTAGAATAGTCCTAGTGCAGAAAGTAGAGCATTTGAGATACGCGAACACGCCAAACTTTATTCTCATTGCTGTTTTCAAAAATCGTACTGTACACGAATGGCGAATTTTTTAGAGTTGAGATTGTGCCCTGGCCAATTCGGAGGGATGTAGGTCGAAGAATTATAGTGACTGAGATATTTTCCCCGAAACAAACCGAAGCCACAGGCCACAAGGTGAAAGAAGGACGAACCAGATTGCGGCGTTGGATAATGTGTAATTACAGAGATAAAGCGAATCACTGGGCTGAGAGATTAATTACCATTAATATCAAAGTGGCCGTCTGCCTGCGCCGCGAAATGAACGGAATTAATTCGTCATCAAGAAGCAATTGGCTGCTTGGGAAGAACAACGATGGGACGGTCAAATTAGTAGATTTATTTGTCGGGTTATCTTCTCATAAATATTAACCGAATCCCATGTGCAATGCATCAGGACGACATCCTCGAACTTCAGTCTGGCCAGCATCCGGAATTGCGTCACGACTTCGTCGAACGTTCTTTCGGCTCTCCCACGATCGTCGTTCGGTGACTCAATTTTCAAAGTGACGTAACTCCACGTAGTTTCAGAGTTCGTTCGTAATCATATTCAATTTCCAAAGTTCATCAAACCCCGCGAGAACACGTCGTTTAGGAACGTGGAGTGAAGTTATTGTTCGAGGGATCGACTAGAGTTTGGACCTTGTCTCGAATATATCCTGTGTGTATCAGGCGTCCATTTAACACCCCAAGCGTCGGTTTCAACGTCGTCAAAAGAGCACGGTATCAAGTGTGGGAATAATTAATTATTCAGACCTTATAATCATAAAGCAACACTGACCCGCGGAAATTTGCTAACGAAGATAAATAAATGAGCATGCGCGGAGCGAAGTGGGTGGTGAACATTATTTGCAGATCTAAGATTAATTTTGACGACACCACGATCGACATTTCCAAGACGGAAATTTTTGCGTTTTTTCATCGGATTCAGAACTGAAAATTGGGTTACGTCCGAAATGAAATTAACTGCTACGAAGTATACCTAGTCCCTTCATATTTCAGAGACGAAGAGAAGGGATACTTTCTAAAATATTAAATTCACCCGAGTGATATTCAAATTGTATGTTTTTTTCTCGTGGCAGTTCACGATACGTTTCACCGAAGTGCGTCAAAAAGGCGTGTGTGGTTCTAGTCCATTTGCGTTGCGTTGCGTTTCGCTGGATTCCGAGGTCTGGTATATAAGTTTTGTTGCTCGGCTTCAGACAATATCACTATATCAAGAAAAAAAATTCAAAAGTCCCCAGCTCGAAACAGCTTAAATCACTTTGCAGGCTGCCTACATTTTTATTTCATTTTTCTTCTCTGAACCCCCTTTTTGTTGTACATATTGTATATTATCGGTGTATATTAATCGTAGGGCAAGGGGAGCGACCTGCTCCTGGACCCCACCTCGTGTAGCCGAGTAGACTGTTGAAGCGGTATGAATACCAATACGGGTCTAGTTGACCTCTTTCCTTTTTTTTTTTACCCTCGAAGTTGCCCGGCTCGTAGGATCACCGAGTTTCTGTAAAAAGCAACATCGTTAAATCGGCAGAGTTTTTCACGATTTAAACAAATTGGCTCCGTGATACAATTGGCGCGGAATTTAATCTCGTCCTCTTGTTAAAATCGGACCACCGTACGTTACAACGATGCGGAGAAATCGCGAACTCTTCACAGGGAGAGCGACTGACCATGGAAATAGTAATTAACGCAAAAGCACTCGTTAGTGTAGCGCCAATTTAGTCAGATTTGTTCGACCACGGTTACATCAACGTCGGTGACGCGTGTGATTTAACTGAGCAAAATCTTGTTCCTGGAAGACTTTGATAAAATCTGATTTCTGTGATGTAATACGTGGAAATTTCATTATCGAATCAAAGTCCCCTTTGCTCTCCGTAAATTCCGAACAACAGTCGTAAAATTGAAAAAAGATCTGTTACGCGCCCGACTTGAAACTTCCATCACATCGGTTCCTATGATACTTGAACAATCGAGGAAAGTGGAGAGCCAACGACTTGCCGTCGTATTCCTTCCAGGAAGCCAATACGACGCAAATACTGATATATTTTCTTTATATGTATCCCCCCCACCCGGGGCTTCAATTATGTTCCTTTGATCCAGCTCGTAGATTACTTTGAGCTTTATGACTATCGTCATGAGGATTCAGATCACCGATTTCTGTTGGTCCTGGTTTCCCGGCACGGCCATGTCTTTGCCATTTGATATTCTAGTGCCGATATAAGTTTAACGACAAACCAGACCTGTAAAATTTATTACTATCGACATCACTGCGAGATTAAAGTAAATCTTTGATGTTTTCTTATCTCAGGTCCAAATAATTCAGAATCACCTTCTTCCATGTATAGAGATGAGAAGTTATGATTCGAATATAAAATGCGCGCCGTTCGTTTATCCCAGCTGTCAATGCGGCCTCGGATAACGTAGCGGAAATAAGGACTAAAGATAAATTATATAGGATGTTAGATCCACTCTCTCGCTCTCTGAAATGTGGCCGAGTACTATGCCGAAATCAAACTTGACACGGTGCCAATTCTCCACCAACTGTCGGCTCGGTTCTGTCGTTTTATCGTTGAGCTTTACTGCACACCAATGTCCATGAGTGTCCAGTACGGTTCTTGAATCTTTGGCACATTGAGGTTCTACCGGACTCGGTGCGGTGAGCCCCGGAGGAGGCGAATTTATCGGATCGAATATATGGTTCAGACTCGCGAGAAAACCAACTCCGGGTTTATTTTTATTTTTTCTCTCATATATATCTCAAATCAAAGTGCATGGAGGAAATCGCATCTGGACGTGGTTTGAGCTTTGAACGCAATCGAGTTAGAGGGAAGGTGAATTTCATTCATTTCATCGTTATTAGCCGACCCGTACACCGTGGAAGGGGACTCACGCTCGTCTCGTCTGTGATGTATTGTTCATCGGATTTGTTCGCGAGGGCGTCGTATAACGGTGTGGCAAACGCTCCTCTCGAGAGCACGTGAGTTCGTTGGCGTTGGGGGACCAGAGACCCATTAACGAATAAAGCTATCCCTCCGTGGCAAACACCGGTTAGTGTCACGGGGGACACCACGGACGACTGCGTGTTGTCGCTCAAACATTTGGCAGCAACCACTCACGCATATTTGTTCGGTACAGGATTGATTTCGTTGATTAAACCTCTATGTATGCATATCTAGGGTTCCACCGTCTCTCGATACCCCTGGTAGTTGGGGCTGATATTTTTTCCCCACCCTGCAGCAGATTTCCGAATCAAATTAAAGCTGCTCTCTCGATTCTTCGAATCGCGTGACGTTTTTTTTTCACTCTCTAATTGAGTGTGGAATCATCACGCCGGTTGACTGGAGTCAATTTTCACTCGACTGGACACTGGATTTGCACTGTATTCAGTATCTCATGGATCGAATCAACATTCCGAGAAATTACTTACCAGGACCTTGTTATACCGACATCGAAATACTGGGAAATGCGTAGCCGATGTTCAGGATTATCAGATTACAGATTCGTCGAAATGTTACGCTAACAAAATGAGCGTGAGGTCGCGTTTTCTGAATTATATTCTTCACTGCACGAATGAATTCATCATGCCCAATAGGGCTGAAATACTAAGAATGGATTAGATGAAGCACAGAATCCTGGGTCATCGGTAAAATATCGTTATTAATCCTCGCGTATCTTGTTTCACGTCAAGTTTCAACCCCTGCACCGGGGTTATTGAGGATAATTAGAGCTCGTGCAGTGACAGGGTTGAGAGAGTGCGGGGACCTGAGGCTTCTGCAGGGCAACTATTATGCTAGGAATCGACGACAGAGTTTTAGGTGCGGGGTAACTCGTTGAAAAATCACAACTCATTATAAGTAATTTGCATGTGAGGCAAGTGAGAGCCAACAATTTTACTGGAAATGGCATCGCATTGTTTTGCATTCGGTCCACGTCGCCGGTACGGCACACGCATTCTGACACTCACACTCACACTCACACTCGTTCTCATCGCAATGATTGTTATGCTAATTTTCCGTATGAAATATTTCTGTGCTTTCGTACGGAGCGTAACAACCACCGTCTAGAATTCGGTTTGCCACGCTAGCCGACTGTGACGGTGACGTCGCTGTACGTACTACCTGGTGTACCGTACCGCCCATATTTCCCTCGGGTAGTGGAAAACAATCGACTAATCAGAGGAATCGGATTAGGGCACGCGATACAGAGCTAATGTTCCTCGTACCCTTACGAGGCTCGATACGACCGGGAATAATGTACAAAGTTTTAGTTTCCTATAACTCTACCATCGACAGTCACCTCCCATAAATCTTCATCGCGGTTAAAGTAATCGCAGCTGTATTTCAGAGGTTAACAAAAATTGTATTTTTTTTTCTTGTCATTTTTCTTTTATGATAGAATTTTTTTTTTGTTACTGCAAAAGAGTGAAAAAGGTGGGCTCCCCTCGGACAAGCGAGTGATTGCCGTAATGCGACAATACGAGAGAGTTTTACACCGCCATCGTCCTCGGTGAAACGAGCATTTCTACACACGTGTATGAATTTAAAAAAAAATTAATTTTCTACTAAACATTCATATTTCAGACTAGCTGTTTGATCATTTTCGCCACCAATTGGCAAATAGTCGGAATAATTCAATGCACGTGAGCCCGGTTACGTTCGGCTACACGAGCCCAGGTAGATATACGTAATACGACGATCTGTAAATCAATGTCGTACGCCACTCGTGCTGTTGGTGATGTTGATTTACTGGCCACCCCGTACAAATTGCTCTGAATGTTGTTTGTTCCGTGGTGAGTATCGGCATCGATACACACTACAATATGGAAACTCTCTTTCCAATGGGATTCGCACCCCCTTGTCTCCCGTTCCGCGTGGGAAAATGAGAGGTGAGGTCAATGCATAGCCGTTAAGCCGAGTGCAAAAATTGGCTGCAGTGGAAACGATCAACGATACTCCGGCTTTTGAGCGGACCTAAAACCGAGGCTCGAACCGCTTCATATTTCAGGCTCGTCCGAGGGCCTTGTCAGACGTTCAACCGAATTTGACGTCATCAAATTTCCTGCCCATAAATGGGGCTCGCACGCCACGTGACTGAAAAAACCTCGGCCTTCAACCGGACTGACCGCTGATCTATACTTTTTCTACTGACCGGCCGTGAGGAGCTTACCAGACGCTAACCGCGTAAGTTATTCTCTACCCTTTATCTCTACGTGCGTGTGTCCGTGGGAGGGTAGTAAGTCGCAGGATATAGAACAGGAAAAAAAATACTTCACTCTTCCAGCTGGCGACGAGGTCTCATGCGGATTGATCGTAACCACGTGCCTATTTTTTTAGAACCGCTAATTGTGGAGTTGGTCTGATGACGTCATGTGGGCTCAATGAGCAAATTGCTAGACGTGCATAAGTCTTTCCCATTCCAGCTCCTTTGACTTTGACAATTTCATTGACTCAAAGTGCAATTGCAGTTCAAATACGTACGCCGACGCTTTCGGGTTGATGTTAATGTTAATCTAGGCTAATTGCTAATTAGTTTTGCCCGTCAGAAACGAGCCGTTTATTAACACTCGGTTGGTTTTCTCTTGGTTACAAACCGAAGAGCCGACCTGGTCGAGTGTCCCAAGAGAGGCCAGACCTGAGAAAAACATCTTGAGAGTGGGAAGCGCGGACCTGATTGGTCTGGTAGAAGGAGTGGGCGAAGAAGGAAAAAAATGTCTAAACTTGAATCTGTGCCTCTCGAGGATGCCGTCTGACCCGAATCTCTTCTTTGCATAAAGAGGCCTTCTGGAATTGGTAGTGGACCGAAATTCGATGCCCTCAAAGGACACTGGACGAGCCAGGGCGGCAGATTCGGAAATTACAGTCCTCGTCCCGAAGGCCTATTAGGACTTTTCCGCAGGCACTCCGACCCAAAGTCTCTTTGGCTCACTCTGGGTCTCCGCGAGTACAATTGGACACTATAATACCGTTCACCATGTCCCACCGTTTCATGAAATTCCGAGATCCTTTTGTTGGAGCATAAAGCATCCGTCGATACAGAGTTTTAGAGAATCTCTTCACTCACCAATACGAGTTCTTCAAATGGCACCCACAGCGCTCCGAGAGAGCGGAATGACTGGCCTAATTTACCTTTTCTATTGTCGCTTATTTCATCATCTTGAAGATGTGAGTAAACGTTGACGCGAAAAGTTTCTCTCAGTACTGAACGACGGGCTGAATAAATGATTCTGCGCATTTGTTAAATGGACGAGTTAAAAATATACGTCTGAAATATATAGTTTCTATAATATATTCAAAATTTTTTCTTGACGCCAGACTTAACGTTGGGACTTTTATTCCATGGCTATTAAGTTTCATACTTGACTGCTCGAACATGAGAGGCATATATTAAAGTTGCGAGTTGAGACACTTTTTTCGTAGTTTCATTATTTTTTGCGCTGTTATTCGTGCCACGATCGATCACCACTCTCATCTCGTTAAGACGACGAAAGCTGTAACAACTTTAATGGTATTAATGCTGATAATGATAACAGTAACAGCGATAATAATCATCATGATAATGGAACAATAACTCTCCGTCTATTCGGTATTTCGCTGAGCTGATCGCAGTTCTGCTGTTGCGATTGCTGTTGCCATTCCATTCCGCCTCTCACTAATTGTTCAAACTATATTCGATTTAAATTGCAAAATATTTCGAAGAAACTCTATACTACCGTTGTTAATTCGCGATGAAATTTACTCAACAAGGATAACTTTGATAGGGTTTCAAAACTTTATGCAATTGACGCTAAAAAAATCCTCTGCTACGGAAGAGCGTGGCAATATTAATTAACCGAAGGTCATACCGGAGCAAACGTCCTTATAGTGAGTCGTAATTAACGCTTCGTTCTCCGTTACGGTAAATTAATCAGAGAGCTTTAAGAAAGACAAGCAGGAAGGCATTTACCATAGTAAATGAAAACTTCGTCCATTACGTATGCATTACCGTTCGCCAACCATCTTTCGTTAAGCAGCTAGGCCAAGGTGGGTGGGATACAACAGCAAACCAGATTCTGTCAAAACTTATTTGAGCGTGCATATCTCTTCTCATTAGCTCTAGCTTAACTGAGTTGAGCTTCTAGCCCGATCTACACGATTTATTTTGTACAATATGGTTACCAAAGCTTTAATAGGCTCGCTGCGCTACGAAGATTAGCTCCAAAAAGCTTCGCCAAGTACCCAGATACCACTTTCTATAGGTGGCGCTGATTACTCTGAAGAATTATTAGTCCTAGTATCCTCCGATTCAATTCTTTACCGACCCTTAAATTTCACGCTAATTCCGGTAATCCTTCCGCACCGTCGTTAGCGGATAAAACGTTCGTCAAGTTCTCTTTTCCGGAAGCTCGTTACTTTTACGAAGATAATGTCGTCTCGGCAAAGATTTGATGAAATTTCTTCTATATTTCAAGTATATATTCACTCCATTTATGGCTGTGTAAAATAAAAGGACTGTGAGAATGAGAGAAACAACTGGGCGCAGAACTAAATGTAGCTTCTTTTTCGTCGCCGATATATCACAAGGGAAATCTGTTGAGATACTTGGGTATATATTTGCAGCAGAGTTCAAGTATTCTCCGACGAACCGGTGGCGGTGATAAGATTTCTCCAGCGATTCGTGACGTGTATCGCTGCGTGTTGACAGCGAATAAAATAAAATGAAATAAAATAAAATAAGAAAAAACTGTATGAATGAAGAAGGAGTAGAAAAATAAATAAATCCGTCTGCAGACTTATCGATGGATTCCCGACGGAGATTTTTCCAGCACTCAATAAGTCCGACTTAGCTGTAGGAGTGGCAATATTCCCGTAGAAATTGATACCACGCAAGGAGAATTTCTCGCAGAAGAAAATAGCTCACTCACAATTCGTTCAGGCACAGGTTTAACCGGGAGCTGAACCCGAATTCTTATAAATCCAGTTTTATAAACGAAGGTGCGAGAAAAGGATTTTCTCAAATTTTAATTTCTCACATTCCGAAGACCCGGAGAGTTGCATGCATGCGTCACTCGAGGTTCTTGCGGGAAATTTTTCCACCCTCGCGATGGAATAGCGGCCGCCGGAGTAGTAATAGAAGGAGCACGACCCCGAGGAACTACAATCTCATACAATTTTCCGTCGCTCGTTAGCGTGCGTAATTTAGATAAAATTTTCCACCCAGCGATGAATTAGTGTCTAACGAGCTATTAGCGAAGTTGGCACTCGAAAATTGCACGAAGGGAAAGTGCTGTGTAGACGATTATACGAAGAAAGGAGTAAAAGTAGAAGAAAAAGAGGACGCGGCAGAGGAGGGTGCACCCCGTATGTAAACTTCAGAATACTCGTTTGCATGTACAGAGTTGTCCTTACTCAAGCAAAAGCTAGAATCTCGGGGAAGAGCGGTTCGCAAACGAGCGAGAACTTGAGACCCCCGCTGACCCCGTAATCGGCGCGCGTTAACTTTGAAGAAATGAAACCGAATGGTCGAAGGACGTCCATAAAGATCGTATAAACGATGTAGCAGAGATAAAAGTCACATACGGCGCGCAGTCTAAGCTATACGACCGTAGATGGCGAGAGGTCGTCACGCCAGGGGTGGCTCTTCTTATGCACGCGCTCTCCTGTAGAAGCAGACAAGGACCGACGGAAGAACGGACGGACGGAAGGAAGGAAGGAAGGAAGGAAGGAAGGAAGGAAGGAAAGCGAGGGGCTTGGAGCGAGAAAAGGAGAGGTGAGGCGCGGAGAGGAGAGGAGATGAGAACGTTTTATTGGCGTCCCAGACTTCGAGCTGTTAGCAACACGTGCGACGGGTGCTGGGCACAAAGGCTACGTGGTGCGGTACGCGTACGGTGTCATACGTGTGCGCATTGTACAAGCTTGTGCAATTTCAAAGTCGCAGCACAATAGTCGGGGTTATAATGTAACACCCCAACAGTCGTGGTGCAGGTTACGGTATGCAGTCTCACCTTCGGTCTGTCTGGGAAGAGAATTTCGCAATCATTTCCTCGGTCAAAGTATCGGGAAAAGATAATCGTCGATTTTTTCCTAAACACGCTGTGCACTGAGCAATCACCCGAATTCCAGCAAGAAATATGGAAAATTGGAGAAGATATTGATTTTTGTAGAGGTTCTGCTGTTTCGCGTTTGAAGAATATTTATCAGAATGGAATTTCATACGGGAATCATATTAATTTGAATAGTAAAAGAGCAGATCATGATGAAAAACTTATATTGGACAAAAGAAACCCAATATTCTTGGTTTCGTCAATTTCTTTGGCGATACGCTCTTCTTATATCGAAATTGAAATAACACCCCGAAGGAACTTCACTCGTACAATTATTCCGCAAATTGTACGTTTCTTGAATTTGATGGTAAAACACACGAGTAGCCACGGAATCGCCTTAGGACAAATAACTCGGAACATGTTTGGCTAAAGTTTGGCATACGTGCTCCGTTCACCGTCCCAAAAAAGGTGGTTGGCAGTTTTTCTATATCTTGCTTTGTGTATAATTCAGACAATCGAGGTTCAAATACTTTTTCCCGTCTTGGGCTTCACGGTAAGACATATCTGTAGCCATCCGAAGCTTCTCTGGTCGTTGGAACCCCCTCCTAATTGAATAGGCCATGATTGTGGAGTGTCCAATAACGGCTGATATAATATACCAGGATGTAATTATGTACTGCGGAGGTTATTTCGATTTCGTGGACCTCGTACGTGTACCTAGTTTATGCGGGCGTGCGCAAGCGCTTAAACCGCAGTGGGATTGGATTTCGTTCGTTATTTACCGCGTGTCTCTTAGCAACTTTGCATCTAGCCATTAGAGAGGATTTAGAGTGGCCTGGCAAAGCAGCGAGGCCACAGTCCCGTCGGATTTAACAATTTACCGGTCAGATTACGGCTTATTGGCGATGCCTGCAGCGTTCTTAGCCCCAATGTGTTCTTTATTTCCGCCAATTAGGTGCAAAAAGGGTGGTCCGAAGTGGCGAGGTCGGACGGAACACCGTCACTTCCGGTGCTCCAAGTCCTTTCAACGTGAAGCCATCAAATGATCGGGTTCTGCTCACTCCATATAGCACTAAAAATACCGAGGGAGCTTCAGGCACTGGGAGGTGTTCGCACTCCATTAAATTGACTGTCACACTCTGTAGTTCGACAGAAACGTTCCAAAGCTGGTTGTCACTTTTCCACAGACGAGAAAACAAACGTCAATATCAATGCCCCCAGGGCCACAAGCGTTATTCTCACAATGGTGTAAAAAATCTCTTTTCTCCCGGTAATGAGATCGCCATTGTTGTCCCTAGCAGGCGCATCAGTCTCCGTCAAACCAACCCTACCCATCCCGCTACCCGTATGAACGTTCTACCCTTTGCAGGATCGATGCAGATTAGCGTCGACTGTGGATCTCAGCAGTGCGGCTGACTAAACTCTGATTCTACTACTGCGAATGCGGTCCTTTAAGCTGACAAAGTACTCGATAGAGATCGATCGTCAATCCCCCGCAAAAACGTGCCAAAATGTACTTAGGAATAAATAAATCTGAGAAAGAATAGTTCCAGAGGATTGAATGGCACTTCGACAGAGGTACAAGTAAAGTTCAGTCAGCCCATGTGAATGGTTGTCGCGCGTTCGAAACGATCCGGGGAATAGAGTGTTCGCCAAGTACCTACGTATGCGGTGGCTTGGGGAGGAAATTGGTGGATCTAGTGACTCCCCATTTCTCAATTTCTCCTTTCTTGTTCTCCCGCAGTTCTCCCCGAGACAAGAAGAACGGTATACCTTATACTGAACAATGAAATTCAGGGTTGAAATTTTAATTTCACCCGAGTCGGCCGTACGAACCCCGGGAGATAAATGATCGCCACGTGGTCAGTGGCGGTTGTGGTACTGTTTTCGAATAAGGAATTGCGGTGCCTTCCACCGCCCCACGCGACAAACGAATAGTGTCAACGTGATACCAGAGGCATGATTCGTTTTCAAGTTCAACGACTATGCGGGGTAAATTAATGGAAGGAGGAAGGAGGAAATCGTTCGATCGCCTTTGTACCAAACACTGAGCCGGTACCCCGCTGGTCGATCCGAATTGATTGATGAATCGAGACCTTTTAATCGCGCAATTAACGCGTGTGTCAACAAGGCCGAAGATCGTAGTATGAGAATACTACAGAGCTTTCCAAAAGATTTGCGATTGAGAATAACTAAAGACATCGAAAGCTCACAATTACTCGGCGCCATCTCGGCTTGAAGAGTGACGGGGAAACGGCGCGAGAAGTTGTAATTTAAATTTAATCGCCAAGTTCAACCTCGCTTCGTCAACCAACCGCGGGGGGCTTCCATCGCTCTGCTCGACTGTTGACGTAAGCCTGCCGCAGGGGATTCGAGCACGCGTTTGGAGATCGTCTACATGCCTTATGTTTTGTGCGTCGATGTGTGGAAATGCTCGTAACATATCGGATCATCCGATCGCAAACGCTTCCGAATTTCCCGCAATCCTTTCGAGGGTTGATGTAGAGCGGTGGGACCCTTAGATCCGTTTGCACAACGCTTAACGGCGTCCCAAACAAGTATTTCACCACGGAAATATACACACGGAGCTTCGAAAACCTGGATTAGTTATTTTTTCGATTATTGATTGGGCGAAGCTAATTGTCCCTGGAAACTGTCAAACACACTGTATAATCCTCGGTCTCGACGCTGTACGGTCAGTTCGGTACCTGTAGCTGGTTTTGTTCGAGGCAGTTTCCACGTCGTGACATGTTTATCGATTCTGAGATCATACATGAGGTAGAGTTAAGCAGCGAAGCTATCAGCCGTTCGAACAATGGGCTTCCAATAGAAAGACAATTTTTCAGCTGGAATCAGGCAATGTCACATATGACGTGATTCATTTGGCGCCAAAAAAGCCATGGAATTTTTATTCACCCATTCAGCAAATGCGCGAAAAGGCGAAGTCACGGTGTTACTGTCATACGAGTCGCTTATCCACATCTGTGTGGTTTCAACGATGTGTCTGATAAACTTTGGAATTGTTTTGTTAGTAACTGGAGGCGGGAAGTTCCCCTCGCTAACGAAACTATACGGATTACGATATGTTTGGTACGAGGTAGGAAAGTGTATACATGTGTAGGCCAGGTATACGGTTCGCATATCTCCTGATTGTCATAACGACCGCAACGTTGCCGCAGCCGGGTGCTAACATAAGATCTTCTCACCTTCATCCGAGACGAGGAAACCTGCTGGGTACTCCTCGCCCCCTCGTGATTGGAATATATAATACTAAATTACGGTATAATAAACCCGGGATCTTGAGAGCGTTAGGGAGAACAAGTTTAGTATCGAGTTCGCAACTGAAAATAACCGGGGAATAAACTGGAAAGCTTTCTGGAAACCGACCCGAGTGCCTCAAATGGCGTCCATTTAGCTTTCTGACTATGTGGATCTGAACATCACCGGACATCTAGATCATTTGAAATCCGGAAGGTGAGTGTAATATAATTCGTCCGGAGAGTTGAGGTTTGGCAGAATGAACCTGGACGCCCTAGAACAGGAATCGTTGTAATTATCTTGGCATTCGAAACACGCGGAGGATCATAAAATTCGGAACTTTGCCCGGTATGCCGCAGCGCGTTGGGCCGAAATGAAGAAGGGATAAAATGTCGTCGTCGTCGCCGCGGCAATCCGTTAGTCCGTGGGAGGTCCGGCGTCTCGGTTACACCGTGAGCTTCCATGAAAGTCAATCGACTCGATGAGCGAATCTGGGAAGCTACCCTCAGTTATGGTCTGTCCTTCTTGGAAACTAGATGAGAGTTGGAGCGTCGTCGAAACTGTTCACTTTGTGCGTTTTTCTCGATAACTCGTACAATCGTTGAAACTTCCTGCCATGCCGCCTGGGAATAATATACTTTGCTTGGGAATGGGTTGATTCATGTTACCGAAGGGGTGGAGTCGACCCCCAGGGCGATTGACCTTCACAGATCAGTCGTGGATTTCCCGTCGGATCGATCGATTGGAAATTCTACTCAGGTTATGGTCCATCGTGGAAGAGAATGTTTTTTACAACCTCACATGCTCCGTCCTTATATCATCGCGCGTGCAATAATCATCGGAAGTCTTTTGCGAATTTTCACGCGTACGTGAACCCATGAACCGTTAAACGAGCGCGTCTGTTCGATGGAGAGAGTGGAAAAAGGCGTCCAAAGTTATTTGCCGGCTTAATTACAACGTCACTGGCGCAAAGGACATTAACGCCAAACACGTAGACTCACTATTTTTGACATGAACGATATTTCGACATTCTGATTAAAGTCCTCAACGTGATGAGACGTGGGCGCGGTATCAGATGAGATGCCAATCACTCTTTCTGTCTGGTTCATGATCGGGCACACTGATGCAAACCGAAGTCGAACTGACTCTCGCAGAATAGAACTAACAATAAATGTTACGTGCTAATAATTCCCACCATGCGATTGGCGTTGATTGAATCATAAAAGCCTGTATTATTCATCATTTTCTACCTCTACAACGTGTATTTCAAATGGCTACAATGACTGTGAGGTTGATGATAATCATCTAAAACATGCAGCAGCTATAGTAGAAAAGTAACCCATACGATCAAACAAGAACTTGCCGTTCTTTCGCACACTGTGGTCACAGATGAGTCATTTTCGCACAGTTCTTAAAATTTATATGTACGATCGAACATCTGAGAAAATCGTTGATACGAATGTGTCACAAACGGATCTGGATTCATTTACTTTGTCAAAGATACCACCGAGCGATAAATTGTCTGTCTCTTCATCTATCTCACAATCGGTTTTTGCAATTTGTGTTCAACCAATGGTAGCACCAGCCGCGTACCATGTGTTCTTCTTCAACATCACCTTACCCCCAGTAATACGAGCTCTGTATTACCCTTCGAGCTTTCGGAGGGATGGTAAAAAGCTCGCTCGACCGGTGCTTTACCCGAAGAATTACTGTGCTGCATTGCTCTGGCAGTTGTGTACCATGGATCGATCTGGACTCCCCGTGAAGCAGGGTATAGGGTGGAATGTATCAGCAGGCGATAATCACAATCTATAAGATTCATACGTTATTGTCAGACGCTTTCCTGCTGTCAATATCCATCCGACTTATGATGAGTTTTGGGAAGAGACGTTGATTTGAGGGTGGTAATTATGAGATCGTTCGTACCATTCGTCGCATTTATATCACAATGGTGATTTTTCATAAGATAAGTAATTGTGATATCTTGATATCTTGGGAACACACCGTTTCACATCGTTTCCTAGAGCTTCCCTTCACAGGGTTTGAACGAATATTGTAAATGACATTGATCGGTTTCATGGATCGAAGGTAGAGCTGCGATTCCATTGAAATTTTATGTCGTTCTTGAATTCCATTCATTTAATCAATGGGTAATGGGCGTCCTCCGTCAGGTCTGCCTCACACTTCAGCCAGAACTCAGCGAGAAGCGAACACTCGTGTGACCCGCTGGCAATTTCATGTTTGCGATGAAACACGACTCTGGTATTAGGCCTACACTGAGGGCAATTAATAATTGACACCGTTGAATCGCAGATAATCATCGTCGAGGGTAACCGAGTAGAGCGATAGCAGCGAACCACCCACCCAACGTGTTATTATCAAAGGGGAAACCACGAAGTTCGAGGACTGGGGAATGTGATACTGCTAATCAGACGGACGAGCGCTCTACCAACAGCCAATTTCGGATAGTCACTATTCGGTGCTGCGTTGAGCCATTTGAAGGGATCTTGAGACGGATGATTTGTAATTCATGACTTCTAAGTCTAGTCGAAACGACGGCGGATACACTCGCATACTGTTGGGGATGATGAAATATTCGATTTATTAACATTTCACTGAGAGCGTTTTATTCGTGCTGTTACACTGATCGCCATCTTAGGAACTCCAACTCTTTCTTCTCTCTCTAAGCCCATATTCGGGAGCACATACACATCGAAATTCTCGCGATAACGCGTGAAAGTGTGTCATGCAAATATACTCGTATACTTCGACCGGGCTGTAACTTACCCTTCGATATAGATTACGTGTCTCAGTCGACGATGGATCGTGCCCACGGCTTCGTATCTGATCTTGATGGTGAGATACGACGTGCACCACAGCCTCGTTGGAAAAACGGTCGACCGTTGATTTGCCAATCCCACAGAAAATTGAGAGCGAACTCTGAATCCGTTATTTCAGCTGGATCGGAGATTTCATATCTGCGAATAAAATGGAGACGGGATAAAGATCGCATTTTACGTCACAATGAGTACAACACAATTTCCCCGGTAACAGCTTCATACGTGCGGAACTCAAGTTTTACTATAATATTGTCGCATTTGTGCTCCTCTGTTATCGCTGCCAGAAACTCCTTTCCACGCATCTGGGTCTTGGCAACAGCTGTATCCAGCTGTACACAAGGTTAACAAGGGGTACAGTGAGTTTCTCCTGTTTTCAAACAATTTACCACTGGGTATACCACCGTATATTCCAATTATTGGAGCTGCTATCCTCATCTCTCATCATTCAAGGATCTATGTTAGCTTTTCTATATTTTTTCAAATACTCATCCTGTCAGTTACGACCGCAGCGGTTTTCTCCGAGGGTAAATTCAGCTCGCGCGGTTTCTTCCCTACACAATGTCAGAGCGTGGTACGGTCGGAGGGACGTGGCCTACGGAGAGAATCCGGGGATTCCCTGATCCACAAAGGTTCCAGCGATAAGCCGAACGTGCATCCCCGCACCACGAACCTTCGGGCAAAGGGGGATGGACGCGCGCGATGGACAGAGAAGCTGAGACCGCGGGTAGACAAGAAGAGGGTGAAATATCGCCTGTTTTGCCATTCTTCTTGGCTTTTCTGCTGCGCAAAAGGTCTGACGTGATTACAACCATTCCTCAAGTGTAACTGTCTATTGCTGCTGGCGCTGGTGCTGCTTTGTGCACCCTCTAAACACGAATGCTCTCTCCCTCTCTTTTTCTCTTTCTGGAGTAAGAATTCAGTAACGTGTCTGTCAACGAGTAAACGACATTTTGAACCCTTTTATAGGTAAATTCAATCCCTCGCACCGCGATGGCGAGGAAACAGAGTTTTTTCCGGGTCCTGAATAAGGCGAGGGATGATCCGTTTCCTTGCCCTGCTTTCCAAACTCGACAGGGGATCCACGGCCCTCCATCGGCGGGTCGTGGACTCGATAATCTACGGTCAAGGTCTCCGCGTGAATTTTGTCCAAAGTTGATCCAAAAACGTCGGCTGAATTCGAGATTGAGATTCGAGCGAGTCGTTTTAAATTATTCCGGATACAGTCGACCCTCTGCTCTACTTTTCCCCCCGATCCATACCTCACGAGACATCTTCTGTCCCGGAACCCGGATTAATTTATGCGCTGCACAGAATGGGAAGTGGCCCAATATCTCGGTCTCTAGCTAAGCAGAAAATATTTGCTCGATCAGCCTCAACTGTTAACTTTCAGTCCCAATATAATCTCAGGGTCTGTCAGGGTGTGAAAAAATCCTCGCGACCGAGATAGCGCTTACATCTAGAAAGATGGACGACGCTACCCTCCAAGATATCGAGCTAGAGACCAGATGCTTTTTATTAGATTTGGTTGGAGGAATTTCAGACACTTTGGACACTCTTCGAGAAGACCAGTAGAGCTTGATTTATTTTGATACGATGAATTGAACATGCTCTTAAAATCTTTTCAGATCCAACAGATTAAGAATTATTCTCCGAAGAAAGTAAAACGTGAATGAGCCTGGATCGGACCAACGGTGTATGTATATGAAACCTCACAAAAGGTGATCTTTTTCGTCCGCGTGATGAGAATGGATTAAAATATGAATCGGTTTAAAAGTATGATGGATTTGTTGGATGAAGCTACGGTTCTCTTCAGTACTACTCGGGGGTTGGAGATGCAATTTAGACTGCACAGATAACGGCACTCAACTCGTCGCTGCGCTGAGCTACACTGGAAAATACACAACTTATAGATCGCTGCTAATGGAAAATTGAAACCTGAGAGGTGTCAGTGCAGTGGCCAGACTAGGAAAATGTATTAGATATATAGGAATTGTTGGCTAAGAGTACATTACAAGTTCCTTTATAAATACCCACCATTGATACTCTTGGAGTGGTAGAGTGGTGTACGGAATGTATCAGTCGCAAGAGTCCATTACCTGTGATCGGCTAAAAAATTCTATTCTTGTAGAAATGAGAAGCTGGAGTAAAAAATTATAATCCTGGCAAGGAAAAAACTTCTGTTATTTACCGGATTTCCAGTGACACGGTGACACGGTGTCTTATCTGAAAATAATTAACTTAATGTCCGCCAATTACCGTTCTCCCGACCGCCGAGACTTTTATGGATATTGTCATTATCTTAACGAACTTGCGTTGCGAGAGCGAAGTCTAACTTTTCGCATTATCTTATTACAAGTTTTCCTCAATTGTTTTTCCCCCGTTTCATCGGAGCCACTACTTCTGCGTACATCAGTGACCCAGTAACTGATCAAACAGACACAGCTTTACCCAGCAATCTTAAAATCTATAAGAGGAAATAGTACATGTCAGCCGGTGCAATTTCTCGGTTGATTCACTGGCTGTTGGAAAAGGTGCACGTTCGCGCTTTATTGGATACCAGGTGGTGTCATGGAGTTGGAGTGTATCAACGATCTTCCAGAATGACTCCGTGAAATTTCGTTTCCTCTATCAGTTTCCCTTATCGTGCTGAATTTTCGCGCCACATTCGAACCTCCGATCCAACACTTGAGCATAAGTACTGTAACCACCGATGCCAATATTCAATTGTTGCTCATGGTCGCTGGACGCGACGGCCCTGCAACCATTACGGGTCAGTTGAGAGTGGTCATTAGTAAATTCTCATTAGGGTCGAACCGTCGATTCCAACCTTTCTGGGATGACCATAACGTTAATGGCGGTTGCATATGGCGATCCGGTTAAGCGTGAGATAAACCATAGTCGGGTGAGATTTAATATTTATCACAGTGCGTGGTCCGCCTTATCGCGCCCCTGCCTAATTCTCTCACCCCATAGCAACTGGATGCTAGCGAAATCTGATGAAAATTCCGTCTCGTCGACTCAACTTTAAGGACATTGTTCTCATTTCGTCTCTTTTAACCAAAGTATAATGCGTAGGCATGATGTCGGGATGTCGGGATGCCGCGCCCAACGCTGGTAAACCAACCGTGAAAATCACGAGGAGTAACGATGGATAATCGTTACCTCCTAGAATCCTGAAACGATTCTCTTTTTCCAGCTATAACGATCCTCAAAAATCGTGTTTGGTGCTTCGTCATCGTCGCATCGTGACGACTGCTTGATCAAATCAATTGAATTCCTTCGGAGAATTGATCTCATTTTCAGTTTGATACTGTATCTTCTTCATCGTTTCCTTCTCTACTCAATGGCAGAATAGAAAACTGAAAACTGACAAAATATACGCAAAAATAAAGAAAAAGAACGGACCGTATCACATAACGCTGCTTCTCGCAGGAATCCTTGGTGTGGTTTCTCTTTATTTCGTTATTTAAGATGAAAGCAATGCTGCGATGTGACGATCTGCTGATTGTTCTCTCGCGTTGTGAGCTGCGTTACAATTAGCCTTCAGCTTCCAGCTTCTAGTTCCTAGCTTTCAGTCTACATACACCAGTTTTCCTTTTATCTTCCTCTCTCAGCGGGTTTCCCTCCCTGTCCATTCACCTCCTATCTCTGTCCTACCGCAAGCCAAGCCACCCTTGCGCGACACGTGGGCCCCGGCTCATTTAGACTCGGTTGCTTTATCGCGAGGCTTTCACGCGGCTTCCCAAGCAACGGCGTCATGTATATTTGAAGGATCAAAGCAGCAAGGAGGATATTTTCCCGGGTCTGTAACAGCGACACCTGTTGGTTGTTATTGTTCTTTCCGATACTGGTATCACTACTATCACTTCGGATTTGTCTGTTCAACTCAAGCTCTGATCATCGTGTATTAATTCCACAAGTCGCTTTCATTTGGGGTAACAGTTGACGTGTATGTACTCCGTTTTGATATAATATGTACATACATACATACAACGGTTAGTGCTGGGATTACTACTTCTACATTTCGCTGTGCATATTCCTCGCGATATCCCCGAGGAATTATCAACTTTAGTACTTTACCCGAAGGCTTCTTGTTAAGGTTTAACGACGTGACGACCGTTAAACGTCCCCTTGAAATCATTTTACTCCGGAGTTTCGAGACGTGGAATCGATTGAAGGTCACCTTTTTGCTCCCGAAGAAAACGTAATTAATTAAAAATGAATTCGAACATGTTTTTGATCTAATTGAGTATGAGAGAAAAAGTAAGCCCGATACATACTCAGGTGTTACGACGCAATAGATCATGTGCAGAATTATTTGATCAGTAATTCAAATTTGTTTGAATCAAATTCTACACGAAGGGTAATGTGGATGTTTTCAACGTATGAAATATAACCGACAACTTCTAAATTCGTACGTGAAAGGGATTGAAAAGTTTTCGGAACACGAAAATCGTGATGGAAATTGAATGAAGTTTTTGTTGGGGTTGGTTGGCCGTCAAATCCAGACACGGCGAGATGCACATTGTGGAAAATATTCATTAACGCTTTTAATTGAACGTAGAATAGGAAAATACGTAGTTCCGAAACTGCTGCACTCGAATCATTTTCATGAGGTTACCTTTCACGTAAGTTAAAAGAATCGAAACACCGTGAGTCTAAAAAATTCGGCGGAACATGGCGACCCTAATTATTCACCGGCTATTATAACCGCGAAGATATAAACGCGCAAAATAGTCTCTGTGTAATAACTCGAGCAATTTAGAAGCGAATATGTATGGATTTGCGTAGAAGTACGCCAACCTATTTCGACCAGTCGTAACTCATATACAGGGTGTCCCAAAATTAGGAGCACAAAATGATAGGGGAAACAGAGGGGGTCGCGCTGAGTAAATTAACCCCAAGAATATGTGGTCTGCGGAGTCGCGTTCGCGAGATACGGCCGGTTAAAAAGTCGCGCTAGCGTTGGTATTTAACAGCCAGATTGATAGGGAAAATCGGTCGGTATTCTGGTTTTAGATGCGCACGACCTTTTCATGAACAAATTTCAACGAATAGTCTTTGAGCTTGTGATTATTAAACTGGAAATGATTGTTAACCGTATCAGTGGTTGAGTGTGCCTAAGTACCAGACTGCCAAACGATCTCCGCTGCGAATTTGCCTGCTAAATACCAATGCTATCGCGACTTTTTAATCGGCCGTATCTCGCGAACGCGACTTCGCAGACCACATGTTATTGGGGTCAATTTACTCAGCTCGACCCCTTTTATTACCCCTATCATTTTGTGCTCCTAATTTTGGTACACCCTGTATACGAGCCGTGGGAGTTACGCCAACTTTAAGAGGCTGCATGAAATGCTGTTTCTCCAAAACCCCCCTGAAACCTGAATTCAACCAACATCCAACTGATATCAACCTAATACGTACCTTGGTTGCCCATATTTTATACCGCTACCACGATTCGTCCTCGACTCTCGACGCTTCGCTGCCTCTGTGATATCGTATATCGTTTAGCTAACAAGAACCACAATTTTGCAACTTGCTTTTCAAGCATTTTCTTGAGCTTGTTTGTCCCGCAGTATTTTTACACATTGCAATTCACACGACATCGACCACTGCAGGTTCCGTTCGCTTCGTCTCCATTCGAGAATCACTCGACAAGAAATAGGAGGTCGCATCTCTTCGTCTAGATTACCAGCATCGAATATGATGTATCATCAACTGTTGTTTTCTCACACCCGGTCGCAAAATGCCACTCTTCATACCTCTTGAGCCGGCGCAAAACAGATCTTTTCGGCCCTCGGGCGGAAAAGTGCTTTGCGCCCGCTTTAAAACTACTCTTTTCCTGCCCTCGGGCGCAAAGTTCCGTTTTGCGCCCGCTCACTCGGTCTGAAATAGTACATTGTGTATCAAGGGCGCAAACCACTATTTTTTGAGTGTGAAATTTGCAGTACGAGCCGAAGGCGAGTGTACTGCAATCACACTCGTCAAAATAGCCTTGCGCCCGTGTTGCACACGATTTTTTTCTCAACACCTGGTCTGCAAAAATGCTTCTTTTCAGACCGAGTGAGCGGGCGCAAAACGGAACTTTGCGCCCGAGGGCAGGAAAAGAGTCGTTTGCGCCCGCTTCAGGCGGGCGCAAAGCACATTTCCGCCCGAGGGCCGAAAAGATCTGTTTTGCGCCCGCTCAAGAGGGAGAAGGTATTATTGGCACACAAACTATTGACGCACAGTAGTCATGGCGCACCGAAGTTTGACACACGGTGCAATGACACACTGAAAAAAGGCGTACGAAAAATGGGCACACCAATCCAAGTGGCGCACGCTACTTCGGCGTACGAGACATATGACACACAAAACTTGGAGTCAAATTTCAGAGGTAATTTTCCCGATGGGTGACATTTTGGCACACGAGAAAAGTGACACACGACACTTCGGCGCACGAGAAAAGTGACACACGACACATCGGCGCACGAGAAAAGTGACACACGACACTTCGGCGCACGAGAAAAGTGACACACGACACTTCGGCGCACGAGAAAAGTGTCGCACGACATTTCGGCACACGAGAAAAGTGACGCACGACATTTGGGCACACGAGAAAAGTGACATACGACATTTCGGCACACGGTACAAACATCCTACAAAATACTCGCACATAGAAGGTGTCTGAGACAATGAAAATTTGGCTGGTCTAACTTTTTCTAACCCTTCTTAGAACACCGTCTGTGTTGTATCATGTGTGTGTGTGTGTTGTATGATTTGCTGGCCTAACTTTTTCAAACCTTCAGTGGCTAGCCTAACCTACTCTAACCCTTCTTAGAACACCGTCTGCGTTGTATCATGTGTGTGTGTGTTGTATGATTGGCTGGCCCAACTTTTTCTAACCTTCAGTGGCTAGCCTAACCTTCTCTAACCCTTCTTAGAACACCGTCTGCGTTGTATCATGTGTGTGTGTGTGTTATATGATTGCTGGCCAAACTTTTGTCTGTGTATATAGGCACTTCGTTTAAAAAAAAAAAAAAAATTCCATAAAAATCAATGTTCTTCGAAAATTTGCTAAAAATTTTGGAGGAAAGGGCACTGTGGCGGACTTCTACAGACAATACCAAATATTTACTCGCGTTTGCATCGTGCGCCGTTTGTACCGTGTGCCGAAATGTCGTATGTCACTTTTCTCGTGTGCCGAAATGTCGTGCGTCACTTTTCTCGTGTGCCGAAATGTCGTGCGTCACATTTCTCGTGCGCCGAAATGTCGTATGTCACTTTTCTCGTGTGCCGAAATGTCGTGCGTCACTTTTCTCGTGTGCCGAAATGTCGTGCGTCACATTTCTCGTGCGCCGAAATGTCACGCATCGGGAAAATTAAGTCTGAAATTTGACTTCAAGTTTTGTGTGTCATATTTCTCGTGTGTCAAAGTAGCGTGCGCCACTTGGATTGGTGTGTCAATTTTCCGTGCGTCATTTTTCAGTGTGCCATGGCACCGTGTGTCAAATTTCGGTGCGCCATGACTACTGTGCGTCATTAGTTTGTGGGCCAGTGGGCCATTCCCTCAAGAGGTATGAAAAGTGGCATTTTGCGACCGGGTGTGAGAAAAGAGGCATTTTTGCAGACCAGGTGTTGAGAAAAAAATCGTGTGCAACACGAGCGCAAGGCTATTTTGGCGAGTGTGATTGCAGTACACTCGCCTTCGGCTCGTACTGCAAATTTCACACTCGAAAAATAGTGTTTTGCGCCCTTGATACACAATGTACTATTTCCTCTTCGTAACCACCATGAAATTGGGTTCATGAACGATGAAGGTTTGTCCTGCCCCGTTGAACATTAAACCGTATAAATTTAGCATCCTGTTTTCGCTGACGTCGTGCAAGCAGACGAGACTTTAATTTGCGGGTCTGAAATGAAATTTTATTTCACTCGACAGCTACGGTGGCCGCGGTGATACTCTACCAGGGTTTGAATACGGGCGTAAACTCGGTTTGCTCCGAGTAAGTGGTTGTTGGATGACATAAATTTTTCTCCTTTGGTTTCCGCAAGAGAGACTTTCGTTGACTCCCATACGTTTCAAATATTTATTCCAAAGAGGTATTCATTCCTCTGGAGGATGCGAAAAAAACCTTACCAAGAATATTTATATGACGTCCCATGTCACATCGTTTACCACTCTTTTCTCTTTGCCTCCCCATTCCCTTACTCCAGTTCTTACAGGAGTATGGATAAGATCAGGTTTACGTGTATGCCTTCGTCATGCATGTTCGCCAAATTCAATGAATTTAAATCAGGCAAAGTTTCGCCGGGTGCTTCGAGCCACCACCGTCCCCGGGAAACTAGTTGAAAACTATGTGAAGAACGGTTCTGTCCCCACTTGATTTTGAGATAGATCCCGATAGAGATAATTTTTATTCATTCTTCTCTGTTCTGTGAATAAACAATGGCTGCACATTTGAACGACCGTGAATACCCACTCGTGGTCTGAGTTCATTGCTTGACCCGTTTGTTCTGCAATGCATATCATCCCCTTCGGTGGATGAGGCGACTGCCGGAGTAGCATCGAGGGAGGAGAGCTCTTTAATATATGATAATGTTAGCTTTTTACATAACGCGACCGTTAATTCTCTGGAATAATATCAGAATTATACCTCCCGAGCATCCGACGCTCTCTTATTCCCTGAAATACTTTACCCTGCAGTGGCTCGAGGCGGGCGTAGAACCTTGTTGAAGTTACTCCGAAGGAAGCCTCCCTCTGGACCTCAAACCCTCCGACCTTCCGGATCTTCGTCTTCAGCCCTTGATACATTTCGTCTATTTACAGTGCCGTAAAGGCGCGTTTTTATTTAACCAATACAAATTACAAGATGTTAAATTAAGGGTGAAATCAGATTACGCCAACCACGTGGAACGTTAGTACGTCACTGTCGCAAAGGGCTTGCTGAGATAAAATAGAAAAGCGAGCCTGAAGCGGATTCGCTTGATACCGTGGGAGAGGAAACTACTCGTTTCTTTTCCTGAATAAAATGATATCACATCGGAAGTGGTTGCGGAATGATAGATTAAAAAAAAAAAAAAAAACAAGAAAAGAAAGATGACAAGTGGATAAAAAGTACGAAAATCTGTTTCGAAAGACGCCTTCGCTGGAACGTTAACTTTTGAGTGTTTCCCGTCAGTCGTACGTGTAGCTGAAAATGTCTTTCGGCTCAAAAAAGTTACGAGTACGCATGGAAGACGGACTTTCACTGCACAACGACTTCCACTTCGCCAATATCTGCTTCGTTTAACAGTTTCAAAGTGCAGCTCTTCTTCCGTTACAACCCACCGAGTCTCCTGTCTCGTTGGGATGTCAGTTCAGACAAAAAAAAAAATGAAAAAAAAATATTATCGTCACAGAGACTCTAGTGTAGACACCTATATTCTTTTTCTCTTCGCTTCATGCGACATGAAATATCTCCGGTGACATGCTTCAACGCGGGATAACGCGACTAGCTCGATTTTCAAACCCGACTGATTGTTCGATATGACAGACGAATGTCAATATTTTTATTTGGGACTATGTTGGTGGCCTATGTGGTATTTTAAAGCGACTGGTTTCCACTAGCTGTGAGAAGAGAATGAAAAAATCGGTATATTCGTAGAGTAACACGGGATTCGTGGTAAAATCAAGCCGATCATTAATCGAACTGTGACGCAAGCGTGGTGCATTCTTTTTTCGTCACGTTATCTGGGATTGATGATTTCGCGGAACTGAGCTTGTTATTTAGTTACAGCACCGGTGGGTGTGGGTTTTCACGTGTCGAGTTGAAGCCAGTTTTTGGTCATTGTTCCAAACTTTCGAACAAATCTATGTTATGTATCGATCGCTTTGATTATCACGCCGATATTCATCCAGAGCAACGAAGACGAAATTAGTTGCATTTTACACCAGGATAGATGAATATAATCAGGTATTTTCATTCAGAGATTTTTCTTTTTACAAAAATTTATATTCAATATGATTAAAAGCTGACATCGTATATCGAAAATATAATCGACCGTAGGCTATGTGCCAATATCATTTCCCGTGTGAGAAATATGACAAAGGCAGATGCCGCAGTTAATTATCGGAAGCCAGGATTAATTCAGGTAGAACCTATTCCTCAAACAAGACCGTGTGCGAACGGCAAATCCGTGAGAATTACAGAGAATGCTCTGATATCTGGAGGTGTTCAATTGGTCCGTGCCACTGGTGCTTCGCAATAAAAGATTCTATCAATACAAAATCGATAGCGATATCAATTCTCGTTAGCTATGAAAATGGTATTACAAAACATGAACTACAATAAAGGTATTATCGATCGACGAGTATTGAGAAATCGGGCGTCTCTCTCTACATTGTCGTCCTGATATCTTAAGGATCATGAGGCCATTTTGTGATTGAAGTTTACTCGTTGTATTCATATAATTGAACGGATAGCTAGCCGAAGAAGATTTTCTACATGAATATAATATTCTGAATTTTGTACCATGAAGTGGTCCTCGTGGGATGTTGCGAGACGCGATGGCTTGTATGGACTGTAAAAAATCGATTCAAGTCGTGTTGAAATTGAGTCAAAAGAGGTCGGAGAGCCTCGCATTCGGTAAACTCTTTTAAAAGTGGTATCTGCACGCTGAGGTTCGGAAATTGAAGCGATGGAAATCCGGGTGGAAATTTTGGGACGTGGCACTGTTGACGTAGGCTAGTGGGAAAATTCTCTCTTTCATTGGACAAAAGATTGGCAAAAGAAAATATTTAGAGACCTTATTTAGAGAGAGATAGAATTTGCCCTCAATTTTTTTTTCCACCTCATACATTTATTCCCCCGTAAATTTAAGGCTGCGTGCGGCTCGATTCACTCGAGGACGCATAAATCAAACTGATTTATGTCTAAATCAGGATGTTTATAGCGGATGAAACTGCCTGATCGATGTTTACGTGAGATGGCAAACTGCTTGCATGTAAGACATCGCGCAGAAGCTCCGGAAAGATTGCGATCAACCACGAGCCACACGCGTAAATGAATATGAGGGAGTTTAAGATCAAGGGAGTCGATGGGGCGGAACTCGATTGACATCTTTGACGCGTCATTTTTTATTGAATTCCTTGTTTATTCCGCCATAGTGAGGGTATAACCATTTGCTGGAATTGAATAGAATCGTATTCGCGAACCAGCTGGTACAGAAATGAAGAATTGCGAGTATTTACTGTTTCAATACTGCTCCGCGTCGCGCAATGTCGAAGCACGGGTGATATTTGAAACGGATGAAACGCACGTGCCGGCAGAATAATCGCATAGTGGAAGAGCTTCGCTGGAGTCCGATGCTCACGATCGAATGGAAATTGTTGCATCATTGGTTCCGCAATTAATTTAGGGATTCGTAATATCGTCGAGGTCCTACCGCAGGCGAGGACGACGAGCTTTAACTGAACTTGCTCCGTTGGTGGAAGTTAGTGGACCAAAACTGGATGCAAGGGTCTCAATTAATAACTAGCTGCGGTCATTTCCGTAAGCGTCAGTGACACTCGGGAACAAGAGCATAACAACACTTCAGGTACGAAGCTTCGCGGTTTTGCACACTTTTCAGTAGTTTCAAGTAGTTGCACGGCATATCGGATCGGTGTAAGTCGAGGAGGGTATTACTTCAACTGGAAGTAATAAGAGTTCGAGTACTATACGAGAAACGTGCGGTCTTGAAGTATATTGGATAGATGTAACGTATCTTTCCGTTCGTTCACTCCCAACGTTGTCCTACTCGCGTTTCAAAGATTGGATTTCAAGAAAAATAGGCAAAATAACACGGATGAAACAAGAAATGAAAGCATCGCTATTCGCAGATTTAATCTACTCATTGCGAGGTGTTATATTCCGCCACTGTAATAATTGATTGTTTTCACTCTGACCCAACACTGTTCATTATTCACCGGGGTGATATTGTGAGTTCAATCTAACCAACCAGAAAGCAGTTAATTGACATTCGATGATATATGATTCACACACAGCAGCTTAGGGATCGGGTATCACGCTGTTGCTGCGGTGGTACGAGCGGCACCAGCCGCAATACGAACGCAATTTTGAACACTGCTGGAATATAAGGCCATCACTCGTTCGTTTTTATTTCACTGCTTTTTTGATACGCTACCACCGCCCGGCGAGGTTGATGGAAAATCGGGAGTGATTGGTATGCACTTGCAGAGCTTGCGGAGTCTTTTTACAAATTTCTACAACAATGAAGTTCCAATTAAAAAACTAACTCCCGTCGCGATTGTAAATTAGAATTTAGAAGCTCGAATTTCACGTTATCATTCGTATTGAGCTCCTCCATTGACCGAACAAAGCTATCCGAACAATTTGATTATTGTCTTGAGAGGAATAGAAACATGTGTTCAATCTCCTGACGTAGATTTCAAAGTATTACAAGCGTTTGTACTGAGAACATTTTTCAATTCTCGCCCAGAAGTGAGATTTGATTTTTATACCGCTGTCATCTTGACGTGACTTGTGACACCACATCCGACACGAATGGAGGCACTGTTCTTCGCGTTCTATGATGAATGTTGAAATGGCTCGCGTCGTTGGTTCCCGAAGGAGAGAAAAGGCGCCATAAGGTCAACAGGCAGTGGGAAAATAATGGTTGAATTCTTCTCCGCCGATATGCTGTTCAGAGTCTGCAGGTACCGCAGCTGTCAAAACACAGAGAATAACATAATTTATTTATTTACCGATGAACGCATAACGTCGATATATCCGACGGCCCCACGGAGCCAGAGCCAGGCTCTTTTGTAACGTGTAAGAGGATATTAGATATGAATAGAAATACCGGACCGAACCACAATGCTGGGGTCGGTCGGTAATGCATCAAAAGCAGCTCCTATGTTAGGGAATGTTTTATCGGGACATAGGTTATGGAATTATGACCAGTCCCCATCCTTTTTCGCAGAGAATGGTTATTGTACTCGTTCAAAATCCACAAATTACTTACCGCAATCCAAGAACGGGGTGTCGACGTGACACCGAGGGCCAAATCGATACTCTGGGTACTTTTTAAAACTAGGGTTCTAGGAATGAATAGTCTAAATAATCTGTATAGTCGAGGTACCCACGAATCGTGTTGATACTTTGACGAAGGATTGTAGATAGCTTAGACGAGAGTTTCAGTCCCTTTGGATCAACATTAATTTCCCACGATAGCATTTACTGCATAAGTCAAAACTAAACTACTCTATGTTAAATATTTCCTATCACCCATACCGGATGGCATGGTCGTTGTTTGTTTATGCGAAGAGTTAACGCGTGATAAGTTCTTCCCTTGAGAGTAATAAACTCGCTCTAGGATGGCGTTTATTAAAGCCGAGACGCTGACACTTGAGCGGTGCAACGTTAGACGGTTTCACACTTGAAAGCTTCAGCGGAGAGAGGAGACTCTACTCCGTCACCGAACTATCCACGGGAGCAAATGTTTTATTGGTACTATCGAACAAAGAACATGTCACGTATCACCACGCCGACGATGCAAAATATTTATCGAGGAATCGCAAGATTCAATCATCCGTACTTTAGAACATTACAAGAATCGTCGCTTATCACTTGTCAACGTCAAAGATTGGCGAAATAAAGAACAAAATTTGCCGTGTAACGCGATGACGAAGTGCTTAGACACCATGGCGTCGACTTAATGATTCGACAGAATGAATTTATATTCTCAGGATACAATCTAGACACACTCCGTGTGTTCGTAAGACCATAAAATCCCCGTTATACCCGGATTTTAAAAAACCCGGAGTTATAAAAAACAAACCTGATTTACATCTTATCACCTCACCTGAAGAGCAGCTGGGCTTTCTGATATGACGTCACTGGCCTCTTTGAGAGCCCGAGACGCGCGCATCTCGCCCTCTGCAGCGATCACTTTGGCCCTGGCTTCCCTAGCGGCCTCAGCTTCCGCTGCCATGGCTCGTTGCAACTGCACCGGTAAACGGACGTCCTTTCTGCGTTAACGTTATCACGGTGAAGAATATGAAACGAGGACAGAGAAAGATGCGAAAAGGTATGACAAGCTACAGACTGAGAGTCTGAAGTGCAGAGGTCATGTGGTTCGCGTAATGAACCCAAGTCACGATGGGCGCCCGCGTCAAAAGACGTGGTAAGTACTTACATCTCGACTCGTTCCACCTTCACACCCCAAGGTTCTGTGGCCTCGTCTAGGGAAGTCTGCATAGTGTGTGAAATGGTTTCTCGCTCCGCCAGTAATTCCGCAAGACTCCTTGTGCCGAGGACCTTGCGCAAGGTGCTGGAAGCCAGGAGCCGCGTTGAATGGCTGTGGGATGATGATACATACGTGAAAACCTCGAACTGTCTCCAAGCCAGTATCCCCATGCAGAAAAATGTTAGGGACGAGTTATAGGGTCGGGTCGGGGCCCGATAGGGGATGTAACGCTGTAACTGATGAGGCCTGATCAGGGAATTCGGTTCGGCTAGCCACGCCGGGGCCTTGCTAGGGCCTCGTTGATAGTGACCTACTCGAAGAAGCCACATTCCACCCAGATCAATGCCGAGTAAGGCTTTGCTGGGGTGTCCCTACTTGATGATACCCTTTCTGAGGCCAATTCAATGTCAGGGCAGCCCTAAGTTGCCCCTGAGGTTTTTTCTGCACAGGTCAGTGCTTACCTATAGTTTGCGATTTTGATCACGGCATTCAGAGGCTCTTTTATCCTGTAATACACGGCAGCGTCGACGCTAACGGTCACCGAGTCCCTGGTCAGTACTTCCTGGGGAGGTACGTCAAAGGACACCGTCCTCATATCGACTAGGACACAGTTGTCCACGCAAGGCAATACGAAGAAGGTCCCTGAGGGAAAACCGATAAACTTTTTACTGAGTTTCGTAGCGGATGCATGGCTGTACATTCTCTCTCCGTGCAGTCCGCTTTGAGGTATAGATTCGTTGCAAATTTACTTGGTAAATTCGTTCGGCGGTAGGGGGCAGCGCTACCTATTCACTAGCTTCAGAGTTGTATCATTGAAGTCTCTGTAGCTTAGTCTCCGATGGCCTCCCTCGCGTTTCGCCAAAGCACCAACTTCCAAGTTTACTGTACCCGACGAGGTTCGGGTCTTCCATAGTACTCGTGACCGTTTCTGAACATCTCCATTCTCCTAATTCCTAATCCGAAATGGCCAGTAGCGATATTACGCGGCTGCTACTCGACCACAACGCTATACCGCATGGGCTGACCACTAACCGAAGCAGAGACCGTTGCTACTGATCGCTGCCCGACCACCACCGGTCTGTGCCAGCAAAATCTCGGCAAGCGAAATGCTCTTGGCTACCGGAACTTCAATTTACGATTTTTCAACCAAGAATTGAACACTCGTACCTGGACCGTGGGCTCCACCCTTTAGGCGACCCATCCTGAAGACAACTGCGCGTTCGTACTCTTGAACGACTCTGAATGTGAAGCAGAGGGAAAAGGGAAGAGTCACCAGCATCAGAATGAAGGAACCGATGGTCGCTAGGACCTCGATAAATCTAGTCATCGCTGTAATCTCGTGTCCGCTGAATGATAGATGAGGGCGTTTTGATTCCTCTTGTAGATAAACATGAAATAAAAAAGGTAAAAAACGATTGTACATGTGGTTAAATTCTGATTTAGAACTGACGACTGATGTTTATTTTTTCTAGCGTTACAAATTCAAAGGCTCATTCTCTTAGTTTTCGAAATTTTCCTTTATCCGCTGACGTTCGGTATACATCGGGTTATTTATATCCGGAAATATGTCTGTGATTACATTACGCTCATAGCGTAGTAAGGTAGTTTCGAAGTTGCGCTGCAGAGCTTGTGCAAGTAGAGAATAAAAAGAGGACCGCGCGCCGCAGCGACGGATGGCTCGGAAACTGTCTTTTTTCTTACCAAGTATTAATGGATCTGGGAGCCAAACTTCAAAGAGTAAACACAAGATGTTCCGCAGTTAATCGCTTCGGGAGATCATCCATCAATCAATTTTCACAGATACGTGCATTTGCCCTGGAGGATATTCAAACTTTCGGTATTCAGACTACCGTTTTCCACAGACACGTGTCCCGGTTGTTTCGCAGCGACGGACCCAACACCAAAGAAATCTGAACGCGTTCCAGTTCATCGTCATCTAACGGTATCGCGTCTTTGACCAAACCCATACTTCGCATCTTCTTCTATCCAGTGTAGAACCCAAGATCCCATAGCTGATTACTATTCAGGCCTTTATACGTTCGTTAGGGTCAGTCTTGTAATTAATTGACAACATCAAAGGCTGGTGATACCGCAGCACATTTCTAGAGATTAGGGCCTCTCTCTCTCTCTCGTTCTCTTTGGACGTAACAAATTAGTACAACACCCTCTATAGAGAAGAAAAAACGTCACGGATTGCCGTTAATTCAAACTCGACTATCAAAACCCCTTGCATGCGGTCCGCGGCCCAATTAGCCAACCGGTTTGTTTTTTACACTACTCTCGTTCGGTTGTACGTGCAAAATAACGCGGAAGGTGGTACGAAAATACGGTGCGTGGGAAGGGGGCGGAGATTATCGCTACCCCCAATGATTATAATCCCGATGATCCTTTTGGCAAGCGGTCCTTCCGCCTTTGTGTATTTTTTTTTCTGAACCACCAGATGAATTTGGCAAACTCACTGAACTCGACGAAGCATTCAACTCCACCGCTGTCAGTTTTGGTGCATCCGTATTTCACCATAACACGCGATGAGGTGGGTTTGGACTTTTTCCGTAATCGGAAATTATATCGCCGACTTCGGAGCGCTGGTTTTCAGGACAGGCATAAGCGAACGCGGTCTACCGCTCTTAACTGGTACCAAAACACTGATCAAGACGAAGTTAGCCGCGACGCGGCTGCGAGCTTTGGTCGCGGTCAGACGTCGGCACCACCCCCGCACACCGCGGCTTCTCGTCTTTTGCTAGTTTACTTAGAAAAACGAGAAAAAACGAGAAAAAAACAAGACAAACCTGGGATACGCTTTTATTTTCCATGTTTTATGACTCGAAGGAAATTTTAACGATGTGTCGATGACAATGCTGCCCTCTGATCTCGAAGAATGGATATATTCGTGGGTTTTGACCTTGGAATCCGATTTTTTTTTTTTTTTGTGTCTCGTCATTTTACTATGGCGTCGGCTCCCAGGCGAATTTTCTAGAAACTCGTTAATCCAGTTATAAAAATGATGAGATACATTATATGGAGTGACGGAAAGGTTTATTTTACGTAGAATCGCGTATTTTGTGTTATTCTATAGGGACAAATTGATTAAAATTCCTCAAAAATGCTGAAACTGTCAGCGTCAGAAAAATATATACGGTGAAAATGGCAAAAACAGACTGCCTCATCACTCGATAAAAGTAAACAGGCGTAAAAGGCATAACAGGCTAAAAGAAAAAAAAAGAAAGTAAAGGTAAGCCTGATGAATAATAAGAACCTTTGACGTCGTTTTTCGGAGCTCCCCTACAGCAATTTTACGATCAGTTCCTGGATGCTGAAGCCGTGGAAAACGTAGACTAAATTTCCAAGGGCCAGGGCGATATTTTAAAACGAAATCAAAAAGTTTTATATCGTTATTAGTTTTTTAATATACTCCAAGCCATAAATCAAACATACCTATATATATTCTTTTCCTTCAAATGTTCATATTTTCAGCGATCAAGCAGACGGTATAGCTTGAGAAACCCCATGATAATCGAGCGTCGAAGAGACGTTTCTCCCCATACATAAATCTCTCGTTATCGAAGTGGTTATCGGGTGGTCTCACTGACCTTGAGATGTAAGGAGGAACTCTACCGCTCGATGGTAAAAAGTGTACGAGAAAAAGAGAGGATAAAAGGTTAACGACTTTCTGGCTGAAGAAAAGGGAGGCTAGGGAACGCCGCGGAACAACCGGTGAAAAAGCGTGCTCTCACGCTATCAAAGCACCAATGCCGATAATTCAATTCAACCGAAAGTGGGGATCACGGATCGTCGAGAGGCTTAGGGGCGCGTTTATATTCCGGGGAAAATCGGCTCGACACTAAAT
Source organism: Euura lappo (assembly GCA_018257835.1). Lineage (NCBI taxonomy): Eukaryota > Metazoa > Arthropoda > Insecta > Hymenoptera > Tenthredinidae > Euura > Euura lappo. The sequence goes on from JAEUYN010001652.1 coordinate 139,586, forward strand.
ACCCTCGAGATGAGGTCGAAGGGTTGCCACACTCCCGAAGAGCAACGACGTACGTGCACGACGGCCAGGTAATGTCATAGGTGCACGGAGGGTGTCTCGCGCATGTGTACTTCCGCTCATCCTCTTCCTCTTCCTCTTCATTCCTTCCTTCCTTTCTTACCGGGTCGCTCAGGCGTCGCGTGGAAAGGGTTATAGTTGCCGGTGATCCTGAGGGAGTGCTTGAACCACGATCACGTTGTTAGCCCTCCTGAATCTCTCCTCTTTCTTCTCTAGCTATACCCGCGTACCTTCGGCTTGAACGGCGCACTGCGGCCCCCCGACGCCCCCTCACCCCACTCTATAATTCTATCACGTGTCCCGCGGCACCGAGCCAAGGATGTTATCCGATCGAGATGTGGGTGGACCCCGTCCCAGCTTCATCAACCCTCCACCTTGCCCTCGGTTATTTTTTGCTATTGTTATACCTTTAATTCGTTACTGATTTATGTGGTAAGAAAAAGTTCCGGGAACCACGGGTATCGATGTGGTGACGGTTATGGCACAGTGTCGTAATCAAGGTTCAATAATTGTGTCTGTGGTCCGGTGGCCTTTGTGTGCCGGGTCTGCACACCATCCCGACTTTGTGTGGGTACTTGAACCGTAACATTTTGCTCGGTGTATTTTACTCAAGGGTATAGGTATCCCTGCTGTGTGGGTCTGGGCACGATACCTAACGGTGATTCAGCTGCAACCAGGCCGGTAGTATGATTGAAAATTATCCCAGGGGTCGAGTGAGCTTTCTAGGTCTCTCGGTTGACTTCGCTCCGCGATAGCTCTGCTGATTAAAATCAGCCCCGTTCATTTTACACGAATGCGACAATTGCTCGATAAAGTGTGACTCCGATCGCGAATGTTACGGTGTGCGAATGTGAACGGCGCTGGGATCGCACAAATATTGATTGGATCATCGAAGAATTCCGAGAATAGCGGGTCGATTGTTCGTTGACAAAGAAATACTAACAGACGCGTATATCTCGATAATTTATATTCGAATAACATCCTCAGCTGGATTTTTCGACGCTATCGAAACTCTAGTAATAACAACCTTCGGAGAATCGTGCTAGACTGATAAATATTTGAATAGCCAGCTGCCATCACTTTGGAAGCTCTATTATTTCACTCTCTCGGAGAATATCCGAGCTAAGATCTGCCTTCCCTCGCGCATACTTGTTCTGCTCAAATGATAGATCACTGTGAAATTCTTTCGTTTCACCAACCACGTGTCTATGGTATCCGAGTGCAGCTGGACACATATGACGAAGAGCCGGTGAAAACGCTGAGAATTCAACGTACGAGGCCAGCATAATGACGGTAGATTTAAGTACTTATTACTGGATACTCGACGTAACGTATTTCGAGTTATAAAAAGTGTATCTGGCTACGAGAACGAGATGTGTGTACGTAACCGAAAGTGGATACCACGAAACATGTGTGATGTGTGAATTTATGAAAATACCGGCATACGCTCAGCCCCACTTGAGCTCTGAATTGAAACTTTGTTCAACGCTAATTAGTTGATTAGTTAAACGCTTTGATAGTATCATACCTCCACACGCGAAAGTCGCACACATATCCTACTTGTTGGCTTTCTAAAAGTGGAACAGATTTCTGAGAGCCCCCGCTGTGCGCTTATATCGTTCATTATATCAGTCAGGTCGGGTCTCTGACCCCGGCTTCAGACCGGATTATAAGAGTTATAAAAGAGATCGATCTAGTAGACGTTCAGCGGATCAGCCAATGTGGCGTAAGGATCAAGGATCGCAGGACTCGCTTGTGTAGCGGTAAAGGAATAAAAGGGTTTAGAGGGAGATTAGAAAAAGCACAGTTACCAATTACGGTACAAATGATGGTATCAATTAGTAGAGTCGATTGACGGTCAGGACGGCGGACTCAATATCGGAGCAAATCGATTTTAGCTTCACCTTGTGCGCATCTATTTATCAGGAACGAAGCCCGAGCACAGTGGCCAGCAATCCTAATAAGTATTATGTCCGATCGTTCGAGTCCCTGTAATGGGTCGTACGTGCCGCAATATCTATTGATGAAGGTGGACCTAATATCGCTGAACCCCGTCGAAGAACAACTATCTAGGTAACCAGAACACGATGTTAAAGAATGATTTCCTCGAGCGCCATGGCATACGCGACCCATGCAGAATGAAGTTTCCGAAACGATTTCCGCAGCTTCGTATATCGCGCAATACCGTTCTTCTCTCGAATATGATCTGGGCTGAGGAAGGTAAAACCGTCGACTCGTGGTTGAGATTCACGATCAGCATTATTATTATCCAGTCCTCGAATCAGTATGATCGAGGGGCAAACGGCATCATTCGTTTCTCGCTATTTTTCCGATCAATCGAGATAGTGGTGGAAGATGCTTCACTATCCAATGGCTCGCAATTCAGTTAAGTAAGTAAAGGGACGTCGATTGGAAAAAAAAGGAGCACTTGATCACTCCGACCAGCTCTGCGTTATCGGTTCTCACTCAATACTCTTGTTGGCTCACCGTCGATGACGAGGGCGGAGGAGTTCGTCTCGAAGTCTAGCGGGTAAGGCGGAAGTGAAGAAAAAGAAAAAGGACAAGTTAAACCACGAGCTGAATTAAGGGGACGGGGGCAGCCCGATGATGGCGGTGAGGTTCCTCCGCTACTTTAGCGGTCGCTAAGAGTCTACCCCGACCAGGACGATGCCAACTTTACTCCACATACCTACTTACGGATGACTTCCGACGGTTGACAATGTCACCTCGACAATTTTTGCCCCTTGGACAATGCTCGCTAAATCTTCCCTGTTTCCGCAATAAGAAAAAGGTCCTTCGATGTTCAATCGCGTTAATCGAACCGGACTTCTTGATCGTCGTATCGCGAGCGGAAGTGAACAGCATTTAAGTGGATTTTCGGTCCATTCGCGAGGGCTTTCGAAAGGGACTATAGCCTAGGATGGCTTATTGAATCGTCAGTGTTAACTTTTGGCGAAAAGTGTACATCGCGGGATCGAGGACGTCTTGGTAGTTCTGCTTTAACTCTTTCGTCCCCCCCCCGAAGACCGGACTATATCCTGATACGCTGGTCGCCTTTTTTCCCGTCCTCCGAACCGGGCTCCGCTATTAAGCCCAAGAATTAAATTACTGAAATTGCACCCCAGGGCTGCGAGTGCCAGGTGGAAAATCTGCGAGGCGGCCGCTGCCGTTCCAACGAGATTAAGATTCTCTTACCTTACATTACCCTGCCTAACCTTACCTATCCTTACCGAACTCGGCCGACTCTTTCTACTTGCCCTCTTCGACCCCCCCGCGAGGGGATATTAGCCAGCCGAAACTCCCAAATTATGATTAAATTCCGCACTCCATATTACATGTACGTTCATTTTCGGTCCGGATACGGATACAGCGGGGCATGGAAAGGGTGGATTTTATCACACGAACTGGCCATCCTATACCTCGATCGATCGAGTAGCCGGCAAAGAGGAGGCAGCGATAGACAGAGTGAAGCGACTAAACTTTACAAGTTGAAACGGAGTCAAGTAAAGTAAAGTAGTTCACGCCCCGTCTCGAACGAACACGATCAAATATCGAGAGCTGCTCCGTTCCTGGCCGACCGATAAACAATATAGTGAGAAAAGTCATCGACTTCACCTCGGCGAGGAGCACACGGTCGTTCAGTTAATTAAAAGCTCGATCTTCGGGGATGGTAAAGAATTTTAACGACACTTTCAGAGTCTTTCGAAACATGACTCTGAGCGGGATAGTAATTGGGGTACAATTACGATTCCGGTCTATTAAGTCGCTTTTTTCTTAAAGAATTCATACAGCAACGTGAGAACGCGGAGAGACCCTGCGGGTGTTTTAATAACCGTGACCTGAGGGTCAGAGCAGTTAATCTGTGGTAATAACACGTAAAATCTGAGATCCTGGTTAATCACGTCGGGGAGACGTGGATGGCGTCTCTCATTTTCGGTACACGCATTCGTCGACAAAAATTCTGTCACTTCGATCTTTACAGCGGTTAGCGCCGTTCAGAACCGGAGGATAGGATCAAATGCAATCGAGGAAAGTTTAGTGCCCGCCATGAATAAAGGTCCAAGTATAAGCCGGAGCGCGGTGTGGCGTAGTGAGAGACCGAAGAATAAGTGTGTAATGATAAGGATAGAGTGAAACGAAGGGACGAAAGGGAGTGAAATTGGGAGCGGAGAATGGGGCACGGTGAGCTGAACTAATAGCAGTCAAACGATTAAGACTAACGATCGCGTTGTGCCGGGGCTTCTCTGTACTTGCCCCCTTCCCCTACTCTCAACTAGGATTAACTGCCAGATCCGAAGAATGAAAATATACCGTACAAATTTTCCACCGCTTACACTTTTTTTATTTTACAACTACGTGCAGTAATTTATTCGTGGCATGGATTTGTAATATCTTGAAGATTGATGAAGATTCTGGAAGAACAGCGGCTTCAGGTTTTTCCACACTCGTTTCGATTTTTACAAAAAAAGAAAAAACAAGTAATGCATATCCAATTGGGAATTTGAAAGCACGAAAATCAGCAGGTGAGGAATCTGACGACCAAAAGATTTTTTTTAACAGCATATTGGATTCGCCATTTTGAATTTTTCGAATCTGAATTTAGATTCGTGATCAAGGACCCAGATAACCTTGAGTTTTCAATTTTTATTCGAATTCTTTAACCCGGTCTGAAGATATCATCACTCTTATTTTACTCTTCGGAATTTTGTTATATGAATAATTTTCAAACTGTTGGACTAATCAAGGTCAAAATATGATGAGCTATAAGTTTGAAAAACTCACGTCAATTGAGACGAAATTCACAGAAATCTGGTGACTTATTTTCACTAGGAGTCCAACCCAAAAATAGTGGTCAGTCATTTTCTAGACCTCAGAACGTGTAGATATGTGTAGTGAAAAAGCTGCGATTGAAATAAGTTCAATCATTCTCTGAAAACAGAGAAATGGAAATTTGAAAAAGAATCACATTCTCTCAATTTTAACTATGAATTTCCTTAATCTTTCGACTCGCGGTCGCCCCTAGCTCGTTACAAAACCTTTGGTGGGACGCGGGTCAACCACCGATGAAAAAAAAAAACAATCAACCCGAGCCTCAGACGAGCAACCTTGTCTTGGCCTGACTAGTAAGAGCCTCTTCTATGAAGTCCGAGGATCAGTTGAACCAGAGTATATATTTTTTCACCTGCACCACGTACCGGCGAGGATGGGGTTAGCGTGGACAAGATTGAAGGGCTGAAAGTCTTTGGACTCGATGTACCGTAAACTTGAACGTAGTTGAGAGAAGTAGCAGGTAGTACCCACTTTGCAAAGAGGCGGGTAGTAAAGCTGCCAGTCTGATGCCACCTGCAAACTCACTTCCGATCTTTTGATCACTATTAGAAGCTGATTGTCGAGGTTGTACGACAAAGTTTCTAGACTAAATTACTCGAAAGTTCAGGGTACGGTGGACACCACAATAGTTGTTCACTAAACCGAAGAATTTCACCGTCTAACAAATGATCCAATTTAAGTGAGGTTAATTAACTGGAGCCTCACTGGATTCTCTTTCAGGGCCGAACGTTACAATTCACATGCTTCGTCAGGGCCTCGTTCCAAATCAGTCTCGTAAGGATCTCTACACGTGCATCCATAATACAGTGTCCTCGAGGGATATTGAGTAAAGTTCTTCGAATCGTCGTAGATCCGGAAGGAGCTCCTGGGGGTGATAAAAATAGAAAAAAGTACCGAAAACTTTGAGCATGTCTACGGCACCCAGGTGTATAAGTGTACCTCAAGACGTAAATATACGAGTTTGGCGACGGTACGGAGCTGGAGAGACGTGGTAGGGAATCGGCTTGGACGTCGAGAAATTGGCGGAGCCCACGTCCCGGACGCCCTCGGCCTTCTCGGCACCGCGGACGCCCTCGAGGGCGAAAGAGTAAGCGCGGCCATCTATCAACCGGAGACACTGTAATACCTCGTCCCTCAGCTACAAATCATAAGCTCTCGGTCGCTCCGCGCGCATCAACCCCTTTTCCTCCTCTACCTCCGAGGGTCTGCGATGCGAACGCGGTGAAAGGCGAAGAGTTCCGGTCGGGGGATGCGGCAGGACAATACCTTCGAGCTGCTTGTCGTGACCAGCATTTTAGATTTTCTGCATAATTCGATTGTCGTTCCTCAAACTTTTTTCTTCCCCCTTCCGTTAAACTTTTTTTTTGTAGCCCGTTTGTTGTAGGACCGGCGTTAACGAATAGGACCAGTTAGAGCGAACCTGTTTTAACTAAGTACCGTTTAAGCGACGCGATTTCTCGAACGAGAGGGGCGCGCGTTGCCCCATTTTAGGGCGATCTAATCAAGGTTTTTTTCCTCTTTTGATTAGCGGGAGAAAAAAACTAGAAACGTTCGCGGTATTCGATGCTTCTCGAAAAGCAAAAACACATCATTCCAATACATTTTTTTCCCCCACGTCATCAATAGATGTTGTCTATCACGGTTTTCGGTCAGTTTTTTTTTTTTTCACAACATGACCAAGCTTATCGAGTTATCAGATTTCGACAAAGACTAGAGATACTGAGGTACTTCAATCTTCGCCACGTCACCATTCTCAATTAACCACGCGTCACCCTCCCGAAGTTGGTCGGTGTTCCGATCGAGCCAAAACAAAATTTAAACTTCAGAGTTTCCCTTTGGCATTCTATGAGGTCGGAGGGTGCAGCCGGTGTGGGGTGAAGAAGAGGGGAAAGGAAACGATCAGAGAGTAGCGTTGTGTATGCGACCGCACGTCACAGGAAGGATTTTTCTGATTTTACCAGGAAAATAAGCCACGGCTTGAGAGGCGTGCTTGGAATCTTCTCGGAGAACATTTATCCGGCACCGGGGTATAAGCGCGGGTCTCCCGTATGCCTACGTGGGTAAATAATATTTATGTACCGTCGGCTAGGGATATAGAGGCTGAACCTGAACTATCTACGCACACGTATGCACATTCATTCATATAGGAGCAAAGCACCGATCTCTATGCTCCAGTAGCATGCAGATGCCCGTGAGAGTGCGATTAGCCCCTAATTGGAGAACTTGTGAACATCGTGCGCGGTATCTAGGCACATGCATCACGATATGCTGCAGGTAGTTACGGGGTTATAAATAAAACGAGCATGTGCAGAAGTCACGCCATTCCACTTGGATTGCAGATGGTTCGGTCCTGTAATTAAACCTGCGACGTGACGTTGAGCAGTTTTTTGGTCCGCGACGACGCCAACGAGGGACAGAGTGTAATTGAAAATTGAAATTCCTGAAACCCGTGACCCGACCAATTGGTATGGTTTAACGTCTGACGAAAGACCTCTGGTTTCGGTAATAAAACTAGCATGAGTCTGCGCGAATAGTTGAACGAACAATAAGACTACGAGCTTAACAACTTTTCCGGAGCTTTAATCCTCCACGTTTAGTTGGCCGGGGGGTTTGGGGAATGGGGTGGTGAAGGACGATGCAGAATCCAAGACGGACGGATTTAATGTCCCGGAAAGCGGTTCAGCCGACAAATAGCATTACAACAAAAAATTTAAACAGGGGTAAAAACTATTTGCGACTTATTTTTTGTATGCGAAAAGATTCGAGGAACGGGAAAAGGGTAGAGTCCTCTTATACACCCTATTGAGAACGTTCAAACCGCTATGAGAATAAAAGTCGAAGCGGCCGGTTACGACAAAAAAATTACCCCGTTTTTCGGGTCTCGGGCATAATCATAAATCGATCAACTTTGCAATAAGCCTGTTTTTGATGCGAGAAAAATCTGTCGTGTCATCCTTGTATCTTCAGGGTTGAGCTAACACTCCCGTATGCCACACTGAGAGAAATTTTTTAGCAAAAAGTACAATAGCGTATTAGTATAAGTGCAAAAAAATATAGTATTTTAGGGACAAACGAGGTACAACCATAAGCATTCCTATACTTAGAGGACGTTATACTATTTCCCTAGCAATAATTGCTAAAGACTATTGTAATTCTTGCTTCACAAGATCATATCGATACATTTAACGTATAGCAAGAATTACAACAGTCTTAAGCAATTATTGCTAGGAAAATAGTACAATGTCCTATAAGTATAGGAATACTTAATATGGTTGTACCTCATTTTTCCCTAAAATACTATATTTTTTTGCACTTATGCTAATGCGCTATTGTACCTTTTGCTAAAAAATGTCTTTCAGTGCACCGGTCAAAAGGGTACAACAGCGCTTGGGATACCGTACGAGATGCTCATACGGGGGGAATTTTTTTGTGGGGTAAATGGATGAATCTGTGTGCTTTGGAGAAAATCATTACCGCCATTCTTAACGGGGTTTAGGTAAGATGGGGTTGTACTTGGCCGTAAACCGCATGCTTCAAAACTTCACGACCCCGGTATTCTTGGCTCGCGTAACCTGGATAAAAAAAGCTCACCGATTTATTCTCAAGTTGTGAAAAAGGTGGCTTGCAGCGAAACTCTCGTTTTACGTTGCCCGTGTTTTATACGTGGGCCATTCAAGACGGCGTAATTACTCGGGGAGTAGGTAAGTAAAGTAAGTATGTCACTGCAGGTGAGGTTGCACCAGAGGGAATGAACCGCGGATTTATTTTCAACGTAGCTAAAGTAACCGGATTTTTTTCGGGGACTTTGAATCGGGGATAATTAACTTTCGGACCGTTTCGAAATTCAGGAGAAATTCGATTTACTCTTTTTATATATCTGCCGAATCCACTTTCAATTATACGGTTTTCATTAAAGCACACATTGCACAGACCGAGTTGCAGCTACGTGACCGGGCTCTATCGGCCAAATTCTATTTCTCGCTCAATCCGCGACGCTGTTTCGTTATTCAAAATTTCCGACCTGATTAAATCCACATATTTGTTTTATTCGATTAAGAATATCCGCGAAATTGGATATTTTCACAGATATCAGTGAAATTGCTATTCCAAACGTCGAGAGATAAGAGAAGAGAAGAGAATTACCAACAGAAAAAACACGCGATTATGAATATTTGAAGTTAAAAAATATTCCCCGGATGAAAATACAAAGCCACAAAATTTCCAATCAAATATATTAAGTATATCCTTTGGCGTGATTAGGGTTTGAAAGCGCCCGAAATTGAGGAAAATACAAATTCTCTTGAGTCTAAGGGTATCGAAGGTATGCGTAAGCTCTTGCAAATGAATGAATTTATTCCGTTCTGAAGAAAAAAGTATCGATAATGAAATTCACGCCTGATCGTTGAAGGACCCAACGTTCCAAACCTCGTCCAATCCGGCTCTTTTATAACTGAAAATAATGAACACGAATCTTTTACTAATTATGACAAAGCGTCATCAACCTTTATCTCCGACGTCTATTAGACGCCACAGCTTAAACCTTAGGGGGAAACTCATTCCCCGCACTTTTTATACACAAAATACGTGACAGGGTCTGACGTTGGCTTCATAAAACCGCAGCCAAGTCTGATGTATGATTTGCTCAGAACGGATCTGTGTTTATTGCTCCAGCTCCAGGGGTGGACGAGCAACAGTGCATGTCCGGACGACTTGATGTAGTAGACCATTATACTGTAACAATAGCATCTTGAAATGATATTCTCGTCTTCAACCACAAAGAACGGTGAACCTCATCAAAAAGGACTTGAATCAACATTCATATTCTCGTAGCTTAAGACCGTCTGCTAGATATCCCCACGGACCAGTCCGTGAAAAAATAACCGGAAGTACGTTAATTGCAACCCGTGCAGAAATTTACTCAAAGCCTGGACGCCCGGCTAGCCGTCCGGATTCAGAAGTAAATATCTATACGAAACAATATGCCATGTTTTCATCTAAAGTAAGTCAGAGATATTATCTGTTGCAAGAGGTTCAGGGTTGGTTTGAGAATTTCAACTGTAACGAAGTAAAGTTAGGGTGGTTTATTTGGTCCGAGCTTCTAGATCCGTCCGGACTGACATCTGACAAACCGTAGGGTCGGAAGGTCCGCAGGTGGTTTTTGAGAGGTGATGGTTTTACTTACACTCCCAAGTCGACAAAAAAGTTGGTCAGATAATCAAAGTCCACACATAATAAATAATGTGCTTTCACAGAATTCATGTCAGAAGGTCGGAAATTGTTGACTTCAACACGTTGATACTGTCAAAATCTTGCTCAGATCCTCAGGATAAAAACGAGGATATGTCTTGATCTCAGGATCACCTAACTGATACAAAATCTTAGTGTCCAAAAAAACACCCCTACTGCATACGCCTATTTGGCATTCAGCTTTACAATTCATTGACTTGACCATAAGGATATCCTGAACCTGGGGGAAAATGGGGGATGCTTTCTGCAGGAACACGGAGGCAGTATTGTGTAGCGTCTTCGGTACACTACCATTGGCTGATTTTTTTCTTCTTCTTTTGTTGTATTATTTTCTGTCTGCTCTAATTTGCCGAGTTTAAAGATAAAGTCATTTTGCTTGGTGGGGCAGAATAACAGGGCGTCGCGACGCACGTTTGACGGAGACGCCGCCGCGGTGCAGAAGCGCGGGGAATATGCCCGTGCCTGTGCCGGTGCGGGGGACCATGGCAACGAAGTTGCGCGCGTGACTTGATTCAATCTCCTTATTGTTCTCAATTTCCTTGCGGCGGTGAGATGAATTTAGCAATAAAACAACAAGAGGTTTAACCCCTGTCGTCTAACTAAGCGATGCTGAGATCGTTCTCTCGAGCTTATTACGTACGAGCTTGCCTGGTGGATGTGATGGAGTTGAAACGACCTCACGGTTTTTCCTGTTTCTTTCAATATCCGGTATCCGAGAATAGGAGAAAACGGGAAGACCGAAACCGCGAGCGAAGTAACGGCATAGTCGTTATTATACGTGGTTTCAGTCATGAGGATGAAAATCGTGAAAAAAATAATAATGTTATTTACGATCAAATGAAATCCGGACTCGTATCTGTATAGTATAATAAAGTAAAAAGGATTCGGTTGTATGTACAAACACAAAAGTGTCTGGCATCAACCCTGAGAGAGCTAATAAAATAAAACTGCGTAGGGGATGCGGCACGCGGGGTACCAGAGGTTCAGTCCGTGCGGTGCCTGCAATAACTTTAAGACAATTCCATGAATATTTGATCAAACGCCATTTTTTCCTCAATATTTTCTTCATACACTCTACCGTTCTCGACAATTATATTTGTCCATAGTTTTTCATTTATAACAGTAACGCTGCCTGGAAAGTTTCAAAGCCGCCATGTTATCAACTATTTTCACGTAATTTTGAACTAACTGATTAAATTATCCTCTGATTATGGTATAATCAATTTGCCGACTATATCAATTAAAAATGAATTACATCTGTAATACTTCCACGCTACTGGATACGAGTTTTAATCGAAACGTTTGAACATCGCACTTTGAAGGGTGCAGTTTGCATCGGTATTCGCGGAACATAATAATATAGGGGCTTCTGTTACGGCTGCACAAGCTCCACAGTTCAAGGGTTTTCAGTTTCCACGGTGCAACGTGGTGTCACATATCAATTAGTTCGATCATGGAACGGCTTCATTGAATCAGTTCAGATATCAGCAGCATCAGAGACGTGGTTACTTTGAACCCCTTGATTCCGTCTAATGCAGTGTCAGGAGATTACCACAGTCTGAAGGTGTGAATAGACGTTTATAATCTTGTCCCGAGAGAGGTACAATCTTTTTCATTCCCGAAGCTCAACCTCAAACGTGAGGTTGTTAAAAATATAAAGTCTCATTTGGTTTTATATTCTGTCACGTTATTTTTTCTTCTCGTTTTTCACTGAAAAAAAGGGTGAGACCTACTTTGGGATAAGCATATTTTTATGCCGTAAAGCTCGCGTGAGATCCACGGAAATCCCCGGAGGCCATAGATTTCAATTTATGCAATAGTAAAAATAACAACGGCGGTTATAACAATAACAATAATCAACCGTCCACGCGGTTTTCCGTAATCGTGAAACTGATCAGTGTCCCTCTGGAACCAATACCCTCAATCGATTCATTTTTACGGTATCGAATCTCTGGCCCAAATCGAGTAGAGCGCGATGAGTATGCAGGGCGAAATGCTCATTCGGTAATTTTGCAGTTTCCGGTCAACTGATCGATCCGTTGCCGATATACCTATATAGCAAATCGATGGGGTTTCTTCCTCGCGTGCCGAGAAACGTTTGATCGTTTCACCGTCGAGCGGTGCAGGAAACGACGAGAGCTGGACAAAACAGACTCGGAAAAAGGTGGAAACTCGGAGGGAAAGGAAATCGGGACCACGGTGGATCAGCGGAGCGAGGATAAGTGAAATTGAACAAGAAACCGTGAAATTTTTATCGCCACCCGGCAAAGTCGCGAGGCATGTTCGGCCACGGTTCGATATGAGTGCGAATAGTACTGATTTCGAATTCCGTATAAAATCTTGGTACTATGCACGGGAAGGGGGCAAACGATGTTAAATATTCCAAATTTCTAGCCTCCCCGAAGTGATACCCGCGAGCGACTCTCGCGAACCGTTTAATGTTGTTATAAGTTACAAGTACCCGAAAGTATTCGGGGTCCGTGTTGATTAAATTTCAAACCACTCTCTGGATTACCATTATCATCGACAGACTTCTCGCTCTGAGACATTTGTCTTCGATTTACTTATGTCCCGCGGGAAATCCCCTTTTCAGCTTCCCCGGCAGGTCTAATTTGCAATTCCTTAAAGCCGATAGAAAGACCCGATAAGCGCATAACGAAAAACGTATTTAGCAAAAATTTCGCTTCGATTTTTCGTCCGTATTTCCTTTCAGTTTTATCTTTTTTTTTCTCGTGTCGCTGATCCCTTTGTCTCGTCAATGAGATCTCACCCTGGATATACAGTATCAAAAGCATAGCTGGGCCGCAACCCCTTTTCGGAAAAGCGCGTTACACACTCCTTGACGCTTTTTACTCGCCTTCTCCAAGGGATTCTATTTCACGACTCGACACTCATCCGGTCCCTGCAGGCTTTCACCCGAGAATTCAGAGACAAAAAAAAATAAGGGAGAAAAGGTTGTTTCCGAATCGATATCTCGAACGGTCGTTAAAGTACGGGAAGAAAGACGACCTGATCAACCGGAAACCCGATGACGTTGTCGTACATAAATAACAGCATCGGGCTTGTGTTGATCAACTTACAATTACAACAACGTTACAGCCCGTGACTGCAGTCAGTTCAATCAACGACTAATGGCCAATTACGGGTACCTGTTGACTCAAACCAGTTTGCAATGTCCTGTCAATGCGGACAAGAGCCTTGTGTTCAATATCGCGACATCGTTAAGGTGTTTGCCGTAGTCGAGTATCTCGTACGGCGTCAAAGCAACGCAGTTTGCTTTGGCCTGGCGATCATCTAGGTGCAAAGTGACACGAATAAGAAAGATGGAAAACGTCGTACACCAATCAAGTCAAATTACCCTGGTCCGCGGGCGATACCGTGAAATGGAGAGCGTATCCGATTCGGAGAAATGGCCGCTCTGTCATGTAGGGGAAAAGTTTGAAATTCTCCCAAAGACTTTTAAGCAGATGATTCCGAAGTAAAGACCCAGGATCCGGCCAGACGGCGCTCTTGCATATTTGAGTTATTCGCTAATCGATGTTTGAATTCCTCTCAAGTTTCATTTCTTTTAAAAAATTTACCGGGTACTTTTCCCTTTGTCCGAACGCTCAATCATTCAGGGAATAAAACGACCGACAAAACTCGACTCGGGATACTCCGCTATTCGACCTGCAGCTGTTTGGCTAGTCGCAGTTTCACAGACAACGTACGACCCCACAGGTAAATTTCGTAGCGTCTATTGACCTCCGGGCTACTGTGGTATCCGCACAGTTTGGTACACACCAGGTTCTATAGCCACTTGCGCTTCATACGATCCCTAAAGATCAACAGGCGCTTGTCCATCGTAAGTTCAAGGGTCAAATCGGAGCAGCTGGTTTGGCCGAAGACTAAGTTCCGTCTAATGAAAGCGAGACGTATCCGGTGTGTTGTTCCAACAAATTTGGGATATATAGAATCGTTGGAGACCTTCTGCGCTCCCTCGGAGGAGAGTAAAATGAGACTTTCCGTAAAATAATCCCGAGGTTACAATTAGCCTTAATTAATACCGACTTAATTAGCGCCCCCGACGCTCTTTGTAACCGTCCTCATTTCCACGTGGCGCCTCGAGCGTCGATCTTCTGCTGACAATGAGAATAAGCTCTGCGGATCTCGATTTTAGAACGCGAATGTATATATCTCGAAGCTTTTTACTGTCTGCCAGAAAATAAGCCAAACGCAATTCGATTACGAGGGGCTTGCGTCTCTTATCCCATAAAAAAAACAACCGAATGTGACGCCGGCGTCACGTCAAGAGTTTTCCAAGGACGATTCGCGTGGGGTAGGTCGCACGCGTCGCGGCGCCGGGATATTTCCGAGCACAGCGTCGCGTCGGTAGCAGGGTACCAAAACGACGGCGCAAACTCGGGTATACCGGCCACCGGGTTTATATATCTACGTGTATACGTGTGTTTGCCAGATGGGTCGTCGGGTGGGATGCTGCGAGCTGAGGAGAATCAGTCAGTGGAGTTTGGTCGCCGCTTCGGGCGCCGCGACGCTCCTTCCAGGCGGGAGTCTAAATTTACCGTCTTTACACCCGCAGCGGACCTCTTCGGCGTCCGCGGTCGACTCTTGTGACTCGCTTTTCGGACGCTCCGCTCTATCGGACTCGGTAACTGATAAATACCGACAACGAGAAAACGAAACACTGGAGTAAATGCAGAAAAGTGGAAAAAGACGGTCAGATAGCTTTCGGTTTACATTGGCACGTTCCTAATTCTATTTCAGTTTCCAGTCTCCCTCCGAGGCGGACAGAAACTTTTTGGATAAATATAGACCGAGGACTGTCTCGAGGATGACCTTAAAAGTTAACAGTTTAGAAGAAAGGAGCGCTCCAGCCCCGGTCCGGAGAATCAAGACGATAAAATAAACCGGATTAGTGCATCTGGATATAGTTTCAGGGTGACCGTCAAACGGGGAAAAGCTACCCCGAGGTAACAGACTCTGTGGGGGTAATAAATGTGATTAGTGAAATGTTTTGTCCTGATAGTTGACGGAATAATTAAATTATATCACCAAAATATTGTTCATCCGTTGATCGTTTAATTGAGGACAAAGTTTGGTATAATTAAACGCATTAAGGAACAGTTTCTGTGCTATTGCGTCGATTATTATTTTGACCTTTTTCAACGCGATGCTCAGTTGTGCTTATTGAACTAGATAAGGTCGCAAGAGGAAGGGTGATGTTCTCGCTGTGTTGTTAATGTTAATCACCTGCGTCCCCGAGTGTGGATTTAGCGGATGAAATGTCAGTGTTGTGCGTGCTTTGGGCAACGCTGTCCATTATCGCCTCGGTTCTCGCCTGTTCAGGATTTTATCTGCCATATTGGATCCAGGTAAGAATTTGGGAATCTATTTTTTTTTTTTTCTTCGCTCCAGAAACACTCGGAATTGTCGATTTGACTTTTTTTTGTTTGTCCCGTCCGCATTATGCCACTCGGGGATTTGTGAAAATTCAGACAGATCACATGCGATGAGCGAGTTCACCAGACCTTCGCGGAATATAAGTGGCTTGGAGCAACGAGTCTACCGTATATCCGTTGACTCGCTCATTCGAGTTTGCTAATTAAAATAATTCCCACTCGCTAGCAAACTGTATGCCTTTGAATTTGAAGAGTCGAAACTCTTACCTGAAGGGTAGGGCGTGTACCCAGGCTGCGAAACGGTTCGATGAAAATTGACGGTCTTCGTTAACGAGGCCTTCAGTGAACATGGAGAATTGAAAATTATTGAAATTTCACTTAAAATGGGCGGTGATTTGTTAGGCGAAAGTTTGAAAGCCTGCCATTAGTAAAAATTGCTTAATTTCGTGTTTGGTGAACGGTTTTTCAGACATATTTCACGTAAAAGCCTTCAGCGAGTCTCGTGGTTGCCCATATACCATATGGAATATAGATAAATGTTAGAGAAGGTTGAGTTGCTGCAGAATATCTCTTCCGTATTGAATGATCCAAAAGCAAATACACGGAACACGAATACATGGAATTTGAAACCTTTGAAACTGCAGCGTATGATGCTAATGGAAACTAAATTACGCTCCGTAGTCGACCACGGTTGGAGAAATAATTACTAAGACCGAAACGTCAATGTTAATTTGAACCAGGCATCAATTCGTCTTCTCTAATATCGACGAACTGTTTCGTTGAAATAACTGCGTACATATACGAACAGACGAAACATCAAACGGGCGTACCTTCTCCCAATCGTATTCCGCGATTCGAGTTGATTGTAATTATTTTTCCAGAATTAAATGAACAGGAAAAGCTTATCACGAACCGATCCGAGTCGTACAATGTTCGCTTTCATCTCTAGCGATTATTAGTCCAGATCCCGTCATCTGGAGCTTGATTGTTTTTTCACGAATTCCTTTGTCAATTGAAACGACGGATGAAAATAGAACTCTTTATTGACAGAGAGAAAGATATATGCGATGGACGGTAACATTATATTCTCACAAACCAATTCGGATGTTGATCATTGTTCTCTACGTCTCGATATCAGATGACGTGTAATTAGCTAACGCCATCAATCAGGGGTCGGTATAATCTGACGGTAAAACATCAGAGACTTCCCACAGGGTAATTCTGATTAATACCGCTCCAGAAATTACCATTCAGCTAACTGAATCGGTACCGAAATATCAATTTGTAATATTTGCGCCTCTGGTGTGTAAACGTGGGAAATTATCTTTCACACGTCGATACTATCCGTATTATCGCATCAGTTTGACCTAGACACAGCTGTAAAGGTTCCCAACTGCTGTCAGTACGCCGGGAGGTACCGTAAAATTTCACCATTAACGCGGCGGATCGTTTGCTGTGAAATTTCCATTCCGAATAGTCAAGGGCCTGTATGGTATTAAATCGCAGATACAATTGCCTCACTGCATTTTCACTCGCCGTGAACGTGACGCGGTGTATGTATGCACGATCCAATTCGCCAGTGCATGGCGTCGTTTTACGACAAAGTATCCCAACCCCTGGTGTATTAATTGTTATCGCGTTCAGGTCGCAGTTGTTGATCGAATTGTAGGTGATTGTTGTTGCAATTAGCCCTCTTGTAGAGTTAACTTTTAATCCCCCTATCGAATATCGTAGAGTTGAAGAGTTCGTTATGATAGTTTGTTGTTTGTTCGAATATATGCGGGTGTATCGTGGTTCGAGAAATTTATTCGATGTTTCAGAAACTTTTGACCCTTCGGTTTTCTCGCAACTTTTCCGCCAACAAATTCCGTCGGATGTTCTTCTTCTCATCATTCTTCCACGTTCTAAGTACGTCCCAGATGGTGCAGCTGTCCTTTTACATTCAAGCGCGATCCCTCATCGTCAGGACGAAATAGGAGAGGAAATACTCAGGGAAAAAATATATATATATAGTATATACAAGGCAACGAAGTAAACTCTCGCCTACAACGAATCGGCAATGCTTACTCTCAGTCTAGCGCCAAATCTCTTGAGATCCAAGTTATTCCCCGAGCGGAAAAAAGAGGGACGGTGACAACGACGGCTGACTAAATTTAGTTCGAAGCTCCCTACCTCCGCCTTTCCGCGAGCTAAAACCCACAGGGAAAAGGTAATTATTTTTCAACATCGTTGTCGTCGTGTGTTTCAGGGAAGGCTTTTGGGGAAGGCTGACGCATATTTCAGCTCCTTCCGACGCTGTAATTATCCACGTCTCAGAGCACCAAACGCCGCACCGGAGATAGTCTACGAATGTGCACGATACTCGAGGTATTTCAACGCCACGACACGAGACACCCCTGCATCTCTCTCCTTTCCTCGAAAATCTCTGCTTTATATGCATTAGCCTAACCAGACCTTATACCTACACGGGGATAACCGACCCGTTCCCTGCCTCGAACCGAAGCAAACAGGTCCCGCACTTTGGTCGAAAACTCAGTTACCCTCTAAGCCCTAAGCCGCTTCCAAGTCTGTCCGGGAACCCGGAAACCCACGCTATTTGGAATAGTCAAATATTAACCCATGGAATAAGATTACGCTTTTTCCGCATGCTTAGGCCATCTTTTGTGCAGAAAGGACGCGAATTTCATTGCCAATTAACCCTTCGAAGCACGGTATTCGTCTTTAGTATCGGAACTTGACGGTCAATGAATCCGAATTCAACCCTTCTGGGTGTCCAGCCGTCTGGTACTACATGTTTATTGACAGGACTTCAAAAAGGGGTGGATCTCAGGGAGTTGGTGTCAAAAGTACCAAACTATAAACGGCCGATCAACTGATTCCAAATCTTAGGTCCAAACGTATGGATATTTAAATTCAGAGTGACTATTCGGTAGATGAAATGGGAATCTAAAGTGTATTATGTCTGGAGCTTCAAATTTATGATCAGTGACATTAGAACCCTTGGAGATTATTCTTTTCCTAGAATATATGGACGGCTCTTCGTTCGTGTGAAACGTACATCAATTTCAATCAATTGAGCTAAATGTGTAATTATGTCCACGTAATGACATTTGTTTTTTCGCGTACGTTTCGCTCGATTACTTTCGCGAAAAACAATCTACGCTAAAAACCGTCAACCCAGACCAAGCGTCTTGACACCGGAGCAAAGCTAGAAAGAGTTCTAAAAGTAGCCACCACGTCGATGACGAAGATCGGCCGGATTAGTTCCGATGCAGATCGACTCATTCCCGTAATTACATCCTGGTAGGTACGCGAAGGGTTGTTTTTCCTTCAGGGTTCGTAATTACACGATCGTAAAGTTGCATTGTTACGATAACTTTTAACTGCCGTATCCTCAGTCCCGTTCCACCCCCCACGCACTAATCAAGGTAATGTTCACCCTTTAACGCTCGTTTACCCCTGGTGTGAATCAGCTTCTGGGACATACCGTCTGCCTGGTGGCAAGCCAGCACAGTGACCATGGGGGTCGGCGTAGCCCTGGCCGTGATAGTCTCCTTGACGTTGGTGGCCGCTGCGTCTTCGTTCCTGCCGCACATCCTGAGGATGACGAGGCCTACGCGAGCCCTTGGATCGTTGCAGCTCCTAGCAGGTGAGTTTGTCTTCGCAATTACAAGAGAGTCCATCGCGGTGAAGTTTGACGGTTATTACCGAAGCTCGGAGTGGCTTAGCCATATAAAGTTAACGGGATGTAAAACTTTCTTGGTGTATGCTTGTTATCTAATTTCTATAAGCGGATAACCGCCGGGGGTAGCCTTACCTACATCGTGGTAAACAGTAAGTAAACTTGTTGGGCGAGGTGTGACTCGGCGATAAGCGGTTCTACAGTCAAGTAGTCTTTAAAGCATTAACTCTACCTACCCGAGTTTCCAAGTGATTTGCATCCCGGAAAATATGCCAGAGAGCACCGAAACCCGTGACGACAGCCCGGTGAACCAGCCGCGCGTAAATGTATGATTAACGTGTTACAGCCGTGATGATGTGCGGGGGAATCGTAATGTACCCGGTGGGTTGGGACAACCGGGAGGTCAGAGAGTCCTGCGGGAGTGGAGCCAACGTCTATAACTTGGGTGAGTACACTTTGCCTCATACGTTGCGAGACGTAGGTACTGGATAAATAGACCGCCACTTGGATCCGAGCACATATTCACCGTATAACACATGTACGCGAATCGGATTCCCCGCTCACATGTTTCCATGCGAATATCCATGTGCCGTTGGGGTCGTAAAATATTGCAGTTCTCGTCTATGAGACAATGGGCGAGGGTGTATTAGACCGGGGTGAAATTGGTCCGCATAGCTGGGATCGTGTAACTTTTCCGCGCTTCGTATGGTATTTAAATGGAACAAGCTGGCAACCTTCCACCATGACATCAGGGCGATCACCCGGAGGAGTAAACCCCTCCTTTTACAACCGGGATTATCGGAGAGGCGGGTAACCTCGGCGCCCTCTCGTGCCTCCCGGCTTACGGCGATCCTCTGTTACAGGGAAATGTTCGGTGTCGTGGTCCGCGCACTTGCTCCTCGGCTCAGTCGCCCTGCTGCTGCTATGCTTCGGACTGAGCTTCTGCGCGGCGAGGCACAAGCCGTCGCATCCACATCCCCTGCGAATTTGACAATCAAGATACTCCCAGTCGATCAACGCCTACGCTCAACCCGCCGAGACCGACGTCAAAGACACCACTCTGTCTTTCGTTACCATTTGCTAATCGATCGCTGCCACCGTGATGGTCTCAGAAGCGTAAGGGACGACTAGGGTGAAAAAAAAACATATTTATCAATTACTGATAAGATACACGAAATTTGTATACTGTGTCGAATTATCGATCATTTTCTTGGTTTGAATGTATTTTATTTTGAAAAAATGTTCACACTGTACACGGACGGTGTATATGAACATAACTCACAGATACCCCCCATTGACTTTGTGACTCTGGAAGCCGATATTACGTGCGCTGTTTACGTACTCTGTATGCAAACTATCGGTGCAGTCAACCGGCTCCTCGGCGAGGATCAGGTTTCAGCTTTATCACCCCCAACCGAAGATTAGTATTCAGGGAGAACGCCGAGTTATTATACGGGCGGGGTTAACGTTGATTAAAGAATCGTTTCCACCGAGGTGACGTTCCTTAATTAATAACGGTTCTTCTTTTTTACTCCCTCTTATTCAAAAATTCACATCCTGACCCCTCATCTCGATAATAAATGATATTTTCACGCTCATCCCATGAATATCCCAACTCGCTTATCCCTCGCCAAGGATCCAGTACCTCCCTAATTTGTATTTCCAATCGATTCCCGGTCCCGTTCCCGTTCCCATTCCAATTCCCATTCACCCTTTGCCCGACCATTCCATTATCCGTACAATTCAACGGAAAGACATCTTCGACCCTTCGGAGCCAGAGGTGGATAATTTACAAATGGAAGCAGGACCGATGATCAATCCATAACAAAACAATACCAATTACCCACTCCGTTGTCTTATGATCAATAAATCTAATTCAGAACACGTCACTCTTGTCTCGGATGTAGATTTCGTCAGGGATCGACCGAATCTCCGCACCACAATCGGGAACAAAGAGTCTCTTTCCTACCAATTGTTGATTGAATAGATTTAATTGGACGGACCTTTATGTGAACGTGGTTCGAACCCCGAACCACGGACATTCACGCAGGGACGATCGCTTCTATATCGATCAATCGGCAAGTCGAACACAGCGAATGGAGTTGACCGACCGTATGGGAAAAATATCGGTAACCAATATCAGTTATTAACGTTCCGTATACGGTCCGTGTCAAGTTTCCTGCACGACACGCCCCTTAATGTAGTGACGTTTCAAACGTCTCGATACGCATACCATGTACGATGTTCAATTTATGATTATTGTTTCGGAGTTATTTGATGAATTACGCGAGAAAGACTGACCTTCCGATCGTTGTTAATGAGCGGACAATTAATGTGGTTACGACAAGTTGTTAATTGATGAGCAAATTAATTATTCAACACGTGACAAGACTGTGGAGCTGTTAAAGCGGCTGTAGGGTATCTTTAGGGTGGAAAGATTCTACGTATGGTTTTAGCTTTGTCCAACCAGTCATCTTCTGAGAGAAGAAATAGCGGGAATTATCTTCTGCGAGACTGTCGTTGAATATTTATTTAGTACATGTAAATAAACTCGAAGGAGTCTCGAAAATAAATTCTTGAAACTACTTCGCCTCACACGACACAGGCATAAAAAGTGTGATTCACAACGTGGGAAGAATTTTTTTATTTTCATTATTATAATTATTCTTGTAGATAACAATACCGAGATTGTAGTAAGAACCAAAAGTAACTAGATAAAACCCACCTACTACTCACGTTTGGAAAAAAATTCATAAATGTCACCGTTACATTTTCATCCCTTTGATGTGATCTCATACCTACTTGGAAATCGCCTGACAGCTCTGATCTGATTACACTTCACAGGCACGTGCACGGCCCACTCGAAAAGGTGAGGACATTTCGTTTCGGAGCTTCTTTTTTTGTTTTTATTTGCTCAAAGAAAGCTCTGATCTCTCGTGCACGATATCAGCCAATTTGGACGGATGTATTACGCCACTCTATATGCTCGACGGCGTGAGATTGTTTCAAAGTTACAAAGCTGCAGAGCCAAAGATATAGCTGTTAATTTAGCCTTACGTCCGACGGACGATAAGATCAGTTGTTTTTTTTCCCCTCTATTTTGTTATCGTATAAAGAATATTTTCCTTGCATCAAGGGTCCAATGGCGCGATGATCCCCTAGGAAATTTTACGATTTAAAAATGTGCTAAATCGGGACACTGTTAAATCCACACCATCGCAGATGGTTTGGCTGCTCGTATTCAACCGCGTTGTTCAATGTAAATGCTTTTCGCGGTACTGCTGGGTTTTTTTTTCCTCTTTTTTTTTCTACACGGCACCGGTACCACATCGTTGCAGCGATAAATGTTGAATAATATTTTTCAGTTATACCGCTACGCATCGGTATCGCATTGCATCGTAGCTTTGTTCTATTTTCAATGCATCAGCATGCCGTGTCCTCCTATACAAATTTCAGAATGACAATTAAATTTATAACGATATTCTGTATTCATATTCTGGATTGATTTTTTTTTTCTCCCTTCCGTAAAAAATATAGCACATTTTCGGGTATTTTAGATTCAGTAAAATAAAAATTCCGCGATCGTCGTTGTTCGATATGAATGGGAAACATGTTCTCTGGACAAATTACTCTCTGATCAATATATATGTATACAATTTTCGACTCTCCAAATAATACTGTACAGTATATACCGTATGCTCTCTGGAGTTATGTTCAAACTCCGACGTTCGGTAACTGGAATATTCTGATCAAACGTAATGGCTTTACTGCAAGTCAGCTGGACGGAATCCCGGACTACATGTATCCAATTAGCTAAACTTCATCGAAATTGTTTGCCAGTGTGGGTAATCAGCCAAATGAAATTCTGTGCTTTGAAATATCGAGGAGTCAAAGCACGTATTCAACATTCTATCGACAAGTTGGAATATCGCATGCAAATTTTCTCGCCCAAGTGGGGAAAACAACCGTATACGGATCATTATACCCCTGCGGTAAAATAAACGAACAAAAGTAAGTAACCGGATCGCTTCGGGGAAAAATGTGTGAATCCAAAGTTCATTCAACCGTAGGATATTCATTCTGGTCCATATACCGAATTGTCTTCGGGCACGCGATTGTCTGCAGACGAACAGTTTCCCCCGGTAATCTTTTACCGCCTGTATACCACCAACCCCAGAGTTTTTTGAGACACCCCGTTTTACGCCGGGGAATCCGCTCGAAACTATTCCAGTGTTGCGAAAATTGTTGAAGCCCTCAAACTTGCGGTTAGCGAAACTTGCTCCCGAAGTTTTACGGAAGAATTTAAAGCGCGGTATACCGCAATGATTTCACAAAATCGGGGTCGACCCTCAAAGTCTGGACTCACACGAGCGTTATACTTTGACTGAAGAGGTACCGCGCGATTATTTGTTCCCGAAACCCAATCAACCAACGTCAGATTCAAACCGGTCATCGATACTGGAACTATATTTCGGTTCAGTTATTTACCAATTTAGGGAGTGTCAATCATTCGGATAGACAGAATTTAACGCTGGCGAAATAAAAAAAAGAAGAAAAAAATCGATACACGTTACCGTTTCGAATATCTACCGAATTGGGTTGTAAAAATTCAATCCGCGTGACGCAGGCTTAAGATTATCGAAATATTCGCACCAATCTCTTTACGTTTGAAATATATTCGAAAATAAATCTTGTCTATCGAATTGCACAAATTCTTCATGCAAATTGAAATGCAAATAGGAAAAAAAAAATGAAAGAAACTCTCTTATCGGTTGGTCTCGCTCGTAGAAGATCGACGAGAAGAAGCTTTCGATCCGTTCGTTCAAGACGAATGTGGAATGTACAACTTAAATGAATAAAAAATAAATAAAAGGTTGATATAACTGCGGAACCCCACGCCTGTAGCAATCGTTCCAACAGATGTTCTTTCATTGCGTATACGTATACGCATACCTACGTATATGACGTAACATTATAATGCGAGAAAGCGATAAAATTTATGACGTACCCTTAACCCTTAACCACCTTACGTATTTTTCATGAATATAAATAGCTACTGCAGCTATGTAACGATAATATGTTCACCCGTAAAATGAATTGTATATACCTATATATATATATATCATAAATGTTATGTATTATTATATTTTATAATAAAAAAATAATAAATAAATAAAAAGAATTTATACATAAATTGTACTCTTTCGCACGCATAGAATTTTCATTTAACACCATCGAATCATCCCTTGTATCCCTCGGATATCAGAGCAGGTATATTTATACGACGTGACCGAGCTGCAGTTTCGTTTTATTATTTCAACAGAGAAGTTCAGTAATTAAAGGAACAAACAAGGAAACAAACGAACTAACCGTGCGAATATGACAATATTTATCGAGGTTTTGCATGTACATACGTACCGATGCTGACACGACACGTTTAGTGACTGATTTATCCCGAGTTAAGTGAATTATTGGTTTTCAATATCTGACGGCCAATTTTACTGCGAAGTAACGCTTGTACTGTTTTCATACAAACTGGACACCTGTATCTCTCTCAGTTGCGCTAGCTAATTGAATACACCGTACCCACTTTCGGCCATGTTTCGGTCCGCTACGCAGCAATGAGTGTTTTTCTATGTAGCATCACTGCACTGCAGTAAATTTTACTGGATTAAACAAGGGTGCGAGTACTTTTTTCCGATTTTTTATTCTCTCTTCGTACATTTTCGCCAGACATTGCAAACTGGCTGGGTTATCCGACTTAAATTTGTACGTATATCGTGACAGATCACGAATAAGCACGATGATTAGAATGTGAAATATTTGTTGATTTATCGAAAAAATTAAAACGAAACAGAAGTTCATTAACGCTCACAGTTTTTCGTAGTAATCGATTCGGTTTCAACTCAATTCCAGGGCAGAGTACCGCTTAACCCAATTCTTTATCCAACCCCCTACCGCGTAACAAGAAGTCAGTTGTACGTAATTAATTAAATTATTTTCAAACGAGCGACTGGGAGTCGAAAAAAAGCAACGTGTATATTTGTACCGTATGTAACAACGCGCCCACACGTTATTATGTTTTGTTAATGAAAAAAAGGGGGGGTGTCAAATAAACTAGACTGATAATAACATTTTCAGAATGAAACCTTTAACTTTGTTAGCCTCGCTTTGTTTG
Source organism: Euura lappo (assembly GCA_018257835.1). NCBI lineage: Eukaryota > Metazoa > Arthropoda > Insecta > Hymenoptera > Tenthredinidae > Euura > Euura lappo. The sequence goes on from JAEUYN010001652.1 coordinate 164,979, forward strand.
TTACGGTTGTATTTTATATATTTGCAGTGAACTGCATAACGAGTTGGAAACCTGGAAGGGGCTGTGTGTTAACATTACACAGTTTTCTCTTTTTATTTATTTTTATTTATTTATCACCGTGGTTGGCATGCATTCGTGTAAATTGTGAATTCAATGTCTGAAACTACTGCTGGAAACTGTTTTCAAATCGAAATAACTTTTTCCGTTTTGACAGCCAGTCAATGTCGAAAAGGTGAATTGACAGATGTGAATATTTATTTTCCATCAAATATACAATTGAAATTGCCTCGAAATTGTTTTTAATTCCGTACACTGATTAACCCGGGAGTTTTTTTTTTTTTTTGTGGGGGTAGAGCGCGTAGGCGATGGTGCACGTGAACATTATCAGAAAAAAAAGAGACAAAGTAGTCGCTAATCATCTCTGCGCGTTGTTTATCGACGCGAGTTAACTGGGGATCGTTAACGTTTAATTGTGTTATTAGTATCGGATTCTCGTCAAATTTATTATAGCTCCGTTTACAAAAGCCCCAATGCTGATCCGGTAGCATTACCTGTTTTAAACAACGAGGTACGCTAAAGCCAACATTGTTCGGAGAAAAAAAGAAAACACCCGGTAAATTTCCTCTTCGTTCGGAAAAAGTATTTCTTTCAAATAACCAATTAATTACTTCTTTGAAATCGATCATACTTTCGAATACTAATTCAGTTTTAATTTATCAATCAATATTCATTATCCATGTCAATGGATATAAATATGATATTTCAATGTTCACTCCATATGTATTTTAATTACTATACATGTGTTTATAGCAGAGTCGGAATTGTAATTCCATTAGCGGATGGAATGCAGTCCTGAGAAGATAACACCACGTGGGAAACGCTTCTCGAGGGTGACTTTGCATTCGTCTGCATTTCTCATTACGACTGTGTTTTGCCTTAATGAGATTTGTGCCGCATCTTGTTAATGACTTGCTGTTTTTCAATAGTTTTTTTTTCCAGGCTATAAGCCACTGACGAAATACGAATGGAAAAGTTTTTGAAGTGGTTACGTCAAAATTGTAGCGTTCCTCATTATTTCACTACAACAAGCTATACGATTTTCGTAACTACGTCGTTAATACATACATGTATATATATATTATACATATATACACGATGGCCTACTAAAGGTGCTATTAACGATTATGACCAAGGGTTTCCGCGTTACCACCCTATTTAGACTGCGCTCAAAATTTATTCCACTAATTAGAACATGTTCCTCGGATTACAGTGTGAACAAAATATATTCGAGCGATTAAACTATGGTTCCTATCACACCTTACC
>JAEUYN010001653.1:0-134022 GCA_018257835.1 Euura lappo
AATCCGATGCCCTTCTCCCAACGGCATAGTGAAATGTGCCGTAGCCCAAATCCGATGCCCTTCTCCCAGGGGATAGTGAAATGTGCCGTAGCCCAAATCCGGTCCTCTTCTCCCAGGGGGATAGTGAAATGTGCCGTAGCCCAAATCCGGTCCTCTTCTCCCAGGGGATAGTGAAATCTGCCGTAGCCCAAATCCGATGCCCTTCTCCCAACGGCATAGTGAAATGTGCCGTAGCCCAAATCCGATGCCCTTCTCCCAGGGGATAGTGAAATGTGCCGTAGCCCAAATCCGGTCCTCTTCTCCCAGGGGGATAGTGAAATGTGCCGTAGCCCAAATCCGATGCCCTTCTCCCAGTGGGATAGTGAAATGTGCCGTAGCCCAAATCCGATGCCCTTCTCCCAGGGGGATAGTGAAATGTGCCGTAGCCCAAATCCGGTCCTCTTCTCCCATCGCCAGAGTGAAATGTGCCGTAGCCCAAATCCGATGCCCTTCTTCCAGTGGGATAGTGAAATGTGCCGTAGCCCAAATCCGATGCCCTTCTCCCAGGGGGATAGTGAAATGTGCCGTAGCCCAAATCCGATGCCCTTCTCCCAGTGGGATAGTGAAATGTGCCGTAGCCCAAATCCGATGCCCTTCTCCCAGTGGGATAGTGAAATGTGCCGTAGCCCAAATCCGATGCCCTTCTCCCAGTGGGATAGTGAAATGTGCCGTAGCCCAAATCCGATGCCCTTCTCCCAGTGGGATAGTGAAATGTGCCGTAGCCCAAATCCGATTCCCTTCTCCCAGCGGCATAGTGAATTTCGGTGGAGCCCAAATCCGCTCCTCTTCGCCCAGCGGCACAGTGAAATTGGACGTAGCCCAAATCCGCTCCTCTTCTCCCAGCGGCACAGTGAAATTGGACGTAGCCCAAATCCGATGCCCTTCTCCCAGCGGGACAGTGAATTCCAATGGAGCCCAAATCCGCTGCTCTACTCCCAGGGGCATAGTGAAATACAGTGTCATCCAAATCCGCTCCTCTTCTCTCATCGGCATAATTTTAGGCAATGAAACACAGATGGAATCCTCAGATCTGGGCGGCATAATTTTAGGCGATGAAACAGAGATGGGATCCTCAGGTCCGGGCGGCATAGTTTTACTCGATGGAACACGGATGCGATTCTCAACTCCGAACGGCATGGTGAAATTCGATGGAGCCCAAATGCGATCCTCTCCTCCGGACGGCATAGTGAAATGGGGTCGAGGCGAAATGCAATTATTGCACACACGAAACCTGGCACCATTTAAAGCTTGTATCTGGCCTTTAATTGGTTCACTTAAATCTCTCACTCGAAAACTGAAGGCACCTCAGAAATTTTGCTAAAGACTATTATTCTTAGAATTTCGCAAAAAATTTGTTTCTCCAATTTTTTCGATGTAGGGTAAATCACTCGGTATAATCAAACTGTATATACCAATGTATAATCTATAATATTTGTAGCACTACAAATCAAGTTGTTGATCCTGAGTCTAGATGAGAAATCAAATCACTTCAGTCAGTGATTATGCGACTACATTTTGCGTGCCGTAGCTTTTAGTCAATAAATAATCAACAAAAGAAAACGGCAAATTCACACTCCTGCGCAAGCAGTCTAGACTCACATAAGCTACTGGAGCACACTGGACATGTATATATTTTCATGATATTACTATAATAAATTTTCATATTTTTGTGACTACTATAAGTTTATTCTTATATATATTACTTGTGACCCAATACAAGCTCCTCTTATATTTGATACCAATCGAAAACAGCATTTTTTTTTCAGCCTCAGTTATTTTCATTCTTCATCAGAGTACATAAAATCCTCATCTGAACGTAGTTACATGGTCAGAGTAATATTGAAGAATTAGTATATTGTGTATCAAGGGCGCAAGACACTATTTTTCGAGTGTGAAATTTGCAGTACGAGCCGAACGCGAGTGTACTGCAATCACACTCGCCAAAATAGCCTTGCGCCCGTGTTGCACACGATTTTTTTCTCAACACCTGGTCTGCAAAAATGCCTCTTTTCCGCATGCCGTGCGTAAAGTTCGATTTTACGTACGCAAGCGTGCGTGTAATCGGACTTTACGTGCGTTTGTGATGAAAAATTTTGTTCGATACATGTGCGAAAGTTGTTTTTCTACTCGTGAGATTGTCACCCTCGCTTTGCTCGGGCGACAAACCTCCCACTCGTGCCAAAACAAACCTTTCGCACTTGTATCGAAATATACTATTTCAGACCGAGTGATCGGGCGCAAAACGGAACTTTGCGCCGAAAAGATCTGTTTTGCGCCGGCTCAAGAGGTATGAAAAGTGGCATTTTTCGACCGGGTGTGAGAAAATGAAATTTCCTTCTTACAATTAGTACATGTGCAGTTCTAATTCCACATTGCTCATCATAAAGATATTCAAATTTTGCCGCTCGCCGTAACTACAGTTCTCGGCTGTTCGCTGCGCCCCCTATAACGTGGGATTTTTCGACAACTCTTTGACGTCTAAATGTGGGGAGATATGTCCCTTCCACGGACTTCGTGGTCCCTTCTACCTACTCCATGGTCGAGTCTCATTCTTCGCCGTGTTGGTACGCCTGAATTTCCGTAGTTCTCGATAAATCGACCTTGGAGTCTTTCCGATTGAGATATATCGATCGCGCATCTGTTTAGGTGAAGTGTTTTGCGGCAGCTACAGACAGTAGTAGATATACAGTATTTATTCTTTGAACATTGTCGAGTGTCGACGTGATTAGTGATGGGCGATGTTGAGAAAAAAAATCGATGTTTTAATAATCGATGTTTTTAATCGATTATTGAAAAAAAAATCGAAACATCGATGTTTTTTTTTGTTTTGGTGATTTTTTTTTGGTGATCATGGTTTTGGTGTTTTTTTTCTTTTTTTTGGAGGGGGGCGGGGGAGGGGGGCATAATACTGCTTTTCATTTACAGCTAAGAGGTGACAAGCTATAGATGTCAAAGTACTTGAAAAATTAGACAAGAACTAAAAATATTAAAAATACTTTTTATTCACTGTAACCATAATTTTCAGATTTTTATTTTGTATCATTATCCGACCCACGCCAATACACCATTCACGGCGGTTTCCACTCGTTTTCGCGAAACTGCGAAAGTCTGCAAGACTCCGAGTGGCGTCTAAAATGGCGCCCAAAGTGACATCGATGTTTCGAGAAAAACATCGAACATCGATTAATCGAATCTCAAAAACATCGGCTCAAAATAATCGATTATTTAAAAAAAAAACATCGAACGTTTCGATTAATCGGCAAACATCCACTAATCCCATCAGGCAAGTGCGAGACGCTCGTGAATCGGACTGACATAAGAGCGAGTATACATCCCCTAGTGATGGGACATCGACATCGAAATATCGAAAACATCGATGTCTTCAGAGCGATGTATCGATATTTTGCATCGATGGCGTCCGACCGATATATCGATGCCTGACATCGATTTCAACTTTCGATGTAGATGTTTTGCGCCCTTGACAAACTCTACTTAAATTCTGATATCAAATTCCAAATACGCGTCACGTGGTGTGATATTTTTGCAAATTTGGAGTAACCAAATAATTCGTGATATTTATTGATTGGATGAATATACTATGGATTCGAAATTATACCTTCACAATTTCATAATTCGATAGAATAAATCTTTCTAATGTATTTCAAATAAGAGCCCCAATTATAGAAACGAGTTATTAAGAACTTAAAAATCTATAAAATAGTCTCTTGTATGCGTATAAATATGGCCACTCACTGTATTCAATATTGAAAAGAAAAAAAAGGAAAACATCGATGTTGACATCGATATTTTTTTCTAACATCGATATTTTGTTTCACATCGATGTTGGCTCTCCGATGTATCGATGTGTGGAACATCGATTATTTTTATTTCGATGTCCCATCACTACTCTCTCGCGTGGCCGAACGCACCCGACACACGGACGACTGAAGCGTGCGCCGTTGGTTTCGGAATGGGACGTTTCCTCGTTTACTCACGGTATATGTATGCCCAACGCTAGGAGTAAACGTTTCATTTCATTTCAATATCATGAATCATATTAGTCTCCGACTAGATAGGTATACAAAAATATTCACAGAGGTCCCTTAATAATTTGAAAATCAGATTTATATGGGTCAAAGTTATAGAAGATCTGTGAAGTTCCAAAGTTATTTCGAATATAATATTCGAATATACGTTGAGTCAATATTTATAGAAGAGATAGTATAGTTTTGTCTTGAGGCTGCATTCACATGGGCCTGAATTCACCGGATCGGAACGGAATCGCAATCTAGGGAGTTTTCGAAGAGCCAATCAGAGACGTTCCGGTCATTCTTCGTTCCGATGAGAATATGTATTATATCCTACGTTCACATGGACCGAAATTTGCCGGAATTCACGGGGACGGAACGCTCAGTGGCGAATTAGAGTGTTCCTTTCTACCGGGAATTTCAAAAATACTCATTCTGATTGGCTCCCGCTCGTTCCGTTCCTGAAAATTCCTGTCCATGTGAACATAGGATTTTAATAGCAACGGAACGGTTTACTAACACAACCGTGCAGTTAACCTCTAAACGCTACGCAATACAGCAACAAATATTTCATTATTAGCGGAGGGTCAAGATTTATTGACGGGCTGTAACCTGTAAATAATCCAAGATGCATGCAAATTTGAATATTGGTTATATCACATGCATTTACAATTATTTACATACATTTCATTGTGTATGGAATATGGATAAATAGAAACAAAAAATCTCAAGATACAAGACTATCTCAGTGCCCCGGGAATATTATTTATTTATTCAATTGTTCAATTCTTCACTCAACAATACTGTCCTCGTTGCGCTTTCGCACACAGATACACGCGTACGGCAAATCACTAGGTTCCGACGAAACATGACGAATTCTCGTGATGCACTCGGAACGAATTGAACGGAACGTCTCTGATTGGCTCTTCGAAAACTCCCTAGATTCCGATTCCGTTCCGATCCGGTGAATTCAGGCCCATGTGAATGCAGCCTAAGGAGGCACTGGAGGCAACTGCTTCGCGTGCGTAATTTGAACAGTGAGGTTAGGGAATGAGCGGTGTGCGTGTTTGTTACTGTGTTCCGTGTTGACCAGTCGAGTTCACAAAAGATGGAATTACTGCCAAAATCCCACGAGGAATTTAGCCAGCAATCTTATTGGAATACTTTCTTCACAAAGAGAGGAAAAAAGGCGTTCGAATGGTGAGAAGACTCGAATTATTGTGGAACAATTCAACCATAACCTAACTTTAACGCTAGCGTAACTTTAACCGTTTTCGTGCGTGTTTCGAGACATTGTTCGCTCATTAATTCGCCCGAATCACTCAATTCTAGGTACGGCGAGTATCCCGAGCTTTGTGGGCATCTTCACAAGTACATTAAACCCAAGGACGACGTGTTGATGATAGGATGCGGTAACTCAACTCTCAGTATGGACCTCTACAACGTTGGTTACAGGTTCGTCATTCAAATTAGCAATTTAGTTGATCACTTATTTCTATCGAACTCACTTTTTCCATGATTTGATCACTCAAGTCACTTTTTTGGTCGCAATTTAGTTTCGCACTGTCAAAATATCATTTTTTATCTCAAATCGGTTCGGTATCATGCAAAAACAAATCTCCGTCTCTAGAAATGCTAGAGTCACCCATATGAGGCGCCAGTTAAGGATCTACCTTCACGCGCGCAATATGCAAAATTGGGTAGCGTGCAATAATGTAGAAAAGTACACGCAGTTTTTGACCAATGTTGTCAGTTCACCGAATTCAACACCCTGAGTATAGGCGCATACATGCAAGGCGACGAACACACCAGCAATCTGCTTGTGAAGATGCTTAACTGGTGTATTATCTTCTTTTTTTCTCAAATCTGTTGGATATCGTGCAAAATCGCTTCAAATTATTCTTGTGTTCTACTCCAATTAGAATTACAACCCATTGCAACGATCGTTGATGTAGTTACTGAGTTATAATGATTTTTCCCAGTCACTATTAGTCACTTTTTAGAGTAAACTAGCCGGTTTTAGCCAAAAAGCTCATCGCTTTTTTGCGTAAGGCACGATCGCACAGTGCTGGTTTGTTTTGAAATAGTGTTCAAAATCCCCCGAAAATTCCCAAAATTTTGATTCGTGATCAGAAGACTGTATTTCAAAGCTCGCTGTTGTATCCTCAAAATAGACAAAGATAGCAATCGCCATTTCTGAACCGGGAGTCGGATCGGGTCTAAAATGAAATTTGCACATATTTGGGGTAAAGAAAGTATCCTCTGCAAATTTCATCGAAATCGGTTCAGCGGTTTGGCTGAGCTCGCGTTTACAAGCAACTTCAGCGATTTTACACCAAGACGCCGATGCCGGAAAAATCCTAAAAAATTCCCAAAATTTTTATTCGTCATGAGAAGACTGTATTCCAAAGCTCGCTGTTGTATCTCCAAAATTGACAAAGTTAGCAATCGCCATTTCCGAACCGGAAGTCGGATCGAGTACACAAACAAAATTGCACATCTGCAGACTGAAAACAGTATCCAGTGCAAATTTCATCAAAATCGGTTCAGCGGTTTGGCTAAACCCGTGTTTACAAGAAATGGGGGGGTCACATACACCACTCTTGAAAATGCTCGAAAACGACTACCCAGGTGCCAAAACGTGCTCCCTACATGATTTTAGAATTTCTACTCGATCCGACGTTTTTAGCGATGGCGAATGTATAAGGCACTCTTCTCACTTACTTTGGGCCTCTCACTTCTCACTAATGTGTCGCTGAGTTAGCGTCATCCATGTTTCAGGAATATCACCAATATCGACATTTCGCAAGTCGTGATAAGGCAGATGATTGATCTGAACAAGTCACAGAGGCCTGACATGATTTTTGAGCAGATGGATGCGACCGCGATGAGCTACGGAGACGACAAGTTCAGCGTAGTCTTGGACAAAGGAACTCTGGATGCTCTGATGCCGGACGAAAGCCCAGAAGTTGTATCCAGAATCGACAAGCTCTTTGGCGTAAGAGAAGAGAAGATAACACGAATCGGATTCCAGTAGATTATCTGACAGCGTGTTCATTATTCCCAGGAAGTGACAAGGGTCTTGAGAAACGGGGGACGATACGTCTGCGTATCGTTGCTGCAGGAACATATCCTGAAAAAGTTACTCTCCTACTTCCCCGAGGCTGGATTCATGTTCAGAGTAATTCGCTGTTTTGAAGCCGAGCTGAAAACGCGAGAGGAAGACGGCAATGCGATGCCAGTTTTCGTAGTGATCGCTACAAAGTTCAAGAAGCTCCTCCAGCCTGTGAGTTTCGGTCGAATCGACAGAAAAAGCGAATATCCCTTACGTCACGTTGAATCGTTTGTGATTTTGATAGGTTCTTGAAATCGGTCTGATCGAAGGTACCTTAGAACGCGTTTCTACAACGGATGATATCGTTTCAGCCGTAAAATCCGCCCAACAAATGGCCGTTATTTGCTCCGGACTGAACAAAGGAAATGTAATGGACGTTGGCGAGGTTTCGTTGGACTTGTACAGACCCGGAGACAAGCATCCGAGATACGTTATATACGTACTGGACCAGCCGGTAGCCAGGGAAAACGGGGTATACGCAGCTTTCATAGTCCCCCAAGGGAGGCAGGTCCACATTTTGAAATTTCAGTCTCATTGTCTATAAAGAATTTTATGTGAAATTATTGATGATATATGTAACAGAGAAACACTGTGGCTTTTTTGCACTAAAGAGGGACGTCAACAGTTGCTTAAAACGACGAAGATGAACAGACTGGCGATAGTGACTCTGCGCAGAGAGCACGCCTACGAAAGTCTTGAGACTGTTAAAACTGAGCTGGGTGTTAGCATTCGGAATCTCGCTCCCGCCGGCGTTGACAATAACACTCGAATTCCCTATTTATCTTTGGAGTCGAGCGTAGGTAAGCGAGAAGTTTGCCACGAGGGCAACAGCAAATTCAGTGGTAACTTCGTCATAGAGGAAGTCGAAGACGATGACGGGTCGTTCTACAGAAGATTGATATTCTTAGACAATCAATTCGTCATCCAGAGCGAAGCTAAACTGAAAACAGGCGAGTGAACCTGAATTTCCTCGATCATTTTCTATTTATAACAATTTATAACAATTTTATCCGTTCTCCGCAGTTAAATCTAGACGCGGAAAAGCGAAGAAGGTCGTTGACCCTGGTTATCTGGCTTGCGAACATCACATTTACATGAGTGTCGGAGTTTCTATGACCGCCACCAGTAGCAATGATCGACAGAATGAAATCGCTATCGTCGGACTCGGCGGCGGAGGTCTCTGCACGTTTTTGCGTCAAGCTTTACCGGAGGTAAGAGGTTTTCGTTCAGTCGTTGTTTATTCTACTCTGATTTGCATTTGTTTTTTTCAGATCAAAATCACAGCCGTTGAGATTGACGAAGTTATGTTGAAAATAGCGACGGATTACTTCGGCCTGGTGCAAGACGACAGGCTCAAGGTCGAGATTACAGACGGTTTAAAATTCATCCAAGACTCTGCTTCCGAGGGGAAGAAATTCAGCGCAATCTTGTTCGACGTAGACAGCAAAGACACGTCTGTGGGAATGAGTTGTCCGCCGAAGCAGTTTATCGAGAGTCCTATCCTCCAGGCGGTCGCTAAATGCATAGGAGACACGGGAGTCTTCGTTCTGAATTTAGTCTGCAGGGATCAGGAGTTGAGACGCGGAGCCATAGGCGTGCTAAAGTCGGCTTTTGAATCCGTCTACTCTTACAATCTCGAAAGCGACGTTAACGAGGTAGTTTTTTGTACGAATTTTGAGACCAAGGAATGGAGAAAGGAAGTAAAGCTCGCTGCCGAAACTCTCAATCGCCAAGTTATAACGAAAAAATTGCAGAATAAGGATATCGTCGATGCTACTAGCCTGATGGAATCATTGACGATGGAATTATGAGCCTTGATAAATTTCTCTCGATTGAGTTGTAAGAGCCTCACGAAAATTAGGCTCCCCTAAGATCACGAATATGGAGTCAGATTTTCGAAATTTGCAACAGAAACCCGGAAAAAAAAGTCCGATTCGCATGAGGAACGTTGTCTTCGATTTTTTTCGAATCTGTGATCACGAATTCGAAATCAGTCTGAGAACGAACAAAAACAAAAAAAAAAAAAACAAAAAAACGTTAGGATTCCTAATTTGATTATTTTAATCACTTCAAAGAGGAATCCGATCTGAATCTGAAACTTGAAAAAATACTAAAAGATGTTAACGTTTATCGTATCCGTTGTATTATAGATTGTATCACTGTAGATATTTTTGGAGCAAGTTTTTTTTTAATCAAAAGTTTTTCTACGAATACTTAATTTGTATTTTGTAAATCTCATTATCCTCTCTGCTCGCATCAATAGATAGTTTTCGCTACCTTCTTTGTTTTGTTTGAATAAAAGTCGTTTTGCTTAATGTTTTTTACCAGACGTATTCTCAGAATTTTCAAATTCAATTTTGTAAAAGGCGCGCCGCATCCGAATAACCTGGTAGGTGGCGCCACGAGTTGATCTACAAGGTGGCGCCCTCCCCGCGTTCGGTCTTCCATCCGCGAACTACTTTTCCCGCAAAAATATAACGCGCCAAAAATACGAACCGTCGACGACGGTTGAGGATTTCAAAAACTAGGAGAAATGTCTAAATACTTATTTTTCTTTCCTTCTGTTTGCAATGAAACAATTATTTCCATATTCTGCAGATCGATGAGTTCCAATCAGATTTCCGTATTAATTAGGGAAATTTAGTGGAATAAAAGAACAGAACTTTTGTTTTAAAAATTATTTTTCAACAATTGTTTATTTTAACAGAAACAATGTACTGTTTTTTTTTTTTTTTCTATTCACCATTAATTTCTACTATACATAATATATATGTGACAGTTAAAAATTGTAAAATAATACAGAGGATGATATAGTGTTGTTTTTTTCTACTACTGTCAGATATAGAGTGTTGTGAATTAAAGGAGCATAAGTATAAATGTGAATTGAAAGGGTACAGCAAGAAGAGAGTAGTAAGTATCACAAAAATTTACATTAAACGCATGATGTATAATTGTATTAATTTCTAAAAATAAAATACTACAGAGTGTTCGTAAGCACGATATAAATAAATGCGCTCAAGCAATATGTACATCTATTGTGTATTTACGTTGTGTACGTTTATACCTAATTGTAAGATAAAATTAAGTATTACAGGGCCGCGCTGATACTGATGTCGAGTCAAATTTCAAATTCCTTCTTCGATCACGAACGATTCTCAGTGACGAATAAACATCTTTTTTTTTCAGAAGATAAGAAACAATATTTGGGAAAAAAAAGATGAAAATTATGCTTAAAAAAATGTGCAGTAAATTCAACGTGTAATGTATAATCTAAAAATACTGTTTCAATAAACTGGGTGTATTTTTCCGTTATACGAATATAGTTTATTGTTAGCTATTAATTATCTAGGCCTATTACGTCTTAATTTTGTTGTTTTTTTGTTTTTTGTTTTTATGAATACAATAAGGAAACAAATTAAGCGTCTATAAATAAATAAAGACTATTTTAAAAATGTACATTATTCACCTTAAATCTCTAATATGCTTCAATATACATACTAAATAATGAAACGACGAAAAAATACGATGATGTGTATCGAAGTCGTCCGTTTATCTATTAAAATATTCTCTTTATTATTTTAAATTATTATTATTTTCTTTTTTTCTTGAATCTTTTCTCTTACTTTTCACAAAAGGTGAAATATTATTAGAGACAAATATTAGCAAAAATATAATTTAGTATATAATTATTAATTTTCTTCTTCTTCTTCTTCTTCTTTATATAAAACTTTGTTTAAAATATATATATATATATAAAAGAAACAACGATTTGAGCAAATACGTATTTCCTAAATTAATAATATATATATATGTATATATATTTATATAATATTATCGAAATGTTATTGTTATTGCACATAGGTACGCGAATAGTACCATTAATTTATTAATACTTACACTAAAAAACAAAAAAAACTTATCATTAATTACCAATAAAATATTTCTTTCAACTATAATATATATCCGCCTGTATTTTCTTTTCTATTTTCTTTTTTTTTTCAAATTTTGTACCTAATCATAAGTATGTACAATATTGTAGGTATATAAATTCTCTGTGCATTATCGATCACGTATAAATTTATGTACACGCGCACGTTTGTATAACAATTTTCATATTTCATTATTTTCGTTGAGAATATTTTTATTGCAAACTCGCTTCGGTACTTAAATGCGAGCGATAGGTTTTCAAAAAATAAATTTCATTATCTTCAAGGCACTTTTTTTTTTTTTTTTGCACGATGCATTTGTCACGTTTCTAGGGTATAAATATCCAAAAGATATGTATAACATACATAATAAAGTCGCGAATCATTCGTCGTCACGTTTCACACGCTAAATGTACGTGACGATTGTAAATGCTGATTTGGAAGACATGTGTGCTTATTATTTCATGTGTATAACGAAAATATCCTCTTTGTTTCAAAGTATGTGAGAATAAAATTTCTCAACATGGTACTTTTATTCAAAATTTGAACACAGAGTACTAAAGATATTCGAAGTAACGCGGCTCGATTTGAAAAAGATTTGAGAAAATTAGAAAAAAAAAGACCGATTTCGTTAAGTACTTTGATTCAGATTCATCGAACACTGTGATATACCAAAATACAGTCCAACCTCTCTATAGGGCCGCCCAGGCCCCCAAGGGGAAGAGTTTTTCCAGGAACTGAGGTACCCCCACTTTGCCATCTTCGCTAGTCGCACGACTCGTCTTTCGTCTCTTTCTCGAGCTCACGTTACATGGTAGAGTGGGGGAACGCTGCGAGCGAGTTATAGGGGGAACCGGCTCTATTGGGAGGGGCCTTATAGAGAGGTCGGACTGTATGTGATTCTTCCATGTTTTGTGTAACGTTTGATGATAATTCTACATATAATTCATAAATACAATATGTTTTTATTTTTTTCAACGGACGTACCTCGGGCAGTGAATCTGCACGTAGGTACAGATGAATAATACCTGTTCAGTCGAGTCGTGAGTCTCGTTTCCGTTATCAATAAATATGTGCTATTAAAAATAGGTATTAAAAAGAGGCTAGGGCGTGAGCTACGTCGTCACACCGCGCATTGAAAGAAAAGGTGCGAAAGCGACATGATAATGGCGGAGTCTCCGGTGTATCGAATATCAAGCCAGCGTCATTGCTTGATCGGCTTTTTGAAAACTACTTCGGTTTTTCGTACTGGACGTACCGTCCGACGTTCTATTCTAAGGGCTCGGTTCAGGTCAACCGCAGAACCCAGAGTCTCCGCCGCCATTTGTCAGTTTCCGGTACTGCTAGGTCGCCTTCCGGGAGCTTGCGTCGTGGCTGCGGCCGCAGCCGCCGCACTCAACGCCGGTAACGGGGTTTGGTGGCAGTGCGCGCAGTGCAGGCAAACCGTACATGCTCCAAGTTTGCGCGCCAATAAAGCTCGCAGCTTCAGCGCCGGGCCCAACTTCATGCCCATCGGACCCGTCAGGTGGTCCTCGGAAAGAAGCGGAAGCGCCGCACCGTCGATCCGGTGTTCCCGGAAGTTCTGCAAAAACAGACAAAAAAGATACAAAATTAGCGATTTTAGATTGCAAAAGTGTCGAATAATGATGAAAAGCTTTCAAACAGAGGAACGGAAGGAAACAGACAAGCAGTGGTTCTTTCCTTCGATGATACCAATGAGTGTATCCTGTTTTCTTGCCTAATTGTAGGGAAGTTTTCAAGGAACCTTGATTTGAACGTATTTCCTGAATGAATCAAATTCTCCTCAAGAGGTCGTGCCTTCGACCACCAAGAAGTCTAGATTGAGGGGAGTTCTTCTCTCGTCAAGATTACAACTCCTTCAAGAAACACCAAATAAAATTTGACCAACGCAATCCAACTGGGAGACTTTTCCCATCACAAGATCATGTTCATCTGAACGATAGAGTGACCACTAGGTAAGCGCTAGTGTCGAATCTAGGGAATATTTGAATTTCGAGTTTCAATAAAACAAAACCTTGTGTTACATCTGAGTTTTTAACGAGCAGAATGGAAATTCCTGACATTATCAACAATAAATACGACAAAAAGTGTTTTTTTTTTTTTGTTGAGAAAATGGTCAATAATAAAAGGTAAGAACATAACCCAATCGGTTGTTTCCTCATTCGTCCAGTAGATGGCCAGGCCAATAGCCGAATGTTTTATCGTCAATTGTTCGGTCGAGGATTTCTCCGGATTTAAATGTATATTAAAGCGATAATTACTGGGTAAAAAACTATACCCCCGGGGTGTATATCGCGTAATAATAACAATCTACCCGCAGTAGTAGTGGTTAATAATGAACGTGGTCTCGGATAGGTATAATTTCTTTCTGAATAGATGAATCGCGGTCTCTGCCTCGCCTGAGCCACACGCGATACATCCGAAGCCATATATTCATGTGCCACGGCAAATAAATTTCTTGAGGTATAAGGAACAATTTCATTCACCTCGAGGCACCCGGGAGAAGCCTCACCTCGAGCACGCGGGGCAATTAGAAGGAACAGAACTCACGGATGGCGGAGCACCAGGCCCTGGTCTGGTATGGTCAGAGCTCTTCGGTACAGCTTCACTCACACTCGGCACTCGTTATGAATGAAATATTCCGGGTGTAGCAAAACTGGCTATGAGCGGATGCACGCAACCACCAACTTACGTCTCTTTACTCCCATAACAGTCGGAGCTAGGCCAACCGGTCTCTCCCTCGACCAGCAGCATCAGCATCAGCATCAGGACCCAGCACGCGTGTCGAGCTCTTGCCGGCGCATCCTACCGTCGAGGATTGGTCGCGGTGGAAGAAATCCTGTTGCTACTACCTACTGGCTCGAGTCTGAGTGATCGCTAATTACTATACTATACCCGGAGCCCGCACGCCGGTTCTTTCCATTTTTAAATTACGCTCCTGTTCTATAATCGATTTCTGGTTAACAGGGAAGCGATTGGCGATAGGTAGCCAGGCACCTAGGTTAATGGATAAACGCCATCCGGCTCCCGGCCTCGAGCCGGTGAACGGGTTCCTTTAATATCCGAACGAGGTGGAAAGACAGAGACCGAGATAGTTTTTGTTATTAATGACGGATCTTTATTAATACGGAATATAATCCAAACGCAATTAGACGGTAAAAATTAAACGAGACAGTCGCGTCACGAGGCTTGGGATGTGTTCATTAGCATTTTGTTTTTTCTAACAGGCAATTACAAACCGCACAGTCTGTGACGACGTATACCTACCAGTGTCGAGCAATTAGCACGCGTATGCCACACGGCCGACATTTTTTCTTTTCTTTTTTTTTTCGCCAATGTAGATAAAATTAGGCGAACTACCTGTCCGTCGGATTTTACGAATGATGTCTGATTGGGAAGACAAAAAACGAGCGGGTTCAGCCTGGCTATAAGTCAGTCTTTGAACTTTTGCAAATCTGACCTCAGATTCGTGATTCTCGATTGTTTTTTTTTGCTAGGAAATTTAATTCCGCCATTTTGAATTAAGCATATCTGACTTCATATTCGTGATCAGCGATGCAAGAAAACCACATGGTACCGCAAATTTCATACAAATCCCTGGATCAGTTCTCAAGTGATAGTCGATTTTATTGTATTTTTTGGAAATGTGTTTCTTTGAATAATTGAAAAAGTACTGAAACGATCAAAGCCAAAATCTAATCAGTTCTTAGTTTGGAAGAACCGCGTCGATTGATCCCGAATTGGTCAAAATCCAAACTCAAAATAGTCGGAAGTGATTCTGTGGACGGTCCAGTGAAAACTCGACTTTTTATTTTCGGGGTGATTACAATGACTTCTTGTTTTCTCTGAGAACAGAAAAATGCCCGTTCATGAACTCCAATAAACTTGTGTTCCTTAGATTGGGAATGAGGAGATACCGTTTATCTTTGTTAAGAGATATTCTCGCGTCATGTGCGCGTTATGGAAGGCGAGTTGCTAATAACGTGTTTGAAGAAGGGATAATTGATGCCGACCAAGTCGCCCCGCCGCACCACGCCATACGCTCGGGGGTCCGCGAGCTAGACCTGGAACCCCGGCCGTACATTCAGTTTGGAAATGGGTGGAGAAAATACAGGTTGTCTTCTCGGGTCGCCCGCGGTGCAGCACGAAGATGATATATCCTCGTGACCGCAAACTACAACCGACGTTGACCCTAGACGCCGCGATCCTCTTTAGTTTATCACAGCCTCAAAAGCCGTTTTTCAGACTCCAAAAGAAACCGAGGAAAAAAGAATCGGTCAAAAAACGCTCGGCGATTGTCCAACACGGACAGAAAAAGGTGTACCGCGAGGCGGTCAGCGTACGCGAGAGAAGCCTGCAGCTGGGGCAAGAGGAAGCGGTCGGCTGCATCAGCATCACCAGCGAAACGGGGTTACCTAAGGTTAGGCCGGTCTCCCTCGGGCTGGGCCGGGGCCCGAGTCGGACGCAGGAGTCCAGCGGCAGGTATGGGTCGAGTCTGCACTCGCGACGATGCCGCTCGTGGTATCCGAGGACCGGTGACCTGCCACGCCCTGGCGAGGTCACCCCGCGACGCCCCGCAAAGCCGGGCCGCAGACCGGCACGCCGCGGGCACCGGCCTAACCAGATCAACATCCCAGCCGCTGTTCCTGTTGCCCGACTCGGTTTGATCCAATCGGAGATTCCAGCGCTGCTGGTCTGGCTCGCTGACCAGAAGCCCGTCGCTTCCGATCCGGCCGGTGATCGATCATTATCGACTGAAACTGTTCGCGGGGTCGAATAATTTCGAAGTATCGAATTATTGTAAAAGTTGCTATTTGACATGGAACCAGATACAATGATCATTGTTGAGGTTTAAGATTGATAGGTTTTGGCCCATTTTGTGCCGATGAAACGATCGAAGCTACCGCGTCAGGTTAACGAGGGACATCAATAACCTCGACGTCAAGGCGTTTCAGCTTCCGCTATAGGAAACTATTACTCCGTTTGCACCGTACCGAGGCAAGTGGAACACAAGGTCGAGGACTGCACCTCGGTTCGCTTCGCTCAGGTTTTACTTCGTCGTAATGATCTGGATCTAGATCCGTGTCTCACTTGCTCGCGGTCACCCGTACACCGTACACCGGTTGCAAAATATCAACTGTCTCTTTTTTCTTCTTCTTAATCCACAAATATTTTTTGCACCTTGTGTGAGTAACGAGTGACGGGCTCTGTAGCATTCTATGAATGAGTGAAGAACTTTTGATTGCTGTGCTCTGATTCCGAGATTAGATACAGTTTGACGATATGCAGCACTCCTCAACGGTCTTCTTCCAAAATTCATAGTTATAAGAATAACAAAGTTTCAGTTCGATGAGAACGTGACATAGTCAGTTTTTCGTTTGATAGAGTCGTACGTCGTCTGGTGACCGGCCTCTCGATACGGTGTTTTTCCCTGTGTTCCACTGTCACCGTATAATTGAGGGACATTCGAAGAACATTAGCACAGGAGTAGGCCTCTGGGAGAGGCCGAGCGGGCGGTCAGTCGGGCGAGTAGTCGGGCATGGGCCGTACAGCCTGGGCGTATTAATTGCTCATCAGCGGTAATGAAGGGTTTATAAGTTGATATTAGCATAACTAACTGGTTTCCTGGTAATGAAGCTACGCTTTCGCGAGCACGTCTTCATATCTGGTCGTTGGTCCGATCCCGATCCCGCCGTCGCGTTCGCATCACCGACAGCGATATATTTCATTGAAATTTGACCACTGCAACTAATTAGATTCGAATATCCGATCCCCGGCGGCAGGGAGGTCGTCCTCTCTAATCGAGATAATCATTTCAAAAGTCAATTACGGAACGAAACCGACCGCGAGTAGCGGATCGACGCGAAGAAGTTCGCCTCGCGATAATCTACCGCAGGGTTCGAATATCACCGACCGAGATTTGTCTCTGACAATAAGTCCGGCTACCATTTGTATCAACCTCCATCCTCCGACGGCGGACGCGGGTCGGTTCTCGGTCTCCCCGTCGATCATACGATAAAAGTGATTGACTTTTGAAACAGGTCGTACCGCAGCTACCTTCAACCGGCTGTCGGACTAGTTCGTCTCGAAACTTTTTCTCTTCTCTTTTCTTCTCTTTTTTTCGATCTCCTCCTATCCAAATAGCATCACGATCCTGCACCTCGTTCAAAAGAGTAAAGTTCGAACAGTTCCATACGCCCTGATCGTCGTCATCCCAGGGAAACTGGGGAAATGGAGGCTGTACGATATAAAAACACACATGTGGAACATGGATGCATACTAGTCTCGAGAAGGTGCGCGGCTAATGCTCCCCCCGAGAGCTCGGCCTGGTGCCTATATCTTGAAAGGCAACCTTGCAATGACCTCACCTGAACCCGGGTACTCGACATGTGGTGCGACCGTACCCTGCACGGAGACTAGACCTCCGCGAGGCAGATATCTCGAGATCTACTCTGGTAGGCACGTGAGTCTGGTCTATGTGGACCCTGACGGTAAGGTAAGCCGCGACTCGGAGCCTGGGACCGCGCATAATAATTCGCGAATTCCAAACGGAGAAACACCTTCCGTCGAGAGACGCAAGCAGAAATCTGGGCGTCGGTATGTAGCCTCCGCTATCGCTTATCGGACACGAGTACCGAGCCGGCTGCAAGGAACAAGAGCTGTACGGGCGAAAGAGGGTCCTTGGCGCCACCCGTTGTCGGAACGATGCAATCGTACAAGTTTTCAGTCATGACACACTCACAACCGATTAATGCGTCTTAATTGTTGGTGAAACCCCGAGGGGCAGTGAGTAGGTACGGCGTTTAGTATATTTCTACTAGTATATAATTGCTGTTTAAAAAGATGTTTGGAAACTCTGTGGTATCGTTCAAATCTCGTGGACAGGTGAAGTACCTAATTGGTTGTTCGGTGTTAATAACTTCGGAGACACTACTGTCTATGATTATTACCGACAGGGTTTGATAACAGAGGGTCCACCCATTGATCTTCGTGACATGTCAAGTGCTCGATAGCACGGCCACTCGGATAGCTAGTCCAATAGGGTCCTCGAACTTGGCTCGGTTTTGAGATAAAAAGCAGGCGGTCAGCAGGAGCAATCGATGAATGAACGAAAGAGGATTCCGATCTTCCGTATAATGATCGTGCGCTAGTGTCTGGATGCATCGGAACGGTAGCACAGGTAATCGATGATCGTGTTTCTTCTATTAAGAGCAGTAGCGGGAAGGTTTTATGCCATTGAGTAATCGGTTCTTATAACTTTTTTTTTACCTTCACAGGTTTCATGTTAGGGTATTTCAGAACTTCCAACGAACCGAATAATCTCTAAGCGATTACAGAAAGCGTTTAATGCGCGATTAAAGGGTCCCATGATCGTGAGACCCCGGCTAGGACATTTTACGTGTTTTACTGTCTGCGGTCGATCCGGAATCGTTGTTTCAGTTCTAATTGATCGACTCTCTACGGCCCATGTCGAAACCGAAATTGTCCGCATCTCGGACCAGACACTGCGATCCTGGGTGAATAAGAGAAATAAGTAGTGCTCTCTGCACGGATAATCTGAAAGCTCGGTCAACCGTGACCCCTATAGGTAATGTCGCGGGCTTTCGTGTCCACGGTGTCATTTTCGTTTTGTGATGTTCATCGGTTTTCCCGTTACATTTCCTCTTTGCGGTTGTATCGCGGTTATTGGAGGAAAAGGAGTATCCCCGTGGTCGTGGGATTCCTGTGATAGAGTTTTCTTCCCTCGATAACAATCCTTATCCCATTTTAAGAACTCCGTTCATCCGGCACATGCAAGAATGCTCATGACTTTCGAGGAGAGTCCGAGGTGACGACCCGGGCTGCTCCCCGCACGAGGCCCGTATCTAGTTCGCCACTGCACCACCATCATAGCTGTAAGTCAGACGTGCACGGTGCCCGTGGTTCTGGTCGCCTACCTTTCCAATATGCGCGCGGGTAGTCAAGACCGGGAATATAAACTGGCACTATGAAACAAGCCGCCAAACCGCGGTTCTGGCACAGAGTGAGATATAAACTGTCTAATCCGTATCACATTTTACTCGAGATCGAATCGAGGTAGCGAACCACTGTAACGCACTGCAGTAGAACAGAAGGCCTGCGAACAGTGAACGTAACGTAGTTATACCCACTTATTGCAACACGGACTCTATAAATATGACAGAGTGTCATGTTCATTCGCGGTTGTATACTGCATCCGTCGATAACACGGCGAGTATCGTGTCCAGATTGATCACAATTCGTAATCGATTCTAGAGCTATTGTAACAAGATAAAACTAGACGGGTTTTTATTCCATTGTTGTTTGGTATATGAAAAGATGATGTCGAAAGATGACGATTTCGACTACTTCCAGTGGTTCTACGTCACTTTACACTTTTTTTTTGTTACCGGCAGGAATGATAACTGTTTTTCAATACTTCCGCCGCGGCAGCAGCCGCGCCATGTCCAAGTGTGGTGAAAAAGTTAATGATACCTTGAACGGCGCTCAGTTATGACGCGACCATCTTCTTATAACAACGGTATCGATCTGTGGTGATGAGGGGACAAGTATCCTCGATTTTGGCAATCTACAACGATCTCTTATTCGACATGTATAGGTACTACATGGTTGGAGATCGCAATAGGTAAACCTCATGGCACGGTTCATTCTGACAGCGGCTCCAACCTCAAGATACACATTATTTTGGGTTTTGAGGTTATAATCGCTAATAATTAAGTCAAAATAGAGCTAAGTTTGGATTTCAAGGTTAGAATCGCTACTAATCAAGTGAACTTTGGTCAAGTTAGCATCACTAGCGATTCTAACCTGAAAATACGAATTCATTTGCATATTTTGTGGTCAGAATCGCTAATAATCAAGTCAAGTTAATATTAGTATTGATTCTAACCTCAAAATACAAATGAATTCGTATTTTCAGGTTAGAATCGCTACTAATCAAGTGAACTTTGGTCAAGTTAGTATCACTAGCGATTTTAACCTGAAAATACGAATACATTTGTATTTTGAGGTTAGAATCGCTAATAATCAAGTCAAGTTAATATCAGTATCGATTTTAACCTCAAAATACAGCTAAGTTTGGATTTCAAGGCTAGAATCGCTACTAATCGAGTAAACTTTGGTCAAGTTAGTATCACTAGCGATTCTAACCTGAAAATACGAATTCATTTGTATATTTTGTGGTTAGAATCGCTAATAATCAAGTCAAGTTAATATCAGTATCGACTTTAACGTCAAAATCCAACGTATGCGTATTTTGAGGTTAAAATCGCCATTAATCGAGTCAAGTCAAGTTGGTATCGGTAGCGATTTTAACCTCAAAATACACACAAGTTTGAATTTTTGAGGTTAGAATCGTTAGTAACAGCGACTTAACCGACTCGTCGAAAAGAATCAGTCGCGACGGAACGGACCTCGGCAGGGTACCGGGCATAGCTGGTCAGTAGATATCTCGGTGGAACAAGGATAAAAATCAATCGTCGGTTCCCATTACCATACGTTATTGGTCGGCATCGGTCGCCGTGGGTCGGACAGAGCCTCAGTGTTGCCATAACTCTAAATAAATAAACCCTGGGACAGATAAATCTGCGGTACCGGGGCGCGTGTATAATGCAAATGCAATCATGTCCGAGAGCTGGCGGTGCTTAAAACTTAAGTTCGCACTGTGTAGAGCCCTAGAGGCCGTAGGGTAAAGTTGGATCTCGCCGAGTTATCTCCGCATGCCGTATCGTACGAACCTATTCGGACAAGTGACGCGACCCACGCAAGTCGTTCCGAACAGAATCTATGACGCAGTTGTTCGAACCCGGCTATAATAACCATATTTCCGACCCGGGGCTCTTCGCCATCTGCGCCAGACTTCGCGTCTCTATTGCGAAGTCTACAAGAGATCGATAAAACTCTACCGATTTTCTGGGCTCTATAGCGGAGTTTAATGAGACGAATGGAGGAAGAGGAGGGTCGATGATCATCGGGGTCTGATACCACGTAACAAGATTCTGATGTGAACTTTGACGGCGGTGGTTCTTATCGGTTATCTTGAAGCCTACGGATCCGACGCTTGTGAGAATATCCTCCGCGGAGTCGACCGAGTAAACCTTTACGATCTGTTGACAACGTTGAGTCTCACAGTGGTTTACCGATCCGATCAGATCTCCGAATTATACTGTGTACGTATACCTTCTGATAGACAAATATGCGTTAATGCCTTGAGAAATGAGATTTACGCCTGCCCCGCTCCCGGTCTCGGGCAACGGGGACGTTCGGTCTACCGACCAAAACCTCAACCACGTGTATCCGGTTACTTAGCACAACGAGCGACCGCGATGCTAACAAGCTTTCGACCTTGGCTTATGGCTTTGATTTTTATTTTTTTCTTCTTCTCGTCGATTCTCCCGCAGTGTTTTCAACCATTTTTGTACGAGTCAACCGAGCATCGTTCTCGCGGGTCTCGAATGACCCCGTGCAGGTTGATATCGCCTCGAAGTTAGAATCTTAGTCTACTTACGGAATACTGTTGCAATTTAGGTTGGGCGGAGCAAACCGTAATGGATTCTTACCTGTAACAAAGAGATAAATAAAAATTAGACAAATACGAGGAGAGGTAAAAAAATCGGGTTGCCGCGGTCCAGCGCTTCGGCGCTATAACAAATTACTCGAGAAACTACGGAGCCGTAGTACAAGTGGGGTACGAGAGTTATACATCTTCGTCAAAATGATAATCGATCAATTCGCAGACTTAAGAGGAGCGGTTGGGTTCGTGGCTGATCACTCACGTGGTGAAACTCGAGATATGATTCGCTGCAGAGAGGTTTACAGCCTCGTATTCATCTCATGCGGTACGACTACCGCTGCAGCTGCAGGCTGCAACGCGAAGAAATCGAATGAAGGAAACGTAACTAACCAAACGACTCTGTCTAACTAACTATTATTACGTATCTGACAAAGAGAAGACAAGTGTAACGAACCCCGTAACGGAGTAAGAGATACTGGTTTAAAGGATCACCGCAGGTCGTGAAGCGGCGCGGGGGTCGATCCCGGACCGTACACAAAAGATATCGAAGTCTCTACGGTAAAAAGTTATTAATTACAGCGCAGCGGGGGGTTCGGAGTGATAATTATTACCGTGAAGTTATCACGCTGATTGTTAGAAGCATTAGGAATAGAAATCTCGCGAGGTGAGTTGCACTTTGGCTATTAAAATAATGACCGCGAGTCGTTTGAGCGAGAAGAAAAAAATGTACCATATACTCTTGGCTTTCGTCAAAGCAGAAAAGTATTCAAGAATCGTGGGTCCTGTATTCCAGGAAACGTTTTCTAGCCGATCAATAGCGGTTTGACAAGCATCGGGACGAGACGCCCTGGGCAGATACTGGACCGGGAGAGAAGTGGCGGGGCCCTTCCGAGTACAAGAGGGGCCCGTGGCTCCTTTGATTACATTTTAATCGATACTATTCCACTAGTTGATTGAGTTTTTGTAGAGCTGAATCCGGCATGTTGGGTTGCGCAAGGATACCGCGCGTTAGTCAGAAACCCGAATTACCGTGTTAACCGGGCAAGTGGACCGCGCGCATAGTTACAAAGAGTATAAAGAAGATAATGGACAATACATTACGGTCTCTCAAGCTCCCCGACTCTCGGCACAGTCAGCGGTGAATAAAAACCGGTCAAAAAGAGGCCCGTTGAGATTTTAGCTCGAAAAAAATCGATTCCACGGGTCAACGAAGAGCCCGAAACCCGATGGCGGTCCGATCCGTGAGGTCAGACTTAAGTCCAACCCGGAGTTAACAAGCCGGTGTAGTCTCTACGAGGTAAAAGTCAAAGTGCATCTCGATCGACGAGAGCCAACGTCTCTTGACGTCTCGGGCTCAAGGATGGGATGGGGAAAAGGAGCCAGGATCAGATCGCATCGTGTGTGGTCGACTCTAAAGAGGTTAAGACGGGGTGCCGGGTGCTCCACCCACGCGGACCACGTGAATTCCGATTTACCGATCACGTGGAAAAAATGTAATCGCGACTAGTCGTCACGAACATCAGCCACGATGATGATTTCAAGATTTCCCACTCGCAGGTTTGCGATTAATCGATGAAAAAATCATTTGATTGCAAAATCAGCGCATGCGCACATAGCGAATGCTCTACTTTACGGCCCAGGGTTTCTGCCGCGCACGCGCACTCTGAAATGACTCAGTTTCCCAGTGGCGCCATCGGACGTGACATGAGCATTGTCTAGTCTTCATTGTTACTCCTAGCTGTATACTCGCTGACTGATTTTTCGATCTATTCTCTAACTGGCTTTTTATTCTGATTACTGCTATACTTCTGCTATCTTTTCTGTAACTGTACTTCATTGTCCAACATTAAAATGGACATAATTGATCGACAGATAACTAAATAGAACAAACATCATTCATCTGCTTATCAAATTAAATTTTCCCACCGGAGTTGAAAGAGAAGACTGTTTTAATTTTCCACCGAATTGTGGCTCCCTCAGTTCCACCGTGATAATCGGAACTAGGATGAACATGCGGAGCATCGTCTGTCGCAGTGGACCAGAGGGAGCCACAACTGCCGGAACGGTAACTCAGTTCTCTCACTGATACAGAAAGTAGTATGTTTGAAGCCTACTATTTCGTATAATAGACTGTTTTGATCAATTGGTATCTAGACTAATCGGTCAATCGGATCAACTATTAACCGCAACCATATCGATTAACCGTTGAATCGTAAAGCACTATTTTTTGTTTTTAATTGAAACGAATTTGAATGGGCGACTGTCGTTGAATTGATTAAGCGAATCGATCAGTTGCACGCCAACCGAAGGTATTCGCGATTACATCGGCTGTTTATACGAGGAGCATCCAATCCTGGGCAGAGTTTAATCCGTACCGGGTCGAATGTCGCGGACGTGTCGCGGGGTTAAATCCGGGACTGACTCGAGTGAAAATGATAAATTTTCAGCTCCATTTTTCGCGTTAACGTTTAATTTATTTTACACGTCGGTTTCCTCGGCGGCTAGCAGCGAGCAGTGGTAGGTATATAGGATTACTAACGAACGCGTGTTAATTAACGCCCGGTAGTAAGTGCAGGCTAAGGTACTCGAGATTTTCTTCATTTTGTTTTCTGTATTCCCCACGTAGTACCAACGAGAGTTTATCTCTATACTCTCGGTTACCAGTAGTCGAGACTCTGCAGAAGTACTTGAAAATGCTCTCAGCTAGTTTAACGCTCATCGTGTCGTTCTTATCGCGATTTTACCCCGCGGGACGCGCCGTGCGGTAACGGGTCTGACTAACACCGATTTTAGTCTAATTTACTCGAGCGATCTAGCCGAAGCAATTTGCAAAATCTCGTGTCTTACATCGTCCGGAGAGATCGGCAATCGATGCGCCCCGTATATATACTCTATCGAATCTCGATTAAACCAACCGATTAAAAAATATAACCTCTAACGTTCGAAAATAATCGATCTCAGCAATGAGATATTTATAAACCGGTACAGATTGAGGGGGCTGACGCCGCGGTAGCCGCGCAACAGATATTCATCCCCGAGTCCATAGTAAGGTAGCTACCGACTACTTTGCCCCTGCCAGCTGCCTTGCTACATATTTATTATACATTACGGTTTTTTATTTTTTTTTTAAATTTTACATTCTGTTTCTTTTTTTCATCTTCCTTTACTCTCCCGGGCTCGTTTTATCTCGCCTTTCTTTTTCTTTTCGCACCGTAATTACTTCTAGTCTGCTCGCTCGGGTGGTTCAATAGCCAAACTTATAATTTAATGGTTAATTATATAAGAGTCTCCCGCGGTCGGGACCCACCGTAGCCACTGGGCGGCCACGGTGACGTGCAGGAATGTTTCCCCCCCCCCCTCGTTCCCTGTTATCTCTCTTTCTTTCTCTCATCTCGCGGTCTCTCCACACCATCAAAACATTCGGTTTTATAGTCGCCAAGAATCGGTCCAGAAACTGGACGAGTCAGTGAGGACCAATCAGTGCAGAACAGGCCAGAAAGAAGCCTCCTTTTTTTGCACATTGTGTCGCCCGGCTATATCCTCCTCGCGTTAGTTAGACGAGACATTGAAACACGTGGTTATATCCTGTCCCTCTAGAACGGATAGTAATACTAAATCTACGGATGCATCGAGCTTCGCTCTTCCAAGCTACACCACCGGCGGTGTGCTGCCGATGTAATTAACGACTCTGTAAATCAACGGCGGGTTAACGCCGCCGCGAACCACAGAAGTTATGGTCTTGGCAGTTTTCCGATTTGTTAGCCAACTTGTTTATTAACGGGGGTAGTGGAGCCACTAAGGCAGTCTACACTGAGCCACGGTATTGACAGCCGTGTTAAATGTCGGTTGCGATATTGAAACTTGATGCAGCCACGCGTTGGATTTTTTCTTAATTAATAAACTACTAGATCAGGCTTTCGGTATCAATTTCCAACTATGATGCCGAGCTTCACCTGAATACATCCCTATAACCCAACATTCGGGTCCAAAGTGCGAAAACTCGTCGATCGTGGCGCCACTTGGCGTTTTTAAGATTTCCCGAAGAAGACTGTTCGTGTTTCCGTCTTTCTCGGTGGGTATAAAAGCAAGTTATTTCTGGAATTGATGCGTTAAAAAGCGAATCACAGTATTGGATTTCCGCGGTCTGGTCACTCCGCGAAATTAGAGTAAACGGTTCACCAAATCGCGGCTAACAGTAAAGAGCAGAAATATAAAGAAAGGCAAGAATGATGAGAAGAAAAAGAAGAGGTATAGTCAGTCCAGCGGCCAAAGGTACATTGAGAGATGAAACTGATACAGATCTGTCCATAAAATCTCCGTATAAGAGAGTACATCGTGGTGGGTGGTTTTCTTCGGGAGGGGAAAAGAGGTACGCGATGCCGCGACGGTCACCAGCAGATCGTTCCGCGTCCTCGAACATCGCGTACAGTTTGTTTATCATCTATCTTCCCCTCCTTGTCTCTCTTCTCCCCCCCCCCCCCTCGAAAAAAAATCCCTCCCATTTACTACAGTTAAGGTAACGTCGCCAGCGGTAATTGTCAAACAAATTTCTTCCTAGCTCAGACCGTTGCGTCGCATCGCGTCCCCAGGCCTCCGGTAAGACGACTACCTTGATTCTACATTTCTGTGAACACACACCGCTCGGATCAAGCCTGTGTGCAGCTAGACTACATAGGCGTGCTCCAAACGATAATTGGACTCCTCCTGATGGACGTCATGTCAGCGGAAGTGAAATAAGCAAAAGAAACCGAGTCGTATACAGGTGGTCGACTTTTACTCCAGAACCAATACGCCTATAAAACTACGGCTTGTCGAAGAGGATTAAATACCGTTAGTCAATCGCTTGCGAATTACGCTTGACGGCAGTGCGAATTGACATGAATGAAAAATATGAAAAAAAGACAGTTATCGGTGCCAGTATCACTGAGCAATTGATCGAAATGAATCGCAGAGCGTTCCTCATCTGAAACCACTGATATGTGAGCCTACAAGAAGATGGTGTGACCGAGAAGGAGGAGGAGGCAGAGGAGTCCTCTCTTTAGGAAGTAATCGATTCCGCTTAGTCTCGCGGGTCCCATTGTGAATCTACATCGGGTCCCACGTGATATAATCTATATGGATCGCGTTCGCGGAGAGACTCGAGCTCCGAGCATCTCAGACCGACTCCAATAAGAGCTCGGTGTGAATGGGACCCTAGGGAAGGTTGGGGGCCACGGAACTGGACGGTCCCCGGCTCCTAACTCACCGTATAATCACTGGCTTTGTATCATTGACAGCCTGACAGGGTGACAGAGCGACATGGGCGACATTACGACAGGAATAAAAAATAATATAATAAGATAGAAAAAATCTCGAGTCGTTAGCGAGCGAGGCACCGCAGAAGCCGCAATTATCGACCTATGGCCTTTTGCCTCGAGAGTAAAAAATTTCGGGATATTAACAGTCTTGGAATTCGTGATGATGCTAATTTTCAAGGCTGGCTCGTCAAAGGTCGACGAGTGTGTAATTGATAAGATGACATTTTTTTTTTAAGACAAATTGATAAAAGCCATCAGCTTTTGCTTCTAAATAGTAAATGTATATTGAGAAGATTGATAACTTCGAGGTGCACAAGCCTGTCTTGTCTATGGGTCTGTGACATGATATGTACACAAGAAGTTGACACGGTTCGTTGAATTTCAGAGATCTTACGATATTATCGCTATCGTTTGATAGTTGGTCCCGTGGTGTACATGTGGTACTAGCTCGGGCAAGGTGTTCATAAATATTACATAAGCGGCTCAAGTTGAATGAATTAATTTAATTTAATTGGTTGCAACGTGAAAATAATGATAATGTGAAATTGAAATCTATGCACCAACACGTCGATGCGTATATAGAATCCATAACCGCGACTGACTGGTGTAATAGCCGATGGTATTTCAACTTTGAACTTTTTAATTCAATACGTCTATGAATAATGCATCTGTCGGGATTAATACCGGAGATTATACCCAGTCGATAATCGTCATTGAATACGTTGATAACTATGCAAATCAGTAATCGACTATATTAATGTACCTATACTCAGCTATCGAAGCTTCAAAAACCGCCATTGAAAGAAAATTTAGTGTTTCCATTTTTTTTTTTTTTTTGTCTGATTTTAACAGATTGGTATCACAAAATTTTATGCTTTTTTTTTCATACGAACGCACGAGCTACTAATTAAACGGGAATTTCAAATGTTAATCAACTTCCTATTCACTCCGTACGGGGAGCATCCGGGACGATTGTAATCGTATCTTATTTATAATAAACAGGATCTATCCTCCCTGTAACACGGCGTGCAATTGCTCGCTCGATTCAATTAACATTTTAAACAAAAATCGATTCATTAGTCGAAAATGACGAAAGGGAAGCCTGGTCTACCTATCCGAGCGGTAGCTGTACTCTGAACGGAATTTAAAACCATGTACCCTATATTGAAATGAGGGAAGTAAACGATAGAGAAACTGTGGGAAAGAAATAAGATGTGAAAGACAAAAAAAAAACAAAAAAACGAAGGGTATAGGAAAGATCGTAGCTGGAAATCTTATCGGAATCAATTGTTGGGTCAATAAACAGGGAGCCAAAAAGAGGCTAATTGTCGGTATACCACGGCGAAGCCGAGATCGAGCCCCCCCTCCTCCTCCCCCCCGTTGGTTGCGGTATGTAATTACAAGGGAGTGACTCGCCGTGATGGAGGTCCTTATCGATTCGGTCCCATAAGAGAGAGAGAACGAGAATGCAGCCCGTGGGACCACCGGTCATTTAATCCCATGACACTGTGCATTGTGGTCTGAAAGGCTTCCAACCATCTTGATTATCATTATCGGTTATTATTGTTATGAAAGAATTTAGTTTTTTTTTTCTTTTTATCATATATAATTATATATATATTTTTATGCGTCATAAAACGATTAAAATATGCCCCCATTAGGAGGGATTGGATTGGACAACGGTTAATTAGAGAGTCAGCCAAATGTCTCTTAAAAAATACTGGTGACTAATGGCGGATTGAAAACGTGTTTAAGGAAACAATAACGACAGAGCGAATCTGTTTACACTAGAAATCGAGGCGCTCGGTACACAGTATCGGTGCAGTATAGACAATGGATCGTGACTGGCGAACTGCTGCGAGAAAACTAAGTCTTGTGTTTTATCCTGCGGGACGGTAATGTGGTAGACAGTGTGACTCCTCGTAACGTTAACATTGTGGTAGCCAATGGTTCCATCATAGTAGCCATCATCATGTAACCATGCTGATATAGTTTGGACTACAAGGAGGATTTCATACTATCAAGTCAAGTGCCACTGATAGTAAGTTTATAGATGTTCACCGTAAAAACAAAGATTCTTGGATCCAGTGGACACTTTCTTTCAGCAAACTCGGCTAAACTGAGTTCAGAGAGAACAATGTTTGCCAGGGTAAACGCTTCGGGATGTTTTAGTCCGAGTGTGTGCGAGCGCCACGTGGCCTGGGTCTGTGCTGCTGTGATTGCAGCGTTGGGGTCCATCATTACGAGACCCCGAGATGACCTTCTGCGGACCCCCCGGGCCTTGCAGCGGCGGACCGCAAACACGTACGAATGTACAATACAAGAGTGCATAAGAGAAGAACAAGAGATTTCTTAGCAGCGTGATGTTATCCGGAATGGGGTTACAAAAACGAATTTAAACCACAGAGACAGAGATAGAGAGAGAGAGAGAGAGAGTTTCGGGACCGCGCAGCCCCCAGGTGGTGTAATTTTTGGCTCCATGAATTTGTCGAAAGGCGAAGGAATTTTAGAATCGGTCCATTGTGATAATCAGAGCATGATTATTTTCTCAACAAAGAGGATAATTTATGATCACGTGATATTTCGACCGGAGGGTATCCAGGGTGCCCCGTTGAGATGAAGAAATGGCAGGGCTCGGCCCCCGAGGGAACCGTTCGAGCGAGGATAGAGGGAGAAGGGCAGGTGAAGAGCATCGGAGTCATGCGAGCTCCCTCAGGGGTCTGACCCTACGACCCTATCAGGCAGCTCGCGCGGAGTCCGAGTGCTCGGCATTGTTCTTCTTCTTCACTTCCATAACCGTACCGTACGTACCAATAATAACAACACGGCTCCCATAGTATTTCATTGTCTTTTGAATCGATGGCAAAAGCGAGCCGACCGCGCTGCCACCCGGGCTTGACAACGGTCTGTAATTTATGGAGTTATAAACCGTCTAATTATCTCGGGGTAATTGCTCAATTTCGATCTACCGCCTATCAATAACGCTACCTGAATATCTGACCCTCGGCAAGTGACCTATGACCGGGTCTCTTCGTCCCTTCACCATCCGAGCCCTGATACCGAAGGACTTTGATCAGCAAAAACGAATCGGATGAAATAAAAATGGGAAAGGTAGTATCGGATGCCTCCCAACTATCCTAACCGGCAACATAAAACGACGAATGTCAGAGGTCGTCGTGGGCACGTCCAGTCGGACCTGAATCCATTCGAAACTGATGACGTGAATTACCTTACAGGTAGTTAGGGGTATCGGATTTGGAAGGGAAAGAGCGGTCCCGTCGCTTTTGCACGCATCCCGAAGAGTGTGAAAAGAGGAGAAGGCACAAAAGCTTGTTTTTCCGTTCGGCATTATGAAGCCAAATTACCTCCCATCCGCTATTCCAGATTGTCGAGTCCGTCGTCTCTAGATCCCCGAGGGCAGTGTCATCGCGGTACCCACACAAAATTTACGCACGGCTAGGCTTACGACCGTGAACGGACGCTGGCGATCACCGCTGCGCCGATCTACATTGAAGGTGTCATTACCCGGGTAAGGTTCGCCTCGCCTCGCGTCATCGGGTCTAGGAGTCCCGGAGCCTGCCCGGGAGCAAGGAGTCTCTAACCGTCAACGCGGTACGGTAACCCCTGGAACGCCACCTTGCTCTCGGCCGCGGCCGCTATACCAAGCTCGGTGCTTTTTCCCTTGGAATTCTTCGATGCCTGTTATTAGGTCGAAGATGCCGTGTCGTCCTCGCATCGCTTCGCGCGCTACTTTTTACATTTCAAGTTTCTTGATTTTACGCACCGTTGCATCCGCCACAACCACAGCCATCACCATCACCATCACCGTCGCCACTCGAAGGTCATCGTTTTGTCGCCCGTATCAAATCATCGGACCACGTTCATCATTCCTCATCTCAATTATAGAGAGTAGGTACACCATCTCGGTCCGCTTCCGTTAGAGCGATCAAACATCTGCCACACGCTCTCTTACCACACATTACTTACTTATGCCAGTACTTATACTACAACCGTGGAAGATTACACCTCGGGTTGTGTTTCGAGAATACCTACGCGGAACCCACACATCCAAGATGATCGAGCATCGGTTTGCCTCGCCCAATTCTCCTGCAGTAAAACTGATCTCCTTTGGCTCTCCGGGTTCAGCTCTCCGCGGGGGGAAAAAAAGGGTTGCGAGGTTCTTGGAAGTCGGCGACCAGAAGGAGGATGATGGCTGGACGGGACTCGAACCTCGAGTTCGAACGCACGCGCCAGGGGCAAGCAGAGGTTCAGCTCTGTAATCACTCGGCGAGGAACGCACACACGCGTAACCCTGACCACACGTGTACGAGCGCATACCGATTCCCCGAGGATGAGCTGGTGCGGCGGGTCGAGTACGAGGACCGAGACCGTGTATCTACGTCGCGTAGGTGCGCGGGCCCCGTCCACGTCTGGGCCCGGAGAGGGCCTCGACGGCACGCCAGCCTCACGCTCACGCTCACGCGCGTCCTCCCAGCCGCGCATCTGCGTAATTGTCCCCGCCGGCAGCATTCGACCGGGTCTACGCTCAGGCCCCGAGATGATCGGTAAGGGAGGCGGAGACCGGGGAACTAAGATGTAGAGCTCGTTCCAAAAACGATCATAGCGAAATATGGTTGTCACGGGAGACGAGGAGCCGCTGATTACTACTCGACTCGAGTTAGTAACGATTACTGGTTTCGTGCTGGAAACGTTGGAACCGCAACATTGTATTTCTGGAGTTGGTGGTCAGGTGTAATTCGACTTTGTATTATTTCTGGGTATTAAATACAGAAAATCCCATTAAAATGTCAGCTGAAAAAAGTCAAAGTCCTCGCAGGACTTGATTACAACTCATTGCAGTTGTCGCGGTCAATCTCTTGGTTTTCTCTAAAAATCATCTTCATGGAAGTCGAGCCGACGCGCGGTTTCGTTGTCTTGTGACAAGACCGCTACACTTCGAGTAGGTGTACACCGACCTAGGTATTAATCGTAAGTGAGTTTTGAATTCACGAGTAACCTCCAGGCGAGGCAAGGACGTGGGTTGGGTAACCACCGGTCTACCATCTCTCAGCACGCGGTCTGCATAATTCCTCCAAGCTACGCAAAGTTTCTTGCGCTTGCCTCGCCCCGGGACCAAACCGGGCTTAATGATCAACGTTTCGTGATTTATTTTTGGAAGAGGGTAAATCGGTGATCTCATTCTTATTCCCGTTCTCATTCTTATTCTTCCACCTCCTCGCATTCTGGACGATATCAGGCTCAGAGTGTACAACCCGCATCCTGATCATCTTCCATGGCGTCAGCTCGCTCCTGCTCCTGCTGTTTTAGCCGGAAGCATCGTCGCACATTAGACACACGAAGAACACAGCATACGATGAGCGGATGATTGAGAAGATACTGCAGCGCTGGCACCAGCACAAAACCCAATCAGTACCGAGAACAGTACTGGTCATAATGTACCTAATTATATACGTGAACTGTAGTACACATATCGGATTTGAAACCGGGATCATTACATTAGCGAAAGCACTTTAGCACGTAGCGCCAAATGGATGGATTTCTTTTCTATATCTCGTACAGAGAGAAACTATATTCTAGTGTATCGCAAATAGATGGGATGTTTATTGAATTGGTATATCTTACTAAGGTGAAAACATGGGGTATCATGTCGTAGCCGAGACTCAGACGGTGGTTTGGTTTGTCTGTCTAGATCAGAAGCACGACTTTTGCACCGTTGTATCGCAGCGAAGGAAAGAGAGTCGATGATCGTGGCGTTCATGGACTGTATGACATATGGCTATGGCGTAGCTGTGTGTGGAATTCACAACACGGGTATGACGACAACCTCTGGACTATATTTGTTGAAGATATGTGTAGCGATATGAGAGCGCTGATTGTGGGGAAAAGGCGTACCCACACATGAGGTCTCTATGCGGAGAGAAGCACAATCTCAGACACATGTTCCACGTTGTGATATTTCGACACGACCGCATTTCTAAATCATGTCGATCGTTGAGTTTGTAAGCTGATACTGAGCTCTGCAGTCAGCGATTGCCGTCCTGGCATGGCACAGAGGATTACCTCATTGTGTATATACTAATGGTTCGGAATAGCATTATCTTGTTCGCGTATTCGCGTATTCAGACCGCGGAATATAGGAGAACCAACTCCGCGTTACATACGTGTCTGGGAAAGTCTGAATCCTCTGATTCAAATCCATGTCGATCGATCGGAGTTGTTCCATAACCACGAGGGTAATAAATCTTCTACACACTCCGAGGTGGTCTGATGTACACTTTTTTGTCCCCTCGTACTAATAGTCGGCGAGGATATGATCGGAAAGATAGTCGGCGAAGGGGTGGCGAGGATCGAGTGTTACAATACTGAATCGGATCATATCCTTCCTCGGGCTGTCACTCTCGGTTATATTTCTCGCACTCCTCTCTTAACAGTCTTTGAGAGTTAACGATGCCCATTAGGGCAGGCCGCGCTTGCTTGACTAATCGCAATCCGCGCATGACTTCATAGTTCACGTAGAAAGGGTATCCGTCTCGTGTCTTCTCATCGTCGAATGTGTCAGGACGATATTCCATGCCTCCCACTCCCACGCGAAGAGATGGACAAGTTGTGCGGTTGGCTGTTATGCAACCGCGTCTACATCCTCGTTGATAAAAAATTTTCTATTTGGATGACATCCTCGTGCTCGTCCCGGACGTCGAGGCTCGAGTGGGTCGCGCGCATCCTGGATTAAGAGCGACTTGGGCAAATTACGCAACTGCGCGACTCCACGCAAGTATGCTGCGGCATCAGAGCCCCCGCAACCCAGATCTGTCGCAAGTAAGGGACCTCGGTGTCTGAGGATCACGTGATCCGCGGGACTATGATGCACGGAGGTGAAGCGAAGGTGAGGGCAGCTCATTCATCACGGCGTTGTTATGGTACATACGAATAGAAACGGAGCCGAGTGAAGATTGCGGGAAAAGAGGCACATATCAGAGCACGTGATTCCTCCTGATTCCTGGCTCGTTTACTCCGCCGCCGCCTGTGGCTGGTTCGCGTTGCAATCGAGTCTTCAAAGCCGCCGCCGCGTTCGGTTGCGCAATAATTCGCAAATGATAACGAGATACGTGTTATATGGGGGAAAGCTGGGGAATCACAGCTGTGGAATTCTCATTACGAGATCGAAAGAGAAATAAGTCACTGTTCGGGAAATGATACGACAAACGAATGAATCTGAAATCGCGACAATGTTTCGAAACCAATATGACGTGTGGTCGGTTTTGTAACCGGACAACCGACCTCCGCAAGGTCGTAGGAACTCGTGTCTGTCCTGCAGGTCGAGTGGCAGGTGTTGTCCGCGAGGACATGATCGGTGACTGTCGTTCCGAAGACAGCGGGAGTCCGGCGTAGCTGTATATAACCGTATGTACAACCGTTCCGTTATAACTGCACAACAGTCCCTCATGTGATCTTAAACGTCACAGATGCCGAAGACCGCGTATCGGTATCGAAGCATTATCGTCTAATTTCTCCTACAGCATTATCCAAGAGTGTCTATAGACACGAACAAAAAAATCTTCCCTGCAGAGCATGAAATTAAGCATCGTGAAAAACCTCCTCACAGTAGTTTTGAACCGTGAGAAAATACTATAAAAGTTTACAGTGGTCAGAGAGCGACTTGGGTGTCCCCTATCGAAGACTCTATCGTCTGCTTCTCATCCAACCTCATTAGGCTATAACTAATTACGTGTTATCGCCTCGTCGATAACGTCATTAATTGTATTACGACAATGGGCAATAAATTTGGAAACAAGTATAAATGACAAGATTCTCGGTTCTCATCTAGATCGAACGATGTATGCTGATCGCAGCTGACGAGTCTGCAGAGCCAACAACGACGGGAACTATCGTAGAGTAAAGTGAAAACAAAGAGTATAAAGGCAATTGCTAGTCAACGTGAGGCAACAACGCGTATGCGAAAACGTGAGTGATGGCTCGGGGAGCGGAGATAGGAGCCAGGAAACACGATCTCTGGCTCATTACCATTATCTATACGATATCGACGCACGTTCGCGATACGAACGAGTGAATTAGACGCGAGGATACCGAGTCGACTGCGGTGCTAGGGAGACGTTCTTTTGTTACTTTGAACGAGTGAGTTTGGATTTAGACTGGCGATCGATGGATCGGCTAATAAATCGATACGTCGATTATTGACAGATGATGAGATAAGAGTGAGGCTAGGAGAGAAAGCGCGCACGTGGCGAATGGACCAATTAGTACCGACCAGATTGTGGCGAGCCTAGCCGATCGGTTGATGGCTGATCGCTGACCGATGACCGAGCCCCCATTAACCGATGGGCGGTAAGATAACCGTGGGCAATCGTCGGAATCTGTTCGGCAAAAACAGCTTTCTACTTATTATTTGCATATCGAAAAACAAATCAGAGAAATTTTGGGAGTGGACTCGAACTGTGACATTTCTTGGCGATCTCTTTCACGCTTTCATCGCTACGTCGGCGGCTGTGTATGTCACACGATCGATAATTGCATCAATCTTTGACGTTCGCTCATTATGTCCTGTCGGACAATGATATTATTGCCACACACCGCGTGCACGATGCTCCTGGTGCCGCAGAAGAGGGACTGCCGCTGCAGTTCCAGTGGCGGCTAACTATCCCGTAGCAAATTACAGGAAGCTTGCGGGGACCACCCGGAAACTCTACTGGGATTATCTCCAACGGTTCAGAATCTCCGTTACAAATTTGTGGGCAGAGGGTACGTGCGGCAATCAGATATGTTCCAGATAGGTTATTTTGCTACCCTCAAAATAACCTTCAAAGGCACGTAATGATCAAATATCAACCGAGATGAATGTGCCTTCACGGCCTGGATGGATAGATCGTGCTTTGTCTCAGGGCTCGAGACATTATGGCTTATTAATGATTAATTGATTGCGCGACTGACTCTGTTCCAGCATCAGCATCAGCATCAGCATCAGCATCAGCGAGGTCCTGGCGCGGTACGTGTGTGAAGGTGTTACATGTTAACTCCGTTGTAACAAGAGGTCACCCTGGTTCAGATCATGCTTTGCTCTCTTGCTCGTTAGAAAGTACGACGTGGCAGTGGATCAACGATGAACGTGAACGCGTTTCGCGTTGTATATCGAACGAACGTACGAACGAAACAGAGAATAATAAGAAAGGAGACGACCCCGTCGATCTCGTAACCGTCTCGTCGATTCCCACCAGAAGAATGATACAAACGACTAGGACCTTATAGCAAAAGTTTGGAAATAAGTTCTATCACGATTGCGCAAGTGTCAGGCTGAGTATACATATATTCGCGGTATGGGTATGCTATAGTAACAGTGTACAAAACGAAAGAGAACGAACGTCGGATGTACGTACGTACACACGTGGGGAAAGTTAAATCTTGCAAGACTTGATTTAGTAGACAAAATCCTTAACTGGATCTCTCTCTCGCGACGACTCGCTACGAGACGTGCTGCTGCCTTTGGTACTACAAGGTATAAAAGCTTTACAGAAAACTATGATCGTTGCACAACTTCGACGTCTTACCCCGTACATACGTAGATGGCAACGCGAAAACTGTCACGCAACCGATTCTTACTTCTATCTTCTTTTTTTTTCGGGGACACAATGATCGGCAAAGCCATGGAGGCCAATTCATCACGTAGTTCACTTTTTTCCCATTTGAGGTTCTCAGTTTCGTGGTCATTGAATGACATCGTTGAGATATGGAATTCAAGCAATTTTTCTACGTCGAGCCCCAAGTTGGGCGCTGTATTAGAAATTGCGCTACAACTTCAACACTGACGCCAAATAATTATGCAATGCACTTTCCTTTGATTTGAGCCCTTCAGTCTCACGCTATCATTACGCTTTATGAATTTGGAATTTAGATGATTTTTTTTACGCCGGATCCCACGTTGGGCGTTATGCTAGAAATTGCTTCGACTCTGAGGTTCATTAATTATGTATGCTTCTGATTTTAGACTCTCAGTCTCATGATCATTAACTTTGGGATATTTTTCTATATCGGGGCCCCACGTTGGACGCCAAGCTAAAACATGTCTTCGACAAGCTATTGCGATGCATTTCCTTGTTATTCAAGGCTTTCAGTCCCATGGCGATTGAACGGAATTTTGAAAATTTCTATAGGCTGGGCCCCACGTTGGGCGCTATACTATGAACCGCGCTAGAAGATATCCTCGACTTCAGATATAGCGAGAGAAGGAAGAAGAGGATTGAAAAAACTGTATCACATATTCTCCCGTGGTATCCGAGTATCGGGGTGATCGTGTCTGTGCAGATATGCGCATTGAACCGCGGGAATTTCACCCAAGAGAAAGCGAACCAGCATAGCACCAGCATAGCACCAGCATAGCACCAGCATAGCACAGCATAGCTGGTGATCGTCGTGTATCCGGGAGTAAAGACGGAGCACCAGGACCGTGTCCCGGTGTCCGTCCTCGAAGACTCCGGAAAAGTGTTCCTAATATAACACCATAGTTACAGCGGGTTCCATAAACTCTGTACGGAGCGGAGTAACCCTAGAATCTCTCGTCGGTCGTTAGAACGGTTCGAACCCGGTATTCCTGCTCCTGCTGTCCGATTGACTGATGTGTACCGTACCCCCACACTCTCCGGCTACCGCATAATGCACGGTAAAGAGACTCTCATTGTCCCTTGGTATACCGTTAGGGATCGTTCTCAAAACGCTTCCTGACCATAGCGAAAAAGCCTATATGAAAAATGTATGACTTACCTGGGCGTATTCGGAACAGATATCGATCGACGAAACGTAGTTGACGACGTCTTCGACCGACCACCGGTTAACGGACTGTCCATCACCGCAGGGCATGTGACCACATAGCGAGGGACACCTGACCGGAGGTGGGGTTGTCGGTCGTTGGGCAGGTTTTGGCTTCGGCGATACGCTCTCGGGCCTCCTCATCTCAGTTGTCCGTTGTCTTTTACGAGGTGCGAATCCACCGGAATTAGAGAGGTCCAGCGGACTGGTGACCGTCGTGTCTCTTTTGTTCGCTCCTTGTTTTTTTTTTTTTTGGTGGAGAGAAAGAAGCAAATGATCAGCAATTGCAGTCTTTGGAACCCTGAATCTTTTTAGGGATTCGAGATCTGCTGCTTACCTTTCAGATAGGTCTCCAGTTCCGCAACGTTCTGAGCGGCGTTCGCCGTTCTGACCATGTGGATCAGTGCCTGTGTCGACGACATGTCGAGCATGGGCGGAAATACTGGGCTGTTGAATAACGTCTCGTTCTTCTGTTCCTTGGGGTCGTTATTCGACAAAGGCGACGTCGTAGGTACGGTCGGAGGCTGTGGCGCCGCTAGCGGATTCATCAACCCCACAAACGGCGTTGTCCCGGCCTTGAACGACGGAAACCTAGGGTCTAGACCCGGGGTGAAGCCGTTTCTCGGAGTGCTGAAGTAGCTGATCAACAAAAAGTGACGAAAAATTGAAGATCTATGATAGAGCTGGTATCGGAATGTGCATTGAGACACAGAGTCGATCGACTGGTTAATTTACGGTTTATACGAACCGATACGTTATTATTTTTAAGCGATTGAGTCATCATTAAAAATGGGGGCAAGTTTATACTGCACTTATCTTCACGACCGGGTGTATCGGGTCCGCTTGGAGGCAGGCTAGACGTCCGATACGATCGGTCGAACGAATTATGAAATTAAACGCGCGACACGGTTCGAAGGAACGCAACGATAGCACCGTGTCACGTATGTGACTGCATAGCTCGCGACCACCAACACCTTGAAGAATTAGGCGTCAGCACCGACTCGATAAGATCGGCAAGACGCGAGAACCGCGATTATTTGTCGCGAGAGAGTTAAAACCTGACTCCGTGTAATAACTAGGTGTCTATAACGATATACTTGCGGTAGTGGCTATATAGGTACTGACCGAAGTACACCCACGTCTTTACACCTAAAATTCAATATACGTGGGACTACTGTCTTTCAATGTAACCACAATATCAAATTAATTTAGAAAGTGACAGCTAAAGGTACTAGTACATTGAATAGTTGAATGCACTGGAGCAAAAAAGGTTCCAAAGTACTTTTTAGAGAAAAATACGACATAAAATCTATCCAATAAAGAGTACTTTTTCAAGAAAAAGGTGTCGTGAAATCAATCTAATAAAAAATACCTTTTAGTGAAAGAGACATCATAAAATCAGTCTAAGAAAAGTACTTTTCAGAGAAAAAGACGTCCTCAAATCAATCTAATAGAAAATACTCTTCAGAGAAAAAGACATCCTCAAATCAATCTAATAGAAAATACTCTTCAGAGAAAAAGACGTCATACAGTCAATCTGATGAAAATACTTTTTAAAGAAAAAGACGTCCTCAAATCAATCTAAGGAAAAGTACTTTTCATAGAAAAAGACGTGCTCAAATCAATCTAATAGAAAATACTTTTCAGAGAAAAAGACGTCATACAGTCAATGTGATGAAAATGCTTTTTAAAGAAAAAGACGTCCTCAAATCAATCTAAGGAAAAGTACTTTTCATAGAAAAAGATGTCATAAAATAAATTTAATAAAATAGTACTTTTCGATACGAGTGCGAAAGGATTGTTTTAACACGCGAGGGTGACAAGCTCACGAGTGGAAAAACAACTTTCGCACATGTATTGAACCAAATTTTATATCACAAACGCGTGTAAAGTCCGATTAGACGCACGCTCGCGTGCGTAAAGTCGCACTTTACGCACGGAGTGAAATAAAGTAATTTTTAGAGAAAAGATGTCATAAAATCAATCTGATAAGAAATACTTTTTAGAGAAAAAGACGTCATACAGTCAATCTAATAAAAAGTACTTTTTAGGGAAAAAGACGTCATAAAATCAATCTAATGAAAAGTACCTTTTAGAGAAAAGATGTCATAAAATCAATCTGATGAAAATACTTTTTAGAGAAAAAGACATCTTAAAATAAATCTAATAGAAACTACTTTTTAGAGGAAGAGACGTCACACAGTCAATCTGATAAAAATACTTCTTAGAGAAAAAGATATAAAATCGATCTAATGAAAAATACTTCTTAGAGAAAAAGACGTCGTAAAATCCATCTGATAAAGACATCCTAAAATCAATCTAATAAAAAGTACTTTAGTTGACCAAGGACTTAAATTTAGGTGAGTAAGAAAGTAGCTTTAGGATGTGCAAACAAGTGTACTTTACGCCAAATTCGGACTGATTCAAAACATTGGAATGTAGGTACGAGAAAGTAATTTGTCCGATTTATTATCGTTTTTTTTTTTTTTTTTAATCGTTTGAACGTATACAGCGAAGTACTTCGATATTATCGGAGTTTTGATGTCATAGAATCTTAAAGATCTTAAAGATTGTTATGAACTGTTTCACTTCACGTTATTCAAGTGTTTGTAGAAGTATACTTTCTTCGATTTTGTTCGATTCTTTAAATCTTCGAGGTGACAATTACGAAGTACTTTCATTAAACTTTGCGAGTTTATATAAACTCCTGAAGGTTTTTTTTAGAAAAGTATCAACTTCAAAAAAGTATTTTTTTCAAAAAACGTGAAATTTCTCGATATTTTCAGTATCTCAAACTGTTTCAGTTCATGAAAAAGCACTTTCATTGAGATTTTGGGTCTGTTTAATCCGTTGAAGTCAATCTCTCAATCTGATGATCAGTATCAACGAAAGTACTTTCTATGAAATTTAAATTTCAAGAATCTTCGAAGTGTACAGAAAAAGTACTTTGCTTTTATAGAGTAGGACGTGTAAAAAAAGGACCTACGTAACTAAAGTTTTTCAGTATTTTGTCACTTTTGCACCGTTTTTAATTCCAGTTCCTCGATGTCCATATTGAGAGGTGAAAAAAAAAAAAAAATGGTAATTCGGACAAAAAATCGTGTAATATTGTTACTCACTCGTTGGGATGGGCGTTATTGTACTTGGCAGCAAGACTTCTCATAAAGTCGCTATAATTCCTCCCCATCATCTGTTCCATGTGTTTAAGATGATGCGGAGGCTGCGGGCCTTCCGGTCCACCGAGCGACGTCGCATTAGGAGGTGTGCTCGGATGACTAAGCGACAACGGGGTCACGCTCCTTGACGATGTCGAGTTGTTGTCGGGCGTGAGCCGCTCAGTTTTTACCTAAAACCGTAAAAATGAACGAAATAAAATACGATCTTTCTTTTTTCCTTCCACAATCGCTCCGAAAAATTCGGAGGCGGAAATACAAGCGGGATGTCTTGAGGCGAACGAAAAACCCTCTTTTTCTCGTCGTTGTTTCATTACGCTTATATTTACTCTTTGGTAATCCGACAGCCGTATGCCGCAAACCCGGTAAAATCTGTCTACGGATTCACTTAGGAATATAAGAAAGTGTCCGTACGTGTATGGAGGAAATATCTCAGAGCATTAATCCTATGAACAGATTGCATCTAAGATATGGTAATGAAGGCAGCGTGTGGCGTAACAGTTGACTCCTTGCGGGCAACGCCGTGACACTAAGCGTCTCGCGGCGGTCTCAGTCTCAGTCTCAGTCTCAGGCCTGGGTAGATATGCCTACCCCGTTCTACGATTGCCGTTTAAAATAGAGTCCCTAAGCTCAAGCTCGTCCTTATACACGACGGATTGTAAATCTCTTCACCTTCCTCTTCCTTTAACCGCGTGACGTTGGTGCCCCGATGCAGGCACAGTGACAGGAAGACCAAAGATCTCACATCACGCATTGCACAAAAGTTGAATTTCACCTATATGATGCCTTATATGGTCGTTATATGAGGTTTTTCGAATCCATATTTACGGAATACTTGACGTTTGAACATAGTATATGCAAGAGAATTCTTACATTATTTGAGATCAAACAAACGACTCGACTCGGAAATGTCCTGTCGTCTAGATCTCAACTTGACAGACTTCGAATCGCATCAAATTAGGAGATTTGAGTTAACAAACCTAAACGTTTGTTCAAATAACGGGCAAAACTTAGGTTATTTGTCATGTCGAGTCTACCGGTGGCACCCCCATGTCGTTTGTCTAAAAGAACCGGGGATTCCC
The DNA here is from genome assembly GCA_018257835.1 of Euura lappo. Classification (NCBI taxonomy): domain Eukaryota; kingdom Metazoa; phylum Arthropoda; class Insecta; order Hymenoptera; family Tenthredinidae; genus Euura; species Euura lappo. The sequence goes on from JAEUYN010001653.1 coordinate 42,049, forward strand.
CGATTTCAACTATTCAGAGAAAGAAAGTTCACCAGAGAAACTTGACACCGAGGGGTTAACCACTCGTCCGTCGACCGTACACCTGACTTCAACTGACTTCAGCTGACTTCAAGTGACTTCAAGTGACTTTCAGCTGACTTCAGCTGACTTCAACTGACTTCAGCTGACTTCAAGTGACTTCAAGTGACTTCAGCTGACTTCAACTGACTCACTGACTTCAACTGACTTCAACTGACTTCAGCTGCCTTCAGCTGACTTCAAGTGACTTCAAGTGACTTCAAGTGACTTCAAGTGACTTCAACTGACTTTCAGCTGACTTCAGCTGACTTCAACTGACTTCAGCTGACTTCAAGTGACTTCAGGTGACTTCAAGTGACTTCAACTGACTTCAACTGACTTCAGACTGTGACTTCAACTGACTGACTTCAAGTGACTTCAGCTGACTTCAACTGACTTCAGCTGACTTCAAGTGACTTCAAGTGACTTCAAGTGACTTCAGCTGACTTCAACTGACTCACTGACTTCAAATGACTTCAGCTGACTTCAAATGACTTCAGCTGACTTCAGCTGACTTCAGCTGACTTCAACTGACTCACTGACTTCAACTGACTTCAACTGACTTCAGCTGCCTTCAGCTGACTTCAACTGACTTCAAGTGACTTCAAGTGACTTCAACTGACTTCAGCTGACTACAACTGACTTCAGCTGAATTCAACTGACTCACTGACTTCAACTGACTTCAGCTGACTTCAGCTGACTTTAGCTGACTTCAGCTGACTTCAACTGACTTCAGCTGACTTCAAGTGACTTCAAGTGACTTGCAATGACTTCAACTGACTTCAAGTGACTTCAACTGACTTCAAGTGACTTCAAGTGACTTCAGCTGACTTCAACTGACTCACTGACTTCAAATGACTTCAGCTGACTTCAAATGACTTCAGCTGACTTCAGCTGACTTCAGCTGACTTCAACTGACTTCAAATGACTTCAACTGACTTTTCGGCAAGGTGTACACCTGACTTCAAGAGTGGTTAACCCCTCGCTTGACACATGACCTGTTGATTTTTTGGACAATTCGATTCCGTCGGCACTGCTAGAGATTAAAAAACATCTCATCCCAAACTGACGTGTTTGTGAAGGTGAGAATTAATCATTGATACCAAGTGTACGAAAAAAAGTACCCAAAAAGGTCAGGAAAGTCTTGCGTCATCGTGTAAAGGCTCTACAGTGCGAATGTGTAACTACACACAATGTCGTCCGGCAGGGTCTAGTGCGCATGCGATTTCCGACTGTCGCGTCTGCGCGGTGGATTCTGAAAGGCGGTTGGACTTGGTATTTTTCTAAATTCTAAATGTGACAAATCAGCTTGTTGATGAAAAAATAATAAACACGGTCTTCAATATTTACCGTGTAAACTAATGTCTTTCGTAAGCAAGACCGTTAATTCCCGTGGTACGAAACGGAGAACCGAAAAAGATAAAATAAAACGGTGTTTTTTGGTTGATCGCGAGGGTCAGGAGGTGAAGTGGACAAAAATATATCAAAGTCTTCGTCCTCCGCGTGGCCATTGAGAAACATACCTGGGCTGTGTCGAGGCCGTTTTGGTTTTGCCGCCTGCGGCCTCTCGCCGGTTTCGGGGTTGCGGCTCCCGATAGATGCGCACCCTGGGGACTTCCGCCCCGGGCGTCCCTGCCGTCCACCGCTGCGTTAGCGGCCAGGGTGTCACCGTCGCTCGTCTCCGTGTGAGTCGCTATATCCGCTGCTTCGCCGCGGTCACCGACGCGAGTACCGCCACCGGAGGATACAGTCTCACCCGCCACCTCACCTGGAGTCAAAAAATGAAAAATAAAATATATCTTCAAAATTTTTACCTCACAGTAATTTGTTTGTGCGGAAACAGCAACATTCGCTATTTTCGTTGCTTCATGCATCGATGCCCGCGTTCGACTTCAATAATTGTAAACTGTATCGTAAAAAGTGACCTTTTATCGATCTAGAGGTCACTTTGTGGCTTTCATATACGTTTCTGATCATTACCATCGTTTCGACCTTCGGAAGTGTGCGGTTTACGGTCTGCATTTTATTTTATATTTTTTTTTTCGTAATAAACGCCTGACGTAAAATCTGGATCGATTTTGGCAAATTACATCCTTCATATATGAATACCGGTGTGTCAGACAATGTTTGTGTCTATGGTTTTAGGTGTATCATAAGATTAGAATCAAGTTCTCCACACCGTTTCAGGTAATTATGGTAATTAAAATCTTGTCGCTTGTAGATTTTTTCTCTCTTCTCGTCTTTCCATATTATTAAAACCTCATAATATAATACCGTGTAATGTGAATAGATATTTCTAAAACCATAATAAACGACAGGTTAGTGACTTGATGTTGTAACGAAGCGAAGTGTAGTAATAAAAAAGGAATTAATTTCACCACGCTAATTAAAAGTATGTTTCGAGATGGGCGCGTTTCCCCGTCTCCGAAAATAAAGGACGACATTCAAGTAGAATTTTAAGGTCACGCTAATTGAGTTCTGTAATTAAAAAATTTAAGGGTTCGTATAATCAATGTGTTACCAAAAAGTACTTCAATACCGTTGATACTATAAAATTGAAGATAATCCTTTTCGGTATACGCGGAGAGTTTCGGGTATCGTATAATACATAAAAATAAGGCAATAAACCCCGGAGCGCGTAAAGTTGGCTTTAATGCTATAAAAAGGCTACCTTTTTTTTCTTCATCACATTATATCGGGGTCTCGGATGGCATGTGGAGAGATGGAATCGTATCTCTTTCGGATATCTCACTTATACTACCGTTTCTTTCCTCCACTGGCTGGTTCCGATATTTGCCGCGAGCACCGAGGCTGCGTGATCCATGAATATAATTTTTTACTGCCAGAGACCATCGCCAAATTTCTAATAAACGAATCTACACTAAAAATCATGACAAAAGCCTGATATAAAAATAATTGTCGAGAATGAAGCCGTAAAGTTTGAAGGCGTTGGTTTGATAGTCACGTATTCCATCAATGAGTTTGAATCTAATTTAAATAGCGTTAATACCAGGTGCACGTTTCGGCTAAACACACCAAGATGGTAGTTTAAAGAATTTTCTCAAAGCACCCACCGGAATCTCGAATCCTCTTGGTGACCTCTGAGTAAAAGAATTTAAAAAATGAAAAAGAAGAATAAGAGTTACTCCGATAGAAAGACCATGTTGAAAATGATTGATCAGCCATCGGTTCTTTGGGTACGATAAACTCAAGTTAGTGCAGCATTGAAATCTGTAATTTAGGTTCTTTCAAGTATTTTTCACCTATCAATGCGTTTCCTAACCGTAAGATTACACAAGTGGCGCTAGAGTAGGTGTTTGGAGTAAATAAGATTTACACTTCGAATTCAATGTCCGTCTTCACAATGCTCGATAGGCGTTTTGCGTTGGGTCTTACAAGGCTGGCTATACGATCGTTTTGTATTCATCAAAAATATCAGGCACAGAGTTCAGTGTCCGGTAGCATACGCCTGGGCCTCATCCCCTCCCTTAACTCTTCCCCTCAAAATGAATATACGATAATTTATGGTGGTCGTTAACCACAGCGTGCAGAATCTTGACCAAAAACAAGCTTACGGGTCTTACCCCAACGCTGCAGCAGCGGTAAGACGAAATTTCTCTCGACTCTTGTGTCGCTATACCTACTCGCTGATCTTATCACCCCGCGCACCTTCCGTACCGTTTTATACCACTCGGCCGAAAAAACCCGAGAGATAAGACGACTCGATAAAATTGCGTCAACGCAGGTGCGTACCTCAACCCTCCGCGTTGTATCGATGCCACATTTGCTCGATGCATGGATCAAGATCGAGTCTCTTCTTCGTTTTTTCCTCATATTTTTGGGATCGACGGTACAAATTCAACTTTGTTAATTTTTCTTACGCTGACTTGAGCTACTGAATCAGATACGCCATTGCCTACAGTATAGTGAAAGAGAGAGAAAGGATAGAATCGAGGCGTTGACGTGTTATCGATACTTTGGATCGGTATTTGAATAATTTTAACGAGCAAACGGCAACGTGTCAACGTGATAGTTTGATATTTTGTACAATGAAATTGTATGATAGAACACAATCGACCAGGAGCATGACGTCCCGGGACGTCAACGATGATCCTCTATTCGATCCGACGGACGTAAGTCACTGGCACGATTATTATCCCAGTTGAATCAATCCTTGTTCGTATAGAGAAATTGAAATGTGACAAACAAATGTTCAACGACTGTGGATAAATATCCCTCAAAATTCACTACGTGGATCCAATATTGATGGAAGAAACTGATCTCAACGACATTGAGTCTCGTCAACCGCATCGAAGCTTCTTCCACGTCTTCTTCGTCAGTGGATACCAGAAATATGCATATTACGATCGGACGAAGCGTGTATATGAGTCCCTGAACTTCTTCATCTTCTTCTATTCCAATAACAAAAAGTAGAAACGAGAAGAAGAAAAAAAAAGAGGATCTGCTACCGAGTCAACGATCCGGAAGAGACATACGTGCGACGAGTGCACCGCCTCGCCAGTGTGCAAGGATGAAGGTAGGTAGTATACAGGGCGAGAGATAACAGCGCGGGTAACTTGGGATCGCAATTAAACGGGACAAAAAGGTCGGCCCTCGAGGCACGCGACACGACTTGCCACTCAGCAATACTCGTTCAACTGACGTCGTTGATCCGCTTCTTCGTCTTCGTCTTCGTCTTATTACTATTTTCAGACAACTCTGCACTTCCACGTCTCATCCGGAGTTGATCGAACAACGATTAGATTCCACGACTATTATCGAACGAACCTCGACTATTCGCCATCTGGTGGCCGGTTTCACACCATTGAGAGGAGGAAGAAGACCGCCATTTCGTTCCGTTTGGTCAAATGTATTCACGTATCAAGGCGTCCAGTCCGGAGGCAAACAGCACGCACTAGGTCGTCGAAGCTACCATATCCAGAAGTCGAAAGGGTCGGTTGTACGATTGGTTATGATATTTGCGGAACGTGCAGCATCCAAAGTGTCCGGCTACCGCCTGAACGTCCACGTCCACCTGGTCGTAGAGTCAGAGTCGAAATCCCTTTCATTTCGATTGAGTAAAGATCACCTACACCTGAAACGGCTACAAATGGGTCTGGTTTGTACGGTCAGTTAGTATAATGTAAGAGAAAGGTGTAGCAATCTTTGGTCTCTGAACCGTTGTTAACGATACGACACGTGAGTCGAACGCTGTTAGTTGATTTTAACACATCGTTACGAGATTTCACACCCAACTTGCTTCGTCGAGTAGAAGAGGAGCTCATCCAAGGGGTCCTCCAGAATCGCTCGAACAATACAGCATCTATTGGTTCACCTTTTCTCGCACTTTTTACAATATTATTTTTATCACGTATCCGTTACACGTATCTTTTTATATTTTTGGTTACGACCTAAGACCATACGGTCCATCGCATCGGGAGCGATTCAACAAATTTTGTATATTCTTCTTTCCAAGTTTACCTTAACCGCGATCACACCTGAAGAAGCGCTCGAGCGTTTCTTTTATACACATGTTTTATTTATTTATTACGTGTGATTTTAACAGAAGAGACAGAGTTCAGTAAACGTAGAAGAAGAAGAAGAAGAAGTACCACAGAAAGCGTTAGCTGGAAGCCATATAGCTGTCCGTACAGAAAACTAAGTAGCTAACAGAGCACCGCGAAGGAACAAATCGGGGTGGGGAGCTGAATAAATTATCCTTCAGCCTCTTGGTAAACGAATTGACCTGTAAGGTCAAGAATGGAGTGGTATGTGACAGGAATAATAATAGCCAGATGATTTTTTTCGGGTAGCATTAATTATTCCCGCGTTAAAAGCCCAAGTGTAAAGGTTATTAGAAAAGCAAAGAATCTTAAGCAAACCCCCCCACTTTTCATTACCGTTCCTATATTTCAATCGTTTTATCAACAATCTTATCTACAAATGAATCAACGGTCTCCAAATCCCGATGATCACGAACCGGATATGTGTCCGCGTATAGCTTCCTTCCGAGGCGATGTGTCAGTGTCCAAGTGACATGACGTGTATGAATCCCAGGTTCCCAATCATTACAGTTAAGGTGTAGATGTAAGATGACTGAAAATCGTTCGATCGTTAAAAATATCCGGATGACCTCGCGATGGAGAACGATAGACAGCGTTAGCGTCAGCTGTTTACAGTCCTACAATATAGTAAATATACTCGACAAAGAGACAATACCGCTTCCACGTGATCGGCAAGTGTTTATTACCAGTTCGTCGAAGCGCATAACCGCGAGACCTCCTCGAGGAGAGCAGCAGAGCCGCGCCCCGAGTCGTATCGAAGGTCGAGTCGAGTGACGGCGACGTCTCCTACTCCTGATCGAGAGCTATAAACAGTGGTAGACTCTCGAAAAGGAGTCGAACGAGCGAACTCGATAGTGACGGCCAATGCGCAACGCATTCCTGCAACCAATTAGCTCCCATTGTCTTGGCGAAACGCTAAAGCCGTTCCGCAGTCACCTTACCTACGTCCAGGTAACCCGACCTTTGCTAAAAAAAATTATGAAGACGGCTTCATTCGCTTGAGTCTGACATTTTCAGCACTGCTGAGGCGACCCAGCATTCGCACGATTCGAGAAGCAACCAGGGTACGGTGACCCCGACCACGAGGTGCTTTTTACACGGCAGCATTGAACAGATGTTAAACTCGTAAAGAGAAAAACTCTTCCGGTAGAGAAGAAGAACAACGTTTGCTGAATCATGGCAAATCAAGAGTATATGCAGCTATGCCAAGGTCATCTTAAGGGAACCAGTAGAATTGACGTTTTCTTTAAGTCACTTGTCCTGAGGTTTCAGGCACACCGTTGATTCGATTGTGCCTCTCGACCTGTTATTTTCTTCGCTGTACTGGTACCCTTGATAAAAACGCGTTTCTCCCATTGCCGAATCATTATTCATGGCGGATACAGCAGGAGGAGGTTAAAAAGGATTAGCAGAATGCGTCGCGTCGTCGCTTCTCGAAAGCCAGGGTACCCAAAGACCCTCCACGGTCCTGCGTCTAACTACCTGAGGACACGTTCCTTCTTCGAGGTGTACAGGAAGTTTAAAACCGATTAGCGTTTAACGACGAATCATAATTGAGTGACGATGTGTGTAATTATAGGTACTTTAGTACTTTTGTTACCATTATCGTTATTATCATGATTATTATTCAAAAAGATAGTGTGAAGTGATATTAATTAGCGGATGATAAACAGCCGCATTACACGCTATGTTTAATCCGAGTTTCTGGTAAACACGCGAGTCTAGGCTCGTTTTAATCTCGTTTGTAATCGCACCGGTGTACGTGACGAGGAGATGAGGATCATTGATATACCCCTACGTGTTACCATCACCGCAGACTGTGACCCCCCGAAGCTAAGGACCACGAGATCGGGAGAAACTGCGATCGTTTACTTTTTGGGACACCCGATACACCCGGTTGGGTACCTGGGTCGGAACCCTGAACTCCCACTTCTGATGACCCCAACGGGTCCAAAGGTCGACCATAGGAATGTCGGGGCTGATACAGCGACCGCGCTAATGAACCGAGTCGCGTAGTTTAGACTCGAAAACTGAAATGGAATTTGGGAAAATCCGTAGAAACGTTGAACACTCTGGGGATTAAACGAATGATATGTCGTAATCGCGTATAAGTGGATTTAACGGTTCCGTTCGGTCGGAGGACGGACGCATGTGACGTGTCACGCAAACTTGAAGAATATCAATAAAGATACGAGTAAGAAATTTGAGCCATTAGCTCGATAGTTTTTACGCTCGTGGTCAAAGGAAGTGATAAACAGTCGCGAAGCAGTGCCGCGATGGAACATGTGTTTGACGCCGCTGTCGCGAGTCGCCGACGACCTAGAGATCCTTGATAATAACCTCGGCGGAGTCTCGCGGTTTGCCTTATCCTTTCCCCTCGGCGCCATTCCGTTCCATTCCGTTCCGTTCCTTCCTTGTTCGAGGCACAACAGGTTCGCCTTTGACCCGGCCTGAGGCTGAGGCGCTCGAGTTCGTCGACATGAGTGACGGCACAAAAACCGAGGAATACATATACATTTTTTTAAGGATTGCTATATTCCAGAATCTGACGATGACGCGACTAGTTTTCATCCTTTTGTATCCATTGACTAGTGAATTCGTGCGGACTGCGATATCGAGAATGAGATAGAGACGACTAGCGGTTATAGCAAGGCGGTTATTATTTCCTGAAGAAGCTCGCTGCAGTCGGCAGAGTGAAGTTAGCAGCGTTGTTTATCCTGAACTCCTTTTGCTACAATCTCGTCACGACGATCTGCCGACCCAGCGAGACACGCCTTGACACACAACAATGCATGCATGAATTAATAGCTCCTGCCACTCGTCCCACTCTTGTTACAACAAGATTCACATCTTCATTACGTGGAGGTCTCTCTTTGTTTCGTAATACAATCGTTGGTATACACCAATACTCTTAAAAAAAAAAATTGCGACTCCGTCAAACTAACATGCAGACTATCATTATCTTGAGAAGTTTGCCCTTCAGAAGCGTCAAATTCCTGCCGCTGACGGATAAGAGATAGAATCCAAATATGATGAACATGTTCAATTGTTTGTTAACTGCTTCGAAGAAACACGAATGTTTTGTTTTTTTCCTACGGATAAAAGACTCACGAAAATATATAGTCACCGGATTTTCTCTGTCTCGTGACCGGTAGATCACGCGTTAGGAGGCTGAAGCTAAAGAGCTTACCTGAAACAAGCAAATAAAAGGGGATTTCGTTAGAATCAAAACAAGTCTTGATGTATACAGTTTTATAAATCAACTGTCAGCGTCAAATTACACGTGTACTACATCATATTATAATCTCACTCGGTAGGACTGACTGACTATAGTTCTTACGCCAGGCTACTTCTCCTGCGAGAAAGACCGCGTCGTAGCGGCGGCGCGCGTTACTACAGTCTCTAACCTCAACGATGTAGAAACGCGGTGCATGTGTAGAGAGAGAAAGGGGGATATTGGGCGTAAGCGTCAGTGACATGAATGACGACGCGTACTCCGGTCACGTGGGCATGGCCACAATGCGGGGTGCGGCATAACCTCTGACACGGCTTAGGTCAGGACCTCCGATCACCGCTCGAGGCTGCAGTCTACAAGCGTTTCAAACCCGTGCGCGGTACGGCCGGTTGGTATTATTGTGAGCCCAACCCACACCAACGCCAACACACTAATCCTCCTGGAATTTCACTCGGACTTGAATACAAATAAGAATACTAGAAGACGGTCACTGCATCGGACGATCCCCCCCCTCCTCTTCGTGTCCCACCGAGGTAATTCGATCGATCGATGTATTGATCGATTCACAAAAAAAAAAAAAATCATGGCGCCTCTTCTTCTTCTTCTTCTGGATTCGGATCGCGGCGTCTTCCGGTCCAAGGTCATCCGGCACGGTGCACCGCTTGCACCTCTACAGATTGCGTCTCATAAAGGTTATACGTCCGTTCTCGCCCACGGCGACTCGTATCTTACGGATGAAGACATTTATGACGAACCTCGCGCCATATCCATACGCGACCCTTTTCCTCTTGCTCTTCATAACCCCTCGCCACGAGGCGGCGTGTAGCCTTATCCAACATAGTTATCTCTGAACGGGCGTGTGTCTGGAGAGTATAGAATATGTCACGTAGCCTTTGTATCTTCGGTGACGTAATTAGTCCGCGTATCGTAACGGACAAATAATTAAAAATGCATGCAGTTTTTATTTTTTTCTGCTATATCGCTCGACGAAATGTAGAATAATTTATAAAACTAAATAGTGAAAGACGCCAGTCTGCGGTGCCCATAACTCAGGAATGAAATAGCGAAGGTATAATGTGGCTGATGCGAGAAATTATACACGGTGAGAGCACACCGCGCTCTGACCAGCTGGACCGCGAGAGGTCGCCGTTGTCGGTGTCGGGGTCAAAATTGCTGACGTAAAACCCTCATCTCTTCCATGCATTGTACACGCGCGTCAGACCCAACCGAGAAATCACGTGACCGTACCGCCGCACACTGACTTAACCGATAAAAACTAACGTGCGCGGTACACAGACACGGACACGCGGAGGTTGACTGCGGTGTCAACAGCGTGCCGCAAAAGTCAGAGGTGACATTGTTATAAAGGTGATGATGGTTTACCGTTGCGTAACTCTTATCCTCTCCATACGCGTCGCGCGGATTCTCTCGCCAGGTTTTACGTACCCACATTAAAGTATCACCGAGATAAATTATGCGAATATTTAATTGCCATCGGCTTATCGATATTTAGAACTCGGTTTTTTTTCTTTTTAGCTACCGATTCCTTCTTCTCTACCGGTTAATGAGTCTTCTCGTATCTTCGCGCGAATGCAAGTAAACACACGAAACTCGTTTGTGTATCGGTCCAGACACGCCCGAGGTAATCTGTCACTGTCAGGGCGCAATTACGCCGGCTGTCATTATATCTAAAATGAATAAACTGAAATCGATAGTTGATTATTAATCGGTTAGTACCTTCAACACGTCTGCGTCTGCGGTGCGCCCGGGACGATAGATGGTCGATAGTGACCGCAGTGGCTGAAGTGCGCCAATTTATAGACGGCTTGGAATTTTTTTTAGGAAAACAGGGCGTTTGATCGATACAAAAATCGTTATCACGATCAAAGACAACGTTACAGCTCGCAAAGTCGTGAATTTAAAACCCGGTAAACTTGATCGTTTGTCGCTATACTCCCACGACAGTGTGGTTAGACGCTTTTATCGATGGGATGGGGATATACCAGGTTAAGGATGTATTGGCCGTACAATCTCAACGAAAAATGATTCTCGTAGGCAAATCGAGTACTTTATGATAAGATAAAAATCGAAAAAAAATCAACCACAATCAAGACGACAAAAGTATTAATTTTGAATAATAATAATGCCCGAAAGTTATCGATAAATTGTTTAAACAAAACATTGTTCAACAAGTTCTATGGTAACGTTATTTTTTTTTCATCTCAAATAAATGCCCTAATTTTTCTGAACACACATGCATTTTTTAAGAATTTTGTCACTATTTTGAAATTTCCGTTTTTGAAAATTTGCAAAGACTGTATTTACGAAACTATTTGTTCCACGTTCCGGAAACTTCGGAATTATAATCTAAATCGATTTCACAAAAACGTATCCAAAATTCCGATTTTTTTCCCGATTTTCAAAATTTGGAAATTTTCGAAAACGGAAATTTGAAAAGTGTGTCAAAATTCTTAAAAAATTCATGTGTATTCAGAAAAATTAGGGCATTCATTTGAGATGAAAAAAAATAACGTTACCAGAAAATTTGTCAAACAATGTTTTGTTTAAACAATTCATTGATAAATTTTCGGCATTATTATTATTCAAAGTTAATACTTTGATCGTCTTGATTGTGGTTGATTTTTTTCCGATTTTTATCTCATCCCGAGGTACCAAATATCGTCGACGAGAATCACTTTTGGTTGAGTTTGTACGGCCAATACATCCTTAATAAGAGGCATCGGCACGAGATCGAGTAACACGAGTCCTCGTCAATCCTAGAAATAACGACCGAACGGACGATCTCGATAGCCTTGCCCTAACCTTTCGATATACTCTACGGAATCGAGTATTGATTTTACACATTTTTCTGACAATCACGAACCGAACGTGGAACGATCATTTGCAAAACTAACGTCAAACCGAACACGAGAGCGATATCGATCGATCGGTTGAGAAAAAAATTGTCCGGTAAACGATAGCGGCTAAAAAGTTAATAAACCTTTTTTTTCTCTCTTCTCGTTCTACCAAGTTACGCAATACGCACACCGGGTCTAAAGGTCCACGTCGCTAGACCGCGTAGACACTTTCTCTTTCAGTCTCGGAAAGTTGGCACAAAAATTGAACAACAATGCATCAATTGAATCAAAAGGTATCCAGAAATGATAATAGGCGAGACGACCTAACCCTGTTCGATGACCACGAGGCCAACGGCGTTGCTCTACTTTTGAACGGTCACGTGATCCAAGTGTGAATATCGACGTTTTCGCACGTGCCTTTTTCGAACCTCGACACCGGTGCAGTTGATAAGCTGCAACTAAGTTTAACTCAGGCTCCGCAGCTAGTTCTATGGATACGAGAGGGAATGAATCGCGATGTCCTTCTCGAGATATCGAATGGCAGGGAACCGAGCGCTGGGCCCCGGGCGGGGCCCAGATCTTCCGTCGGAGATAAGGCGGACTAGTGTCACGCCCGACCTGACACTTTGAGATCAGCTGACGCGACACCTTGTAAAGTGATATTAAGGGATTAGCCTTCGTAGCATTAGACTCGACCACCTGACACCGTGCTGGACGCGTTGCTGCAACCGCGAAATTTACAGGCCTGCTGGTGTCGGAGACACTCTGATATTCGTGAGCGTGTATCGACGATAGTTGCGAGGTCGCGAATGTGCGTGGCTCTTAAGGACGTCGACGAGGGTCGGTCAGAGCCACTCAAGTCACCAGTCACGAGTCACACGTCGCATAAGGTAATGGTATGTGCTCGTCCGGCCCGTCTGTCTGGAATATAAGCATAGCGTCTGCCTTATGCATCGTCAACGAATGGCTTTGTCTTCGAGATCTGACATTTGGGTCTAAAAGCATTTTCGGTCTGATACAGTCGTCATACTATTTTCTTTTTCTTTTCTTCGGTTTTCCACATCGAAATTCGATACGGGAAGCAGGAACGCTGTGTGAGAAATGGTAAAGGACGAATTTACAGCTATGAGAGAAACACAGAAGAGACAAGTCCCCGGGGATACAGAATCCAATAGAAGCGCGGGCACCGAGTCACGGGTGCAATCTCCTGGACAATTAGCCCGGAGTTCGTGACGGGCCCCTCCTCGTAGCCGGGATCGTAGCAACTTCTGTTGCTCCAGGAAGAGGTCTTCTGGGTTGGGGTCGGCTTGGCGCCCTCCTTTTCCCCATCCTACCTTTTCCCCATTCCCATTCCCATTCCCATTCCCATTCCCATTCCCAGTACCGTACCCCGCCTCGATCCGGAGTCCTAGTTTTCCTACCTGCCGTTTAAACCTAATCGACCTGGTGCAGGTGAACGTCGCGTCGTGTCGTGTCCTCGGAGACAATTATTCTCTCTATTCTTTAGAAGGGTTTCTTTTTTCTTGTCTCTATGTATAGGTACAGGTATCTTCATCCTGTAGTAATTCGAGGGGCACTCATAACACAGAAAGGGTATGAGAGACGAAATTAACAATTTTTTTTTCTCTCTGAGGTGAAGTTCCTTTTTTCTGGGAACACTTGGAAAGTACCTCAAAAATAATATTCAGTCTTCAACTGAACCATTCTTTCAATTATTTCACTATTTGCTGAACGCTATTTTGCAGGATGAGGAAAGTACTTTTCTAGAGTGCATCAAGAACCTGAAAAAAGCATTTCCATGTAGTACTTTTCTATCGCAAAACCTATAATTTTTGTAACTTAAATTCGGAGTTCGAGGCTGCAAAAAAAGTACTTTTGACAGTTGACGGCACTTTGAAACTCTGAGAAAGCGTTGAAAACTACTAGAAAAGTACTTTTGATTCTTGAAACCCTGAATTTTTGTTCACGATTCTCACATTTGATGATACAATTCTCGTATCTTGGACGTTGTGTTTCAATTCTTTACCAGCGATATCAGATACTCAGATACTGTAGTTGCAAAAAGTACTTTTAGGAAATTGTTAAATCTTCAATAGGTGAGAAAGTATGAAAAAGTACTTTTCCTACCCGAAAGAAAGTAAATACATTCATTTTCGGTACTTTTACAATTAAAAAAAGTATTTTTTTTTCCACGAATCTCAAATCAGTCACTTTTCTATCGCTGGATCAAAGTCGTTGAATTAAATTCCGAAATCACTTTCCGTTACGAAAACGTTAAGCTTAGTTCCCTGAACCCTTTTTCCTCCGCCTTCCAGCATCCCAGGTAATTTTCTCCTCATCCACTAGTTTTTTTTTCTCCTCTTCTCTGGGTATTTCTGCCCGCCTGATTCAATCCCGTACGTCATCAACTCGCATAGTAGCGACTAGACCATCGAGGACCCGATCCTCCCTCGAGGATCTTCGCCCGGTCGGCGCTTCCGAGCGGCAATCGGTCAAGATAATTAATTACCAGAGGAGCTTTCACACGCCACGCGGGTAGGTATATTAAGCGGAGTCGAAGCGAGGGCGTCAGGCGTGGGCGAGGTGTGAAAGATCCATTCATTAAGAGACGGTGTTTAATCTCTCGGCCTGAGCTGTTCGAAATTGGATTACGTCGTAATTAAATCTTTCCGCCGGCATCCGCGTCGGAATAACAAAAACCGACCAAGTTCGCGGATCGAATTGAACCCCCCTCACAGACGTGGTTTTATGGAGAAACCGTGCAACCGGTTGTACCGACCCCCTGTTGGCGCCCGTCGCTTAAACACTCCTCGATCAACCAACCGACGATCTATGGGATCCATCGGGGCCGGAGTCTCCTTACCTGACCAGCCGCTGCGTGGGCAGTCGCTGTTTGTCTTGCCCTCGACTCTCGGACTCTCGCCGCCTGTTCCCGCTCCCTGCTGCTGCTGCTGCTGCCGCTAAAGATACTCGAGATCAGTCCTGGACCGTACCGCCTGCCTGTAACGTGCACTGTACCCTACCTACCCCCCTTCTTCCATACCGCCTCGGTTACACCGCGGAACCCTCGTTTGACAGCTGTTGACAGTCTGTAACGAGTATCTATTGCCCTTGGTGCACGAAGGCGACGTCGTTCAGTTTAGTAGTCTGAGATAGGCGAGGTGGGAATGGGATTTTCAGAATGTCTTCTCGTATCTTCTGATACATTTTTTCAATATCGCCATGCGCAATGTCTCCCAATAAGTCAAAATATCTTCACTGGTTTTCTAATGTTACTCAATACAACTCAGTCAGTATCTATCATGATCGTATCCTAAGATCTCCAAGTATCTCCATGTATCTCCAAGTATCTTCAAATATCTACAAGAATCTGTAAATATCTTCCAATATCCCTAAATGTCTTCGAATATCTCCAAGTATCTCCAAATATCTCCAAGTATCTCCAAATATCTACGAGAATCTGCAAATATCTTCCAATATCCCTAAATATCTTCGAATATCTCCAAGTATTTCCAAGTATCTCCAAGTATCTCCAAATATCTACGAGAATCTGCAAATATCTTCCAATATCCCTAAATATCTTCGAATATCTCCAAGTATCTCCAAGTATCTCCAAATATCTACGAGAATCTGCAAATATCCCTAAATATCTTCGAATATCTCCAAGTATCTCCAAGTATCTCCAAATATCTACGAGAATCTGCAAATATCTTCCAATATCCCTAAATATCTTCGAATATCTCCAAGTATCTCCAAGTATCTCAAAATATCTACGAGAATCTGCAAATATCCCTAAATATCTTCGAATATCTCCAAGTATCTCCAAGTATCTCAAAATATCTACGAGAATCTGCAAATATCTTCGAATATCCCTAAATATCTTCGAATATCTCCAAGTATCTCCAAGTATCGCCGAATATCTCCGAATATCTCCCAAGATCTCCGAATAAATAACTCGATAAATTGGAAAAAATGAAACGAAAAATAGGATAATCAATTTTACAATAGTTGTTATGCGAATTAGCACTCACACTATACAGTTTCGAGTATAGTAGATAATCGACGAATAGTCAATTCGTGGCTGCCACCAATATTTCAAACCCACCGATCAATCAATACCGTGAACCGCAATCTTTAATACGTGTGCTAAAACAAAGTAACCGCGCATAGATTACCTGACTAATTATCCTCGCTAATTAATCCCCGGCAGATAAACTACACACCTACCTAAGTTAGGTACGAGAAAGAGGAAATTGTAACGCTGCGCCAAACTCTATAAGGCTAGAGATAAAACAAGATGGCGAAAGGCTATAGAGAAGCCTACAGAAAAATCGGAGCAATCGATACATGAATGAATTCAAGATGGTGTGAAAGAAGTATGAGAGCGCATATCGATGACGTTTGTCGATTAAATCTCAATATGAAAATGGTCTCGCCTTCAGCCAGAGTGACTGAGAAGATGATCACATCCGACCTGCGTAGGTTCTCAAAGATATAGTTCGTGCGTATGTGTACGGAGCATATATTCAGAGTCCGTGATGTTCAAAAGCGCGGTGTAAGCGGTAGTAAGGTAAGGTAAGCTAAGGAAGGTAGGGAAGGTTGGACGAGGTGCCCCCGGGGCGGCGGGTCACCCAGATTTCAATCTAGATACAGCATTCCTCAGTTAATTAGTACTGCCTGCCCAGCCAGCGATCTCCATCACTGACAGAACTCCCGTACATACGTAGAACCATAACCCACCACTTCGTTTGCTCTTATCATAAATTCGTACCTACTACGAAGCATTGTGTTACAAATAAATACATAAATAAATAAATAAACAAAATCATCATCATCTACTTGTCGCTTATATTTTCAATTCGTTCATCTATTCAATATTAAAGATGTATTGGCCGTACAACCTCAACCAAAAGTGATTCTCGTATTCAGGCAACGTTCGGCGATACTTTTTTTTCTTCTCATTTCAATAATTCATTACTTTTTGTACCAAGGCCACTTTTTTGGCAAATCAGTTATACACGGTAGCTCGATAAATTGTTACGACGTCTGTGGGAGCCAGTGTCTTGAAATAATCCATACATCTGGTCAATACTTGATTGAATGCCTGCAAATTGAACTTTTCTGTTCAATTATCTTTGTTAGACGAAAGAAAGATGAGTCGAGTTGGATGGATTTTTCATTCCAAGTTTTGTAATCTTATTTCGAGAAACGGAGGAGGTGTTTTTTGTGTATCACGTAGTATAAGTAAGAGTCTAAAGAAGTAGGAAATAGCGATAAAGAATTATTGCCAGCTATGCTAATTTGAGGTACGTAACTCTGAGGTTGAATTAGAATGATTTACAATGATTGGTTGTATCATAAATATCCACTACCAATATTCCCCGCCATATCTCGATACAGTCGCGCAGTACCTCAGCGCCACTTCGGTTTCTGTGTGTCGAGCTTGAGGTCCTCGCGCTCAGCAGCAAATGGTCAATTACTTACGTGTCAAATCGACAACCGAACTCGAGATAGTTGAACGAAGATTACTATAGACGCGGCGAACCGAAAAACAAACAAACAGGCTTTGAAAAAAATGAAGAAGATAAAAAACTAGTTAAACTGCGATAATTATCAACACCGCAAGTCGCGGTTTTCTTCACGAGACTCTCTTCCTCCTCTAATCCTTCAAGCTAATTGCATTTTTTTTCTGTTCTTCCTCTTCAACTGCCAATAAATCGCTTCTCTTCCCTCCGCAACGGCAACAATCGCAGAAAATTTATCAACTGAGGTTGACGATCAACCAGCTTATCGAAGACGCTGAATAGTACGGATTCTCTTCACCTGCCGCGACCACTCCAGGCGATGATTGAGTCACGACGCCTTGTAACAATGGCTAATGAATCAATTGTGCATAAAGCATGAAAAATCGAAGGCCCTCTGATAACAGGGTGGGGTACTCGAAGAAACGGAGATGAACAACAAAATCGGCAATCAGCAACAAAATATCGATGTCGACTCCTTTGAAGAAATCGAATTCTTAAACTTGAATAACTCCTCCGGTATTCGATATTTTTTATTAAAATTTGGTAGTGTTTTCAAAACCGTATCGCAAAGGGTAGTTTGGCAGTTTTTAAAATTTTTTTTGCTATCTTGCTCCGTGTCTATAATCTAGACAATCGGCTAGGTTGAAATATTTTTTTGATGTCTCAGTCTTTACGGCATGTTTCTCAAAATTGGAAAGAACATTGAGGCAAGCAAAAAAAAAACAAACAAAAAAACAAACAAAACCGTCGGCCTGCTACAAATGGTTATAATATTGCAGCTGCAGGGTGTATTAAAGCTTCCAGCTCTTCGAAAGTATGTATCGAAGCCCGTAATGCGGTATCGTGTTAAAAATTTGCTAATTGACAGATTCTCTGTGAAAAACATTACCGCGTTTGCAGCTAACCGAACGGAGTTCAACGATGCCGATCATTAAGTTTGAATTTTTTTTATTGGACACAAAGGTTGCGCGCGCGTCGGTGTTGCAAAACCCGAAAACTGGTCGTACTATGCAGGCCGTTGCGGTGGTAAATATATACATAAAAGTTAGCGGGAAGTAAAGTAACCTCACTGTCACGGCCTAATTATACCCGACAACTTCTTCTTTCCGCCCGCGCCCCACCCATAACGAAAAGTGAACTGCAGCAATAAATGCAGTTGTAAAATAACTCTTTAAAAATCGAGCCAAGAAACCTGCCGCCGTGTACTTCTTCAGCTTATCTCCGAATTCCCCCAACCAACCATATCTATCGTTTTATCTGGGTCACGCTTGTCAAGTGTATATAATCTGCTTACGAATAATCAGTATTTATCGATTCTCGACCGATAATAAGAAGCTTTGAATTTCAGGTCGATTATTAGAAACATATTATAGTACGAGGCGAAAACCATGGATCTCTGCAGACGACGCAAGATGGCGGGTGCGTTGTACCGAATAGTGACGTCATAGTCGTATCGAGATTTACAGAACTTTTAATCCATAAAATTTCACGTGTCTAATGGCAGAAGGTCGTAAGCACCAGGAAAGTGATTTTGGTGCGATAAGGTCGTATAATTTTTTTTTTTTTTTTTTGTTCACGCCGCATTCGCTTTGAGAATAATCAAAACGTGTGAATCAATCGAAATTAGAAGATTGAAAATTGATTGTTTGATTGTAGTTGAAAAAGGAAAAAAAAAAGATTAAGGCAGAAGGTCGTATCACTATTTTTTTTTTTCAAATTTTTTCGACAATTTTCTAAGGTAGTCGTCAAAACTCGCGAAATCCGTAGATAACTTGAAAATTTTACTTCCACCGAAGGCAAAAAGTCGTATAATGTCGCTTACGACCTTCTGGAATTAGAGAGCCGGATTATTTTTCTTTGATACGATGGATATGCCAGGACTTACGACGTTCTGATTTTAAATTGACGAATTTTCAATCTTAACGGTTTTGAGCCTATTTGGAGATTCTTCGCATAGACGAATATAGAAAAAATCATACGACCTTTTGGCCTTGAAAATTCCTAACGGTCGTATAATGGCACTTAAGACCTTCTGCCATTAGACACGCGATTCGTTGAATTGGTTATTTGTATCTGAATTATTGTTTGCAACAGTAAAGTTGGTACTTTATAGCTAATGCTAATATTGAAAGGCGAATATTGCAATTGTTGTTATAATCCGAAAACAGGAAATTCCCCGTATTATTTTCTTTGGTTAGGCATTTCCACTGATCCTGACATATCTGAGTCAGCGTTATACTCATGTCGGTATGACTCAGTTGTGTCTGCAGCGTTCGATCGCGAATGCAGTAAATCGAGTTTTTATCAAACTCTGTACAAACATTATTGAAACAAATAATGATGATAATAATAATGAAAGAAAAACAAAAACAAAAAAGAACAGAAAAAAATAAAAGAAAAACAATAGGAACGAGCCTTGGAGCGAAGTTGCATAATCGTGACACATTCCAAACGCAATGCAAGATCGTGAAACTCTAAACTATTAAACACTGCAAAGCAAACCGCGCGCGGTGCAGAAATTCCCGCAACGCGTTTATCTAGAATCTCGCTATGTGCCGGTTGCCTCTAGCTCCCGTTTATTCTATTCGTGCCTTAATTCTCATACCACTCAATGATACATTGGTCTCTTTTTCATAAGGACCAGGAATACGAATTCTGAATTAACCACTGTCCAAGTCAGGCGTAAATCTCATCACTAAAAAGTCACCTGAACTCATGCCAGTTAGAGTCAGTTTGAGGTAATTATTCAACTAAAGTCAACTGAAGTCACGCGAAATCAGTTGGAGTCCGTTGAAGTCAGCCGAAGTAATTAGAAGTAATTTGAAGTCGTTTAAAGTCCATCGAAGTCATTCAAATTTTACTTGAAGAGTTTTTAATAAAATTCAAAGACATTAGAAGACAATTGAAGTCACTTGAAGTCGTTTTAAGTCATTTTGAATGGTTTGAGGTAGTTTCAAGTCAATTAAAGTCAACCGAAGTCACTTGAAGTCTTAGGGAGTTGTTTGAAGTTGTTTAAAGTCATTTGAAGGCAGTTGTTTGAAGTTATTTGAAGTCTTTCGAAGTCACTTGATTTTATTTGAGGTCTCCTGAAGACATTCAAAGTCATTAAAAGTCAATTGAAGTCTTATGGAGTTGTTTGAAGTTGTTTAAAGTCATTTGAAGGCAGTTGTTTGAAGTTATTTGAAGTCTTTCGAAGTCACTTGATTTTATTTGAGGTCTCCTGAAGACATTCAAAGTCATTAAAAGTCAATTGAACTCTTATGGAGTCGTTTGAAGTTGTTTAAAGTCATTTGAAGTTGTTTGAAGTTATTTGAAGTCTTTCGAAGTCATTTGAATTTTACTTGAGGTCTTCTGAAGACATTCAAAGTCATTAAAAGTCAATTGAAGTCTTACGGAGTCGTTTGAAGTTGTTTAAAGTCATTTGAAGGCAGTTGTTTGAAGTTATTTGAAGTCTTTCGAAGTCACTTGATTTTATTTGAGGTCTCCTGAAGACATTCAAAGTCATTAAAAGTCAATTGAAGTCTTATGGAGTCGTTTGAAGTTGTTTAAAGTCATTTGAAGTTGTTTGAAGTTATTTGAAGTTGTTTGAAGTTATTTGAAGTCTTTCGAAGTCATTTGAATTTTACTTGAGGTCTTCTGAAGACATTCAAAGTCATGAGAAGTAAATTGAAGTCTTACGGAGTAGTTTGAAGTTATTAAAAGTCATTTGAAGATGTTTGAAGTTATTTGAAGTCTTTCGAAGTCATTTGAATTTTACTTGAGGTCTTCTGAAGACATTCAAAGTCATTAGAAGTCAATTGACGTCTCACGGAGTCGTTTGAAGTTATTAAAAGTCATTTGAAGGTGTTTGAAGTTATTTGAAGTCTTTCGAAGTCATTTGAATTTTACTTGAGGTCTTCTGAAGACATTCAAAGTCATTCAAAGTCAATTGAAGTCTTACGGAGTCGTTTGAAGTTGTTTAAAGTCATTTGAAGATGTTTGAAGTTATTTGAAGTCTTTCGAAGTCACTTGAATTTTACTTGAGGTCTTCTGAAGACATTCAAAGCATTAGAAGTCAATTGAAGTCTTATGGAGTAGTTTGAAGTTGTTTAAAGTCATTTGAACTTTATCTGAAGTCTTTTGAAGAGATTCAAAGTCGTGATAAATCAATTGGCGTAGTTTGAAGTAATTTTGGAAAATCCTCGATCTTAAAATAGGAATTCCGTGTCAATTTTCGTGGGTGAGATGTCACCGTGCAGATTGTGACTTTAGAGTATTTCTGATCCTTCTCCTGAGTCCTGATGCACTTGTGCCTATTCGGAGTTCAGAGAGTAGGGTATTAAGCGTAGAACGATCCTGAAATATGGGGAGATAAAAACAGCAGGCTACGAGAGAACCGGGGTCCTCGGGGTCCCGAGGTACCTGGTTTCCAGTCAGGTCAGGTTACGATTACGGTCTCTTAGTCGTTGCAAGTGTCATCCGCAACTTTACAACCAATCGAATTCGCTTACTTGAAAAAGACGTTTCACGGTTATAACACTAGCATATCGAGTCTCCCATCGTCTCTCCTTCAACATCGAGAGGAATGATAAAATAGACGAACACCGCACACCATCTACTCGATACCACGGTCAAGGTCTGGGCATAATTAGGCGTATTAGGACGTCAAAATGACCGCGGAGCTCGTATCTGTCCCGAAGGAAGTGTTGAGTTGAAATAATGCCTTAAAACGCGTCTCTATCGAGGTTGAAGATCTCGACCGGGTTATATTTTCATCCAAGTGGACTTCTGACTTGAGACTCCTTGGCTCGCTTGGCTCTTCTCCGCTTGTTACGACGGTGTCCTCGTAAACCCAACGTTTTACCGCACCGCGACCGGCATATTTACAGCATTTAAATATGCTTACGGTCACCTTCTTCTTATATACCCAAAGCCATGCCACGCATGTGTTGAGCATGTTCAGAATTAAGTCACACCGACGCGTCTTCGGCGCGAATTCGAGACGATATCGACGATGCTCGACGTCGAAGACCCCGCAGGAAGTGGTCTGGACAACAAAGGGAATCTTAGAAGAATAGGCCGAGCGTCTGATGCAGGGAATACCTGGAGTTGAGGTTATTTTGTATTCGAAAGGGACGCGAGCCGCTATTCCCTACTTGAGACCTCATACCAACACGATGCAAACCTCGTCGTGGGACGACGAGTCGAGACAGTGACATCTGAATATGCTGAGGACGCTTATTCCATATCCAGAAAACGTCACGATCGTGTCGATAAAATTAAACCATTCGAGACCAGAACGGATCGGGAGGTTTCAAACTCGAATTACCTCTTGAATTATACGACTTTTTTTTAGCATATCATTATTTTGTAAAAATCGAATGACTTTTTCGAACCCAATTCAATTATTCCACAATAGAATTGGCAAAGAAGTTGATTTGAAGTCACATCGATGTCAATGGCTGCAGATTCAGTTCTTCTTCGACTTTGTTGTCGACTGGTTCGATTCCTTGTACGACGAATGAAGAATAAATTATAGAGAAACTGGTTCAAAGAATGAATCGATCGATGCGGATCATCAGAAGTTGAATTCGACAAATGCATCACCTGTTATCAGTTATCACCCGCCGTTCTGGACTAATGGCTCTGCTATTGTTTGACGATGAGGTACTTTTTCGATCTTGTAATGAGAAATAATCGGGTTCTTATAATTAGTATCGCATCAATCGAAAACAAACTCGCATCGCTAATAGCCTTTACGAATGATATCACGGAAGGTAGCCCCGAGTTCCTTGATTTTCAACGTACGGTGAGAATTCAGCATTAACTCGACTCAACACCGGAGCGAAGATGATTGGATATCTAAGTTACACAGGGACCGAGTGGGATAGACAATCCGCAAGAGCAAACGCGGTTATGCTTTACGGATAATAAATAACACCCGGGCACTCCAGAGTAAAGAGAGGAACGGCTAATTGCGCTTCTCCTCTGCAATATGAACGATAGTCAATATTTAACCCAGTCCAGATGCGAAGGTGAGAGACGGAGAGCTAAGAACGAAACGTTATAAAGAATATAAAAACCGGAGTCGAAGAAACCGTAGCTGAGACTCGATTATTAATCTTCTGATTGGAGTTTCAAAATGGGACACGAAAAAAACAGGAACAAAAAATAATCTTTCAATTTACAGCCTGTGTACACTGTATAATTCGACTCTCGTCAGAAGCCGGGACCTTTTGACCAACGCAAGTGGGGAGCCCCCGCGGTTAATGATTTTGACACGAGGCGATCGTCGAACGCTCACTAATCGTCCAACTTATGCAAAATAAACCCCGACGATCGATCATCCCTCAGTTTTCCGTAAATTCCATTTCAATTTTCCAAAAATCATTCTTATCTGATCCAAAGTTCATTACACATCGAAAAATTGACATCCAGACACACGTTTGATCCGATTATGTTCTCTCGACGTCTCATTTTCTTCGGAGAGCAATCCTTCGTCGTCTGAACGAGGGAAATTGAAAAGGAACATTTCTAGACACAGTTATCAGCCAAAGAGTGACTAGATTGTCGCTAAATTTCGACAACTGACCATAACTTATCACAGGATTTTTTCGCTCTCCAAAGAAGAATCGCTCTCCAAAGAAAATGACACGTTGAGAGACGTAATCAGATCAACCGTGTGCCTGAAACCTAACGACGAGTCATTTTTGTAAGAGTCCATTTTTCGATGGAGAATTTGTTGAATCGTGGAAGTATCACTTCCCTTCATACTTCGCAAACTTCAAATTCTGTGGCCTGGTTGTCTCATTTTCATTGAATTCAGCACTTTTAGCTTCATTGTGAGTCGATCTTCTCACAGTCACATACGGTCTGATAATCAGGCCGTCAGCCCGCTGCCACAAAGCGTGATGACTCCAGAACGTATCGACGGCAGTATGGAAGAACGTGACATCTCAAATTGTGCCACAAGAACGAGACATTTCAAATTATTGAAGAAAAGGGTCGTATGTCCTATGTTTCAGCGTAGAAGATACGACCTTCTTCATTCAAAATCTGAGATGTCATGTTTTTCTAGCACAATTTGAGATGTAACGTTTTTCCATACTGTCAACGGTATGCTCTCTTTGATTCCTGACTCTGAGGACCCACGCTACACGTATGCCGATGGGTTTTTGTAATGAAATATCGTTTGGTACGCTCGGCATACGTTATACTATCATTAAAAAACTGCTGGAAATCCAAGAGATCACAATTTCTGGAGTCATCACGACGGACGGTGCTAAATGGTGCAAAGTGTGCTTCTCTCGTGACGGACTCACCAGTATAGCACCAGGCCGGCCAGACGACGGGACTCTCCGTGTCGAGCTCCCTCATCCTCTCAACGACCCGCGGACATCGCCACTCCGGTCGTCCTGGCGTAGTTGTCAAAATGTCCAGTTTGTGATATTGTCGATAACCGATTGATACAGATTCCGTCCTCTTCGGTCGTATGGGGAGGGGGGATTCCCCTTAGATGGCGTCGCACCTGTCCATATATCCCACGATTTTCGAATAACAAACTGTCACTAATAATCATCCAACGACGTCGACGGCGTCTCTCTTATACCTAATCGATGATTGTTGAAGATTCTTTTTATCGAATATCGATTATCGCTAGCACCAGTCGCGTTTATCTCCGCACGGTAACCGTCTCGCAGCAGCCTTGGGAACCGTGCTGTTATCACACACGTGGCTCTCGCCTCCAATCGGTCAATAAATAACAATAAATTAACGAACGGATGATCGAGGATTCAGCTACGTTCACACATTCGCGTCGAGCACCATGGGGTCACGGTCAAAAGTACATTCGATGTCACTCGATCCGATCGGTTGGGACGCGTCGGGCAATCGCGATTGGTTTATCGTTTTTTTTTCCTCTAAATTCGTCGATGTTAGGGTATCTCTGAGAGCACTGAGCGGTGTGATGATCAGTGGCAGCACTTAGGTCGGTGCACCTGCCGCGAGGGTCCGCGTCGGAATGGGAGCGGGGCAGCGGGCAGCAGGTAGGCAGGCCCTGGCCGTCAGGTAGCTTGGGTGGGGATCGGTCACATGGGGAGTACCTTGGCCACACGGACGGAGACCCCGCGACGAGGAGTAGGAGTCCGGCACGGTGCGAGTGATCCGCCGGATACAGTCGCGGACTACGTGCTTCTCTTACCTGTGTGACTGTCATGGGATCGGTTATAACGTCACATCTTATCACTTTGAGCTCATTTCATAGTAGATTTTTCTTTCTTCCACTCACTCCAGTCCAGGCATGTTTTTGTGGAGAAAAATACTCTGTAGGTGACTTCTATACACAATATCGAACATTTTTTCCTCCAAGAACATCTTAGTTTCGTCTTCCAATCGGCCAATTAAGTCTTTTTTTTTTATTATTATTGTGTCAACATGTTTTCAGAACCAAATGTTCGATATTCTGTATAAAAGTCCACTTGTTTCGATAAAACACCTTAAATTCGTGTATAGTTGAGTTCAGATCAGATTTGACTGACTTAATCTTCTAGTACGAATACATTGAGTGTTGGTTTCATCAGTTTGTTATTCATTATTGTTGAAGTTGTTCATTTTCATTCACGGTGATGAACACCGCGGACATTTTGCTGTCGGAAGTCAGTGGGATGAACAATATTCCTCAATTAATTGATCCATTGATCTGCTGTTCATTGAGCTCCGATGATTCTTGCAAGGACCCGTGTAGAAATTTGTTAGGGAAGGCCTGACCAATGTTAGGGCCCCCATTAAAGTGTCCATTTCTGGTCCCGACTGAAAATGTAACATTTCGCACATCAGGCCTCGATATTTTCCATTTTTGTAGGATAATTGATCAGGCCCCGGTCAAGCCCTGATATACTGGCATTGTCAAAATCTTAGCACTATGTTTTTGAGGATAGCTTATTAGGCCCTGAGCAATACCCTCACAATTTCCTGATCAGGGCCTGATTAGTTCGTTATTCTTAAATAAATATACCGCTTGGATTGTGGCGAGGTCAGCAGATCAGGGCCTGACTAGGGCCTGATCAGGGTTCAATCATTTATACTAAAACCAGATCGGGGCCCGCCGTGCCGAATGTTACATGTCATCATCAGGGCCCGAACTGTGATCAGGCCAAATAATCAGGGCCTGATGGCCCCCCTGACCAAATTTCTACACGGGGATCAGAGCGATGATAACTTCAAGATTGGCTTCTTCAAATATTGTTAACTTTTTCTGTCTTTAGAATCGTTATCGAGCTCATCCTATATTAATATCCATGAAAAAAGGTGCTTTTGAGATTGCTAGGGGCACAGAACGAAACTTACTTGATCTGTGACCTTTTTCGTTCTTCGATCATGTAATTGTAACTCAGGAAAGGCTCCGAGATATGTGATCGAGACAAGGTTTATTGATACCCAAAGTGATAATTATTCAATTAATTATCTTAATCGATAATTACACGTTGTGGCTTAACCGCAATAAAATATAGTCTCAACTATTTGTTTGATTGTCTATCTGTATACGAATGGCTATCAATTTTCGATATCCTCATCGTCTCAATGCTAGCCGTCTTAAAAACTCTTTTAGAAGATCAGTGAACTCCTTTCGAGGTTAATCAAGTCCCCTGAAATCTATGTCGAATAGGTCCTCAGAATCTCTGATGAAGTCCCATAAGTCTGATGCATGTGTTCGTATGAAGTTTTGTAAAGTCTGACAAAGTCCATCATCATCAGGCTTCACGAAATTCTATCACGTCTCACGATAGCCTAATGAAGTCCTACAAAATCTTCCAAGTACCCAAGTCTCGATGTGTGGGGATTTCTTGTTCGAATTTCGGCATAACACAAGAAGAAGACGACTGAACGAGACTGTGCAAAAAAACGACACCGTCCAAAGAAGCTCAAAGTCGGTTAAACACATTGACACAATGGAAGTGAAGAGAAAAGGAGAGGAAAAAAAATATAGAGAAGAATTGTGTCGAAGAATCTCTTTCGTGCAACGTTTATTGTTTGTATCGTTATTGTGTATCGCCCTCGGTGTTGCGGCAGAGCTGCAGACTGCAACCTAGCCTCCCATCGTCATCGCGCCAGAGGACCTCGTATTAGCGGGTGAAGATTTCTGGCAAGAAACAGTGCCGCAGTTGCAGGAGGCTGGCAGGAGGCACAATATCGCGTGTCGCATGCGGTGCCGCCGATCCGCAGCCTCAAGACACCAATCTTCGAGCCTGAGGTTGTCTCGTTGGGTCCGGTGATCATAAAAGGGTCTCCGAGACAAAGGATCTCCTTGACATCATGGAACCGCAGTCTGCGACCCTCGGGATATTAGCTTACCGAATATTTTCATCAGATTCCTGATCGAACAAGTATTTGGGGAATTTTCCTCGACATCGAAGACGTTGTACAAAATGACTTATGTGGTTGGTTGCAACGCGGAGTTTTTAACTCGTTGGTAATTGAAAATGTGAAGCGCGCGCGGTCGAATATATTTATCCTGAAAACCGGAGCCAGTACCCGGTGGCGTTATGCGGAGCTCGAACGTATATTTATTCCGATGATTTACGACCCCTGGACGACGCGACGGACCCGAGTCGACTCCAAAGTGGAAGGCGAGTACGAGAGTGTAAGAGCCGCACCGGTACAACCGGGATAAAGTATTACGTCTTCATGTTATATTTTTGCTGTAACGTGGCTGGTAATTAAAGAGGTCCTTTCGCTTACCGAACCGCCATTTCAATGATTTACATCCACTTCCACTGCCGAGCTTAGTGATAAGATGAAACGGCGAGATAACGAGCCACTGCATCGTACCAGTATCGGCATCGTCGTAATTCGACGGATTTTCATACCAAGCCTCAACATCTGAGTATGTAATAACAGCACAGACCCGAAGGCCTCTCCCAGCTGGTCTCGGAGGACGTCGCAGAATTTTCGAATCCCTTGGAGTAATTGTTTCGCGAGAGAATCCTTGAACGCTTTCAGATGTCCCATGGAATTTCTTACAATTATTCCGAAACTATTCGAAGTCGTATGAATCCGCGAAATTCTTCAAGATTCTGTATCATTCGTAGAATTTTTGATGTCGTTGATACTCGATAGAAGTCTTACGAAGTCCTTGGAAATATTTGGGAATGTTGATTGTGGGTAGTTGAAAATTCTTCAAAATTCTGTAAGTATAATTCATTGTCAGTCATCGTCAGTCACTGGAATTCTTCATAACTTCCCAAAATCCTGTCGAATTCCTTCAAATTCTTCAAAATTCTGCATCATTCTTAGAATTTTTGATGTCGTTGATACTCGATAGAAGTCTTACGAAGTCCTTGGAAATATTTGGGAATGTTGAGTGTGGCGAGTTGAAAATTCTTCAAAATTCTGTATAATTCATTGTCAGTCATCGTTAGTCACTGGAATTCTTCATAACTTCTCAAAATCCTGTCGAATTTCTTCAAATTCTTCAAAATTCTGTATCATTCTTAGAATTTTTGATGTCGTTGATACTCGATAGAAGTCTTACGAAGTCCTCGGAAATATTTGGGAATGTTGATTGTGGGTAGTTGAAAATTCTTCAAAATTCTGTAGGTATAATTCATTGTCAGTCATCGTCAGTCACTGGAATTCTTCATAACTTCCCAAAATCCTGTCGAATTCCTTCAAATTCTTCAAAATTCTGCATCATTCGTAGAATTTTTGATGTCGTTGATACTCGATAGAAGTCTTACGAAGTCCTCGTAAAAATTTGGGAATGTTGAGTGTGGGTAGTTGAAAATTCTTCAAAATTCTGTATAATTCATTGTCAGTCATCGTCAGTAACTGGAATTCTTCATAACTTCTCAAAATCCTGTCGAATTTCTTCAAATTCTTCAAAATTCTGTATCATTCTTAGAATTTTTGATGTCGTTGATACTCGATAGAAGTCTTACGAAGTCCTTGGAAATATTTGGGAATGTTGAGTGTGGCGAGTTGAAAATTCTTCAAAATTCTGTATAATTCATTGTCAGTCATCGTCAGTAACTGGAATTCTTCATAACTTCCCAAAATCCTGTCGAATTCCTTCAAATTCTTCAAAATTCTGCATCATTCTTAGAATTTTTGATGTCGTTGATACTCGATAGAAGTCTTACGAAGTCCTTGGAAATATTTGGGAATGTTGAGTGTGGGTTGTTGAAAATTCTTCAAAATTCTGTATAATTCATTGTCAGTCATCGTTAGTCACTGGAATTCTTCATAACTTCTCAAAATCCTGTCGAATTCCTTCAAATTCTTCAAAATTCTGCATCATTCTTAGAATTTTTGATGTCGTTGATACTCGATAGAAGTCTTACGAAGTCCTTGGAAATATTTGGGAATGTTGAGTGTGGCGAGTTGAAAATTCTTCAAAATTCTGTATAATTCATTGTCAGTCATCGTTAGTCACTGGAATTCTTCATAACTTCTCAAAATCCTGTCGAATTTCTTCAAATTCTTCAAAATTCTGTATCATTCTTAGAATTTTTGATGTCGTTGATACTCGATAGAAGTCTTACGAAGTCCTCGGAAATATTTGGGAATGTTGAGTGTGGGTTGTTGAAGATTCTTCAAAATTCTGTATAATTCATTGTCAGTCATCGTCAGTAACTGGAATTCTTCATAACTTCTCAAAATCCTGTCGAATTCCTTCAAATTCTTCAAAATTCTGCATCATTCTTAGAATTTTTGATGTCGTTGATACTCGATAGAAGTCTTACGAAGTCCTTGAAAATATTCGGGAATGTTGAGTGTGACTAGTTCAAAATTCTGTATAATTCATTGTCAGTCATAGTTAGTCATTTAAATTCTTCATAATTCCTCAAAATCCTGTCGAATTCCTTAGACTTATTCGGGCTTCTTTGTGATTCTGAAATCCTCTCGTCCTCCTAACGAATTGGCACGAATATCCCGTCTGACAAAACGATTCCGATAATCTGCTTTGAAATTCTGTCCAAATTGCAGGATTTCCGTCTGACGTTGTATCATCACATGCTTCGACTCGCCGTCAGGCGACCGCTATCACAGACGGAGCTTGAATACTTGGGGGGAATAAATACTCTGGTATACGACTTTGACTCGTGCCTCCTGGCTACTGGTGGTTGGAAACTAAGAGACGCGAGAGAGGACGAGGAGCAACAGGTATCCCTTGCCTTGCCCAACTATTAAACCAGACATATCCTACGCGGACTTGTTAAGCGTGTACTGCACGCGTACTACAACACATCGCCACTTAGGTTTGCAGGTACATACTACATACATGCATAGAGTATGCGGTATGGCGAATGGTGCATGTCTATAGTAGAAGTGCTTCCTTCTTCTTTTTATTCTTACTTATTTTTTCTTTTTATCTTATTCCCAAGGAATTACGTGTCTGAAATTATACGTTTTGGAAGAGAGAAGCTGGCGCGCGCGCGCAACCATCCACACATACGTCGGCACACGCGAGACATTTATTTCAAAGATCGTTTAATGACGAACAAAATTATTTTTCGTAACGAAATATTCGGGTTCGATTTGGTAGTTTTTATTTTTACACATTCTTCCCTATTATTATATAATAATTGCAATGCAAGGATTATTGTTATCAACGAAAAGGCAATCATTCGTCATTTTGGGCGCTCACCTGGTTTCAATATTCTCAAATATTCCAAAAGGTTTCAAAAGTTCTTATGCACGATATCCGAACATTTTGAGGATTTGAAACGATTTCGGAAGGTTTCTGATACAAAATTTCAAACAACTTTTTTTTTAATTTAGGAATTTAGGAAAGTTCCAAGAAGTTTCGAAGGATTTCAAGGATTCCAAATAGTTTTATAAGATTCGGCAAGGGGTCAGAGGAAAAATGTTTTTTTTTTTTATAATTAGAATACTGAAAGCTATCAAATTCTATTTCGAATTTGTTGCAATCAACTATGTATAAAATTATGTTTTTTACATATATTTATATAAATTATTTCCTAAAATCTTATAAAATTTTATTAAACCATACAAAATTTGACTAAAAAATAGTTGAATATAATTTCACGAATTCGAATAAAATTCAGTAATATAAAAGTTAGCGATCCAGGGCGAATCGAAATTTAACACCAATCACATTGAAAGAGACAAATTCTAGGTGGGGTTTTATAGATATTGATCTGATCAGGCAAAAACTATTTTTTCCCCGATGATGTTAATACTAAGAGGGGGGAGAGGGTTGATGCTAGGCTTTACGATAATTGAGAAATTAGTTATCAACGGAGAAAGGAATAAAATCAAACCATAATTTACTGTGTCACATTTACAACTTTCACTTATGACGGATTACTTTTTGAGTCTGGCCACCCATCGCGCTGCGATATCGTCGAATGGGCAGTTTCAAAGAACCCCATCATTAAGTAAACCGCAGAATCATAAGACAATGTGTTTATCTAATTAGAAACTGTGCGAACGGTCATTTTACTGCCTCTAATAACTATGTTAAATAACAAGAAACAGTTTACTCAGTGTGCAAACAATTAGTTTGATATGATTTGCGGACATTGCAAGATTCTAGAACGCAAAGGCATGCGTTCGGTTATCGCAAGAAGTTAGTAATAGTCACTAATTCGTATCTCTGGGTCGATCTGCAATGCACGGGAATCTGCAGATCTTGAACTAATTGTTGCAATTATCCGTGTATACAGAAACAATAATTCCCGTTGCCTGAATGACTTTCGAGTCCCAGCTTTTTCAAACCGCTGAGAAAATAGATTATTCCCATTGCTCGAGCCTGGGGTCAGTCTTCGGGGAATTCGAAGACACTCCTAATAGCCTCTCCGACAAATGACACTCGTCTAATCAACGAATTGACCACAGTAAAGAATCATTGGGTACCCAGTCGAACCAGAGTCGAGTAAAATAGTTAATTGAGACATCGGGCTTTCCCGGCTAGGCACTAAAACCAACGAGACGATAGGGTATCTCGACCCTCGAGTGGATCCGGGTCTCTGAGCACTGGGACAGAATCTCCAGTCACTAGGCTTTTTCAACAAACACAAAGTTTTGGATGATTGAAATAATTGAAAGTAAAACTTTCTTTCTAACGAATAAACGTCGATCTTCGGTTAAAACTTTGAAAAACGTCCACATCATGTGATTCTTTTCAATTTGTAGCAGGTAAGGATTTTCATCAGGTGTAAAACCTGGATAACGGATTTTTTTATTGGACATAACCATACCTTTGGTGTGAACATCGAAAGACTTGGGAGTTTTGTGGTTTTATTAGCTTGTCACGTAGGATTTGTGAGATTTCTCACAATCATGTAGAGAGAAGCAGACAGAATCGTAAAACGATCATTATCAAATCATGGTGATACTATTCCAAGCCCCTGTAGAAACAATTCGATAATTAATTAACGAAAAAATAAACGCCAATATTTGGTAGAATTAATTATCGAACAGATTTACGATAAGGAGTAAAACACGAGGTGAGATAGCGGTGATCGAGTTGATATATTCATCTCGTCAATCTTCACTATTCGAACTATGGAATAATTCGCCGAATTTATGCTCATGGAGGAATAATTAACATTCACGTATCAATTAACGACATTTTTAGGGCCTAATTTTAATTCCTCGAAAATTGTGACGCACGTGAAACTGTAATCGAATCGGTTCATCGAACGCGACTGTACGATGATGAGATTGGAATCTGATTTCTAGGAAACCGCGAAAAGAACGTCGCCACTAGTGGCGATCGGTAATCGATAATTATTGGTCATTTAACGGATAAATTAACGCCAATAAGGTATGGGATAGTTGAACGATAGAGTATAAATCCTCACCATCTTCACAGTCGAATTTACGCCGTAAAGATTTTTCGGGGTTAGAAAAGTCATTGATAAAATCGGTCGACGTGGTTGAATGGGCATGGCTGGAACGGTTACTATTTACAGATTTAACATGGTTAACTTTTAACTCTCGACGTTCAATCTTTCTCTCATAGTCTCCAGTGTCCGCTACCGCCGCGGGGACGAGCAACGGAAATTAAAATAGTACCGTTGCACCGCGCGCACTGCACCGGATTTTACAAAAAAATTGAAAATCCGTGTCGCCTCTCTTCCCAATCTCAGAGGGTGGTCCGGCGATTTCATAAAATCTGTACAAGACTTTTTGAACGTCACTGATTTCTCTAGCGGGTTAGTGAATTTTGTGAATCTGACCTCAGATTCCTGATCAGCGGTTCGTAAGACCTTAGAGTACAAATTTTCATAAGATTTCGATTGTTTTTTCCAGCAAATTGGATCCGCCATTTTGAATTTGGCAAAACTGACTTCAGACAACCAATTTCAAAACTCTGTTACGTACAGTGTGAGTTTCTAACGAGTACAGAATGCATCATCTGCGCAGATCTGAGGCGCATGCGCACTAGATCGGCGCATACGACAGATTTAATTCAGTGTACAGATTCTTCCTGTATTCAGATCGGGCTTTCTCTCATTTCGAAGGAGAAAAATGAAAAATGGTCCCGGATTTTTGGGGCTATGATGAAGTAGGGTTACATATAGCTCAGTGACCGCTGGCCAATCAGATAAAAATATCGTGGTCGTGTTTGCATTGATATCCAATTAGTATCTCGGATGGTAATCCAATACTTGTCGATTAATTTCTTCTCGGGCACGTCTCTATCCGCGTTCCATAGCTGTCTGGCTTCTTCGAGTACGAGCTGCGGTGTAGAAGTAGGTGTTAGCCACGAGATTTGAAGATGCCATGAGGTAAGTTATAGTAAGGGGCGAAAGGGGGGAGGAGCGGAGCCTGGTGTCGCCACGACGAGAAACCGAGTCGGGTCTAGAACCGATAATAAGAGATTTACGATTAATAACTGCCCGGCACCATCGCGCTGCAATGAAGACATTCGATGGAAGAAAAACCTCCTTAATATTCACGACGCAATACGACGTGACACCTTTACGCGCCCGGAACTGAAACCAGTGGCTCGTAAAATACGAACCGAGTCTGTTAATTAGTTGTGAAATACATTGAATTCGAGATACACAAAATTTCGCGGTTCGAATGACTTCTCACTAATTTCGTTAATTTTTATTCAATTCAGAAAAAAATTGACCCAAGTATTTTTCGATTGAGATGCACGAGAGAGAATAGAATTCGCAAACGGTACAACGTCACGGAAAACGATCAGCTGTCCGAAGAGAGGGGTTTAGCGGTCTTGAGCCGGTACCCGGCACAAGGCACAAGGCAACGTAGCATAAGGAACACAAAGTGCAATTTCATAATTTTTGCGTCATAAAATCCAAGGAATGAGCGAGGTTAAAAATGAATAACTGGAAGATCGTTCAACCCTGGCTGGTTCAGAGCCTTACCGCAATGAAAGTATAAAACCCAGTCTTCGAGACAAACGGTGCCCCCCCTCCCCTTGCATTTTTATCTTCCGGGTAGAATAGATTATCTTTATTTACGACCGATTTACAGGACGAGGAAATTGTTTGGGAAAACATCACTCTGCCCTCCACTTGAGCAAATGTAAGCAGTCAATGTTGGGCGCCAATGTTCACCCTCCAAGGCTGGGAATCACTGCTTGCCATCATTGTTGGGCGCCAATGTTCACCCTCCAATGCTGGGAATCAGTGCTTGCCATCAATTTTCGGTGCCAATACTGGCTCGTCAATGTTACAAGCCAATATTAGCCCGCCAATGTTCATTCTACAATCTTGGGTATGAATGTTTGGCGCCAATGTTAGAGTTCACTGCTTGCCATCAATGTTGGGCGCCATTGTTCACCCTCCAATGCTGGGAATCACTGCTTGCCATCATTGTTGGGCGCCAATGTTCACCCTCCAATGCTGGGAATCAGTGCTTGTCATCAATGTTGGATGCCAATACTGCCTCGTCAATGTTACGAGCCAATATTAGTCCACCAATGTTCATTCTACACTCTTGGGTATGAATTTTTGGCGCCAATGTTAGGGATCACTGCTTGCCATCATTGTTGGGCGCCAATGTTCACCCTCCAATGCTGGGAATCAGTGCTTGCCATCAATTTTCGGTGCCAATACTGGCTCGTCAATGTTACAAGCCAATATTAGCCCGCCAATGTTCATTCTACAATCTTGGGTATGAATGTTTGGCGCCAATGTTAGAGTTCACTGCTTGCCATCAATGTTGGGCGCCATTGTTCACCCTCCAATGCTGGGAATCACTGCTTGCCATCATTGTTGGGCGCCAATGTTCACCCTCCAATGCTGGGAATCAGTGCTTGTCATCAATGTTGGGTGCCAATACTGCCTCGTCAATGTTACGAGCCAATATTAGTCCACCAATGTTCATTCTACACTCTTGGGTATGAGTTTTTGGCGCCAATGTTAGGGATCACTGCTTGCCATCATTGTTGGGCGCCAATGTTCACCCTCCAATGCTGGGAATCAGTGCTTGTCATCAATGTTGGATGCCAATACTGCCTCGTCAATGTTACGAGCCAATATTAGTCCACCAATGTTCATTCTACACTCTTGGGTATGAATTTTTGGCGCCAATGTTAGGGATCACTGCTTGCCATCATTGTTGGGCGCCAATGTTCACCCTCCAATGCTGGGAATCAGTGCTTGCCATCAATTTTCGGTGCCAATACTGGCTCGTCAATGTTACAAGCCAATATTAGCCCGCCAATGTTCATTCTACAATCTTGGGTATGAATTATGTTTGGCGCCAATGTTAGAGTTCACTGCTTGCCATCAATGTTGGGCGCCATTGTTCACCCTCCAATGCTGGGAATCACTGCTTGCCATCATTGTTGGGCGCCAATGTTCACCCTCCAATGCTGGGAATCAGTGCTTGTCATCAATGTTGGGTGCCAATACTGCCTCGTCAATGTTACGAGCCAATATTAGTCCACCAATGTTCATTCTACACTCTTGGGTATGAGTTTTTGGCGCCAATGTTAGGGATCACTGCTTGCCATCATTGTTGGGCGCCAATGTTCACCCTCCAATGCTGGGAATCAGTGCTTGTCATCAATGTTGGATGCCAATACTGCCTCGTCAATGTTACGAGCCAATATTAGTCCACCAATGTTCATTCTACACTCTTGGGTATGAATTTTTGGCGCCAATGTTAGGGATCACTGCTTGCCATCATTGTTGGGCGCCAATGTTCACCCTCCAATGCTGGGAATCAGTGCTTGCTATCAATGTTGGGTGCCAATACTGCCTCGTCAATGTTACGAGCCAATATTAGTCCGCCAATGTTCATTCTACAATCTTGGGTATGAATTTTTGGCGCCAATGTTAGGGATCACTGCTTGCCATCAGTGTTGGGTGCCAATACTGGTTCGTCAATGTTCACCCTACAATCTTGGGTATCAATGTTTTGGCGCCAATGTTAGGGATCGCTGCTTGCCATCAATGTCGGGCACCAATGTTGTTTGTCAATGCTTGCCGTCAATGTTGGTCGCTGAAATTGACCCGCCAATATTGGGTGCCAATACTGGTTCGTCAGTAATGGGCGCCAATGTTCATCCTACAATCTTGGGTGTGAATGTTAGGGATCACTGGTTGCCATCGATGTTGGGCGCCAATGTGGGTGGGCTGATAAACGGTGTTAGAAGCTGTTGAACCATTCAACGTAACCCATCAATGTGCATAAAAATGTACTCCCGACATTCACATTGACCTTGACATTTGATTATGAGAGAAGGATTGATGGGTTTCCAAGAAGTAGGGTACCAGTTTCGGATCACCTGTTGGGCTGCGGACGCGTGCTGACCCGAAAGGAACTTGGATAAATGGAATAGACGAAAAACGATTTCCAGTTATATTATACGTAGGGACTTTGCGCGGCTCTGCTTCGGGGCATTGTTGATGTGGTTACTAGGAAGAGCCTCGAGTCTGATGATCGGTATGGACGAAATACGAACTGGACTCTTCTCGCAAAAACAGATATCCACCTTTCGAATCCAAGGCACGGTCACTAGTTCTACCAGCTGCTGGTTGGCTCGTTAATCGCCAAAAAACAAAAAGTATCGGCGAGGTAACCGGTAAGAAATTCAACGTGCTTCAACAGTGTTTAATTATAGAAAATTAATCAACTACAAGCAATTGGGCTACCGCAGCTCTTCTTCGAAAAATTTCTGATCACAGTTTTTTTCATGGATTCACATGTTGGGGTATAGGCAATTTTTCCAGTGTTTCAATCGCTGCGGAAGCGACGGTGCACAGCATCAAAGATATACAGTACACAATCCGTTCGTTCTCCTTCTCTTTTTCCTTCTCTCAGTCCCTCCAACAATCGATGTAAGGTAATCTTCGATCTATAAAGAAGAACCCGTGCCCAGGGGGCGGGGCTCCTCTCTTATACCTTGGTTTGTGGCCGTAAGCCGCCGCGGCTGTGCCGCAAGCCGGGAAGCACTTGGCAGCTTCGCAGCTCGGGTTGAAACTGCACACCGCACACAGAAATCGGTTGAATTATCAGAGAAGCGCGCTCCGCTGCTGTTGCAGATTCACCGCAATCTTATCCTGAGATCAATTTAACAGAGAGAAATCTTTACGAATACCTGATTTAAAAATCATCATCACCATCGGTATAAGAGATAAGTTCGAAATCATTTATGATCAAGCAGGATACACGATATCTGATGTACAATAATCGAGGTGTCATTTAGAGTGTATATTACAGGAAGTACGAATCATCTCGATCAAGTATTTGGATTATTGGGGATATATGAATTCGAGGCGAATTCGAGTAACCATTTGGACGAATCCAATAGCAACTGTTTGAATGGAATCGAGTAAGTATTCAGATGAATTTCAGTGTTCGAGTGAATTTGAATAAGTATACTTATTCCAGGTGGCACTGAGATGAATTCAAGTATTTTAGTGAATTGGAGTGAGTATTAAAATGAAGGCGAGGTTTCAAGTGAATTTAAGAAATTATTTCGATGAATTCAAGTATTTCGGTGAATTTTAGGAATTGGACAAATTCAAGCAAGTATTTAGGAAATTTAAGATGAATTTAAGCTAGAATACCATTGAATTCGAGGTTTCGAGTGAATTGACAACATTATTTAGGAGAATCGGAGTAATTTTCTGAGTGAATTCAAGTATTCCGGTGAATTTGAGTAAGTATCTGAATGAATTCGAGGATTTTAGTGAATGTGAGTGATTGGACGAATTCTAGCAAGTATTTAGGTACATATTACGATGAATTCGAGCAAGAATACCATTAAGATCGAGGTTTGAGTAAATTCACAACAATTTTTGGATAAATCAGAGTAAGTGTTCGGATGAATTAAAGTATTTCGGTGCAGTTGAGTCGATATCTGCGTGACTTCGAGGAATTTAGTGAATGTGACAGATTGGACGAATTCAATTGAATTCGAGATTTCGAGTGAATTTACAAAATTATTCAGGAGAATCAGAGCAAGTATTTGTATGATTTCAAGTATTTCAGTCAAGTTGAGTATCTTGATGTATTCGAGGATTTTAGTGGATGTGAGTGATTGGACGAGTTCAAGCAAGTATTTAATAAAATTAAGATGAATTCAAGCAAGAATACCATTAAGATCGAGGTTTGAGTTAATTCACAACAATTTTTGGATAAATCAGAGTAAGTATTCGGACGAATTCAAGTATTTCGGTGCAGTTAGTCGATATCTGCATGACTTCGAGGAATTTAGTGAATGTGAGAGATTGGACGAATTCGACATTTTGAGTGAATTTAGAAAAATTATTCAGGAGAATGAGAGCAAGTATTCGTATGATTTCAAATATTTCAGTCAAGTTGAGTAAGTATCTCAATGAATTCGAGGATTTTAGTGAATGTGAGTGATTGGACGAATTCTAGCAAGTATTTAGGTACATATTACGATGAATTCGAGCAAGAATACCATTAAGATCGAGGTTTGAGTAAATTCACAACAATTTTTGGATAAATCAGAGTAAGTATTCGGATGAATTCAAGTATTTCGGTGCAGTTAGTCGATATCTGCATGACTTCGAGGAATTTAGTGAATGTGAGAGATTGGACGAATTCGACATTTTGAGTGAATTTAGAAAAATTATTCAGGAGAATGAGAGCAAGTATTCGTATGATTTCAAGTATTTCAGTCAAGTTGAGTAAGTATCTCAATGAATTCGAGGATTTTAGTGAATGTGAGTGATTGAACGAGTTCAAGCAAGTATTTAGGAAAATTGTGATGAATTCAAGCAAGAATATCATAGAATTCGAGGTTTCGAGTGAATCTACAACATTATTCTGGTGAATTAGAGTGACTTCTTCAAGGAACTTGAGTAAGTATTCAGATCAACTGACTAATTGACCGAATTACACTGAATAGTCGTGTCTATTCGAGCAAATATTTGGACATGGATCGGGTCGAATTCCGGAAAGTATTTGTTCGATCATCTCTCCAAATAAATTCGAGCATTTGGATGAATTTCAATTAATATTTCGATCATTTCCAGTATTCGAGAGAATTCAGCTGACAAGAGTATTGTTGCATGGATTTGAGTATACCAGTGTATATTTCGACGTATTTGACTCACAATTACTATTCGGATGAATTATAATCAATACAAGCATCGATCCTCATTACAGCAACATTCAGAAAAGTACTTCTGACCCTAAACGCGGTCAAGTTAGCGAAGTTATCAAGCAAATAAAACGTACTGCTTCGAAAAAAAAAAGGAAACTTGTAGTATCCGATTTAACAAAAGCCACCCGTGTCCATGAACAAGCTCATAAGAGTGTGCTCGCCCCTGACCCAAGAGCGAGATGATATCTCGGTGGTTATCGAAGCGCTGAATGTAGGCTCCGTAGTTTCTTGCCGTGCACGTACTCCAATGACGTACTTCCGGTCACCTGAACCGTGCCAGGCCGCCTGGCCCCATGGTAATCCCCGTCGGCCGCGGCCACGGATTCGAGTAGCGATTTATCCACCGTGACTTTATGCCCCATGACGACCCCGCTGAGTAGATATTCGCACTTCTTGTTGCTTCCATTATCCCATACCGCGGTATGAGAGACGTGCCGGTACCAGACCAATACCTCTGGCATAGTGATACATTAGTATATCTGGTAGCTCGGTTTCCCCATCATTGTAATTACTCCTGGTCGATGGGGATCAGCGTACGGTACGTGTGTGTCGATATATCAGATCGTTATCGATCGCGAGCACACATGTTATGCCTGTACATGTATAGCGTAACTCTTTCGATGCTACTGCCACCCCCTATACTTATTACGTAATAACAATCTACACGTACTAGTTTCGAATATACGTAGGTATCGGGACTCTCGGAGCATGTAACCGCATATTATAGAAGATCCTGATTCTTTATACCGTGATAGACTGACACGTAGAGTTTCAAATGAAGGGTAATGACTCGGTAGTAGCCGCGTGATCAAACGGCAATTACTTTCATTCCTCGCTATGATACCAGTGTCTTTTTTACTTCTATTTTATTTTATTCGAATTTTACATTACGACTCAAATGTACCTGATCTGAGGACGTGATTCCTCCTTATCTTGTGGAATCTGATTCTTGGGACTGAGTATTTAAACATTTACTTTTCTTGATTAATTATCAACGGACGTTGATAATTTATTGTTTTTAATAAACTATACCTACGTCAGTGAAATGCAATTCGATTATCTACGCTGTGGATAATAAACGTCGAACGTATTTCATAGACTAATAATGTAGTATTGCTGTTCAGTTATATACCACCATGTATACTTGTTAACTATACTGGATGGATCGACGATTCCCTGTTGTAGAAATTTCATACGATATTAGAAATTGTGAAAATGAAAAGTTGAGTTTTCGCTAAATCTTCACGTTTCGAGGTCCAAAGAATCACCTCCGAGTATTTTCAGTTTGACGTCTGGGTGTGTGTGTGTGTGTATGTGCGTGACCACATTTTTGTCCGCGCGATATCTCGAGAACGCGTGGTCGGATTTCGATCAACTTGGGCTCAATCGACGAGGCTTTTCTTAACTTAGAACTGATTAGATTTTGGCTCCGATCGGATTAGTACTTTTTGAACTATTCAAATAACAAAATTCTAAAAAACACAACAAAAATGACGATATCTTGAGAACGAATCAACGGATTTCAATGAAATTTCGTACCATATGGTTTTTTTGATCGCTGATCACGAATCTGAAGTCAGTTTTGCAAAATTTTCATTTGGCGTATTCGATATGCTGCAAAAAAACTAAAAACATTTGGATTTGGATGAAACTTGGTACTCGTAGGTTTTTTGGGTCACTGATCACGAATCTGAAGTCAGATTAGCGAAATTCAAAATGGCGAGTCCGATTTGCCGGGAAAAACACTAAAAACATTCGAAATCTTACGGAAATTTGTACTCGAAGGTTTTTTGAACCGCTGATCAAGAATCTGAGGTCAGATTTACAAATTTCAAAATAGCTGAGAAAAAAATAAATAACGGGAAGTTCGAAGGATGGCTCATAGTCAGCCCAAACCCGCTTGTTTATTCGTCAAATACCAGCAATATTTTATAGCGATAGTAGAAAAGTGTCTGTACCCTGCAATCGGGAAAATACTTCTTTGAATCGATGGGTCACACAGGTTTTGGAAATGATTTTACTAATTTATAAATTATTGAGAAGGAATTGAATCACTGAAATATTACTGAATTAATTAGCGATATAGTTGAAATAATGAGAATTACTATGTTATTCTATTCAGGAGAAACTTGAAATGTTTCGCTGCTAGCTTCAGTTTCATTTCCCTTTGCTCTATTACTTTTCACAACTGTACCCCTATATTCTACAACATCGATGTTATGTCCTGCAACGAGTGTCTAACGAGCATCCAGGATCTATCATTTGTGTAATTCCGTTCAAGAATGAAGAGACTCTAATTATAGATACATAAAAAGGGATAATAAAATATCCTGAATACTGAAGGGATCTATAAAGATGGCCGAGACGAGCTGAGCGAGGTTCTCGTAGTAATTTTTCTTTTTCTTTCATCCCTTTTTTTGTTGTTTTTAAGTTCGTTAATTTCAGTTTTACTACATTCGCATCCTGTTTTTCCGTATTATATTTCTCAAGCTCATTGCTGTGAACCCACGACCCCGGGGGCGATCTTTTAACTCCGCTAAGGTGCATGAGAGCGGTTGAGGAAGAAGATGAGGAAGAAGAAAAAATCAAACCCGAGAGAGGCTATAGGTGAGAATCTCTCAAGGCAGCACTATGGAATCTTGACGTGAAACTGCGTCAGATATTACACATTTTATAGACCTCCATGTATAATCTTTACCTTTTTTTTTATTATATATATCAATACGAGGCATGAAAGTTGGCCATTTTTTATATTAATTTTTGCGGCCAATGTTGAAAAAAAGAAGTAAATCATCAGATAAGTAAACTTTTATCATCTCTAGTGCTAAAGAGAGCTGTCAAAAAATTGGAAAATAGAAATAAAAAAAGAAGATCGACGAAGAAAAAAAAAAGAATAAAAAGAATGTTACCGTTCCTTCAAAATATATCCACCTTTCTAATATCAAGACGTCACGCGTGTCCGATGTCATATAGGCGATAAATCGGCGTGACTGACACGGGTGAGGCCTCGAATGATTATTTTCTTTTTATTACCATAGCGGTTGGAGAAGCGGAAGGAGTCGCGAGTAGAAAAAGGCACCAGAATCTCTAAGTCACGTTACGGGCAGCGGAAAAATCAATGATCGACGGTATACGGGAGAAAAAAAAAGTTTAAAAAATTAATAATCAAAAATAAGGCGAGTGATCTGCGTATGGAAATTGATATGGATACCTAGAGGTGATTTTTTGCTTTTTTTTTGCCGATCCTTAATCTCATTGAAATTAACGTCGATAGCTTTTTCTACTTTTCGTATCAGTGTTTTAATTATATACGGGGAAAATTTTTAATTAGCATTTTAAGCCCTTCGATGCGGGTGCCCACATCGTGAGCGTGACGCTGGTAATAATCGTTTGACTGGTCGCTGAGCGCTTGTTCGTGTAAAAGGCAGGTGAATCTATAAATTAGAATTAACGATAGAATTTTAAGTGGACGGAATCCCGTCAAGTGTCAAGTCAGGCGGAGGTCTCGGAGGCGAGGCGCCAACGTCGAAGAATTTCATAGGCTTACAGATTAACGATTAAATCGAATCGTTGGAATTAGGTAGATACCGACTAAGTTCTCGTTTGTAAGGAACGTGTATTTTTCCTTATCTTTTTTTCTTAACCTACGCAGGTTCAGTTTTTAGGTTTCTTTTTCTCCTTGGTTGATTGGGTAATACCAACTTTCATGTTCTTGAGGTGAGCCGAATTTTCAGGCAAACACACGAGAAATCATAAGATTCAGGAATATTGGAAACTACCAAAGGAGACTCGAAATAGTTGATATGAAAATTTTAGAAAATATTAGACTCGAGAGACGGAATACTGGCTACATAGAAAAAGTACTAATATAATTTTGTACAAGTCAAGCGAGGGATTATTTTTCCGTATTTTTTGAAAAGTACTTTCTCCTTGTAGGCTTGCGGATAGAGGTTAATTTTTTTTTCAAAGACGCTAATCACACGAAGTACTTTTTTCCGCGACATTTACCATCAAATGATGAAAAGTACTTTTTCAGTTGCCCATCATTGAGGCACTTCTCAGGCGCCAACCAAATAGAGAAGTACTTTTTTTAGTCGGATAGCAACGATAAAAAGTACTTTGTTAGCTTGTAGTTAATAAAGATCGATTTTTATATCCTTATAATAAAATGCACCCACCTTTTTCAGTGAGATAATATAATAATTATCAAAAGTTATACTATTACGATCACAATTATAATGAAACTACATTTCTGAGATAATGATAATGAAGACCTCCCCCACCCCCCCTTCTTAGGCCCGGATGATTGCAAAGTACTTTTTTCCATTGAGACACTGACGATAAAAGAAAATACTCTTTTCCGCTCGACAGTGAAAGTACCTTTTTTTAGCAGTTTGTTATAAGGCGTAATTTTAACCGCCTCAATAATAGAAATTCAATTTCTTCAGTGAGTTCGTAACAATAAAAGGTACTTTTTCCAAAGCACTCCTTCAAGGTACTCGTCGAGAGGTACGTTTTTTTTTAAATCTTTTTTCCAAGGTTTTCCGCAAAGTACCTTGAAGAAGTACATCTGTGAAACTATATTTTGGAAATTACCTCAAAAAGTACATTCGCACTTCGTGCACACTATCCATACGCCCTAACTCGGTGCATTATGGGGTTGGAGCCAAGCCGAAATCAAAGTGCAAGATTTAAAGAAAAACGTCAAAAGGACTTTCTTCTCTCTGATGCAAGTACTTCGCTATTGATGGGACCCAAAAAATTGCTCTTCGTTATTAACATCTTGAAAAAGTACTTTACATCTTGAAAAAGTACTTTACATCTTGAAAAAGTACTTTCTCAAGATGCTCTTGAAAAAGTACTTTTTCAAGATGCTCATAATACGATTCAACAAGAAATCAACTCAAAAAGTCCATATTAAAAAATTGACCCTTTCAGGTTACTTTCCATAGTACTTCATCAAAAATGTACTTTTTTCAAGATGCTAATAATACAATCAAAAAGAAA
Organism: Euura lappo; assembly: GCA_018257835.1. Taxonomy (NCBI): domain Eukaryota; kingdom Metazoa; phylum Arthropoda; class Insecta; order Hymenoptera; family Tenthredinidae; genus Euura; species Euura lappo. The sequence continues at coordinate 86,862 of JAEUYN010001653.1, forward strand.
TAACCTCAAGAAGTCCACATTTAAAAATTTACCTTTTGAGGTACTTTATAAAGTACTTTTCCAGAAACGTTTTTTTAAAAGGTACTTTCCGAAGTACTCTATAAAAACTGTACTTTTTCAAGATGGCAATAATACAATCAACAAGAAATAACCTCCAGACGTACACATTAAAAAATTTACCTTTTGAGGTACTTTCTAAAGTACTTTTCCAGAAACTTTTTTTAAAGGTACTTTCCAAAGTAATTTTTCAAGATGCTAATATGAATCATAATAGTAATAATATAATCAACAAAAAATCACCTCAAAAAGTCCACATTAAAAAATTTACCTTTTGAGATACTTTCTAAAGTACTTTTCCAGAAACGTTTTTTTAAAAAGTACTTTCCGAAGTACTTTATAAAAACTGTACTTTTTCAAGATGCCAGTAATACAATCAGCAAGAAATAATCTCAAGACGTCCCCATTAAAACATTTACCTTTTGAGGCACTTTCCAAAGTACTTTATAAAAAATGTACTTTTTTAAGTAGTTTTGAAAAAGTACTTTTCCAAGACGTTGATAATGTAGAGCAATTTTACGGCTCTCATAATGGAAAAGTACTTTTTTGCGGTAAGAAAAAAGTACTTTTAGCGCTATTGATATTGTTTTTTCAATGTCATAAACGCATCGAGTATAGGGCGTATGCGGATAGCGTGTACGTAGTGCACACACTCCTGCCTACGTATAGTTGAGGTGTAAAACTGTTGATTGCCGTAGCAGCATCTTCTCGCTTCTCGCTTCTCGGTTCTCTCCGTACCTTCAGCTTTGTGGTAGCCGTGGGCGTGCCGGGCACGACCGAAGGGAGACTTCCAAGGCCTACCTCCTCCGGAGCCAGAAGAGCTACCGTCGAGGAGCTGGGTTAGTATGAGATTGTGTTGGTGCTTGTGGGTATATAAATGCAGCAAAGGAAGGGCATGATACGAATTTAACTACTATACGCACCAATATCAACGCAGTCTCTCGCGTGCGTACCTACGGTCGACGCGATGCTGGGCAATCGAGATCGAGAAAATAAAAGGAAGACGAGTTGAATAAAAAAAATTAAAAAAAATGAAAATAAGAACAAAAATAAAAATGAATATGAAGCTTTAAAAAAAAGCACGGCAATATCCTCCGAGATATGCTCATAGTGCCCTTATTATTAATACCAGGTAGTATACGAATCGCTTTTAACTGATGGTACAATTCCGAGTAACACCAACCACTCGTATTTGTTTCGACTCTGATATACCGTGGCTATTATTGAGGCTCATCAATTATGGCCCATCAGATTTTTTCGTACTGCATATTCTTTTTATTTTGGCATTGAAAGCTTTTAACTTCTTCACTTGAACGGGGTATATCAGATCAGAAAGTGTAAGAGAGTCACAAAAGCAAACAATTTTTGAAAAAGTACTTTTTCGTTCATGCATTAAAATAATCCATTGAATATGGGAAATAGTATGTATACTCATTTCATTCATCGAAAGTGTTTGAATTTGGAGAAAAGTACTTTTTCGCAAAGTTATGGTTTTCAATTTGAGGTAAAAGTACTTTTTCGAACAGTGGTTATTTCTTTAATCAACGAAAGTCCTCTAATGTACTTTACAACGTGAAGTAAATTGGAATTCACGAGACTCGTGAAGAAGTACTTTTTGGAAAAGTCATGATTTTTAAATTGAGGTAAAAGTACTTTTTCGAATAGTGGTTATTTCTTCAATCGACGAAAGTCCTCTAATGTACTTTACAACGTGAAGTAAATTGGAATTCACGAGACTCGTGAAGAAGTACTTTTTGGAAAAGTCATGATTTTCAAATTGAGGTAAAAGTACTTTTTCGAATAGTGGTTATTTCTTCAATCGACGAAAGTCCTCTAATGTACTTTACAACGTGAAATAAATTGGCATTCACGAGACTCGTGAAAAAGTACTTTTTGGAAAAGCCATGATTTTCAAATCAGGGTAAAAGTACTTTTTTGAATCGTCATCATTTCGTCAATTTTAATGAGAGTCCTTCGATGTTATCGACAATCTTTTGACGTTACAACAAAAAGTAAATTGGAATTCATAGGATTAGTAAGAAAGTACTTTTTGCAAGTACTTCGTTCAAACTCTGAAACCGTTTGAACGGACCTACATGGGATTACTATTTTTAAAATCAGCCTACGAGAATAATTTCGTTTATACTATGAAAATGTTTTGGACGTTTTCCCAAAAAAAGTAGTTTTTCAACGAGTGATAATTTGTCAAATCATACCGAAGCACGTCTTCACAAATTACCATTTTGTCACTTGTAAAAAAAAGCACTTTTTCGACTATTAAAACTGATCGAGCTTTTGGGAAGAAAAAATCAATTTCCTTGCTTATGAAAATTAAAGAAAAACCTAGTAATTATACATATATTTGAATTATTTCTAAGATTTCGAGAAAAGTACTTTTGCAAAGTTTATCAGCACGTTTTAATATGAAATTATCTATCATAAAATCCCAAAACAGAATTTTTCACTTATTTCAACTATTTCAATTCTACATTAATCAATTTTTTTTGGACTAGTACTTTTTCCCACATAGATTGAAACTGGGTAATTTCTCCCTTCCCTAATTTTCCGGTCCAAATGAAGTACTCGAAAACATGAGAAGATTAGGGGGGAAAAATAGATATTTATGTGGCATGCGCAGAAAGTAACTGTTTATTCGGCAAGGTTATGTTTTTCGTTCGAGCCGTTGGTTTTACCTGGCGAGCCGAAGACGAGCCTTGTAAAGCAACGGCGAGTACTGAAAACATAACCTTGCCGATCAGTTACTTTCTGCGCGCGCCCCATACAGTATTTTTTACGGAAAAGGCATTAATAGTCACTTTGACGCCAATTGAGTTTCGCACGAACTGCGTATAGGAGCTGCTGTAAAAGGTAGTAGAGAGGGGGTAACCTGCGGTATAAAGACTTTATTCCGCAACTTTGACATGCGCACTTCGACCTGCGCATCAAAGTTGCGAAATAAAGACTTTATACCGCAACTTTGAACTTAGCGGTATAAAGTGCCACTTGCCGGAACGAAAACAGGCCTCAAAAAGTGACTTTTTAATGCCTGTACGGTAAAAAAGTATTTTCGATAGTTTTTATCACATTTTCTGTACCCTCGTGAACTATCTGCAAACAATCTATAGTTGATGAAGTTTTAAATTCCCAATTTGCGGAGAGAGTCGTTCGAACAACGCGTATAAGACGTACTTGTTCATAATTACTGTAATAATACAACGTGAACGATGATTTTCTCGTTTGTTCTCCTTTCTAAATTACGGGGTTTCCATAGGTTATGGATCATTTACAGTCCTGTCCCATCATTGAAGTCTTTACTGCGTCTCAGACTTTTTAGAGACACGAAGATCGGTATCCCTCGCCTTCCGCGTCTTCCTTTTCCGTTCGCATAAAGCGAATTGAATCTTTGTCCCGTCTCGCGCCTATGAACTCTTCCATTTGTGGTATAACGTGCCTACTAAGTACGGGTCTGAGTATAAGCGGCGATAATTCCTCACGGTAATTGACTTTTTACTATAAATCAAAGTCAGCGTGATATATATCTCTCTCTCTGTTAAAATATCGACCATACCTTATGAACGTCATTAAATATACAATCTAATTGCTCAATTGACAGTTTTCACCATTGCGTGAACGCTTCGCAAGCACACAAGACCAAAAAGAATAAAAAAAAGTGTAACAAAGTACAAAATAAAATAAAAAAACGTTAGCAGATTTATAGCGTTGCGTGCGAATCAGGTACTGCGAAAGTCAAGAAGTCTGTGGATTGCAAGTTCATTGAGGAGAGTCGAAGTCTCTCACCACAGGTTGAATTTAAACATCGCACAATTTCACAAACATCTTTATCTCGCAATTCTGATCGTTATAATTTATTAATAGCTCAACTATAGTCGTCGGCAAATTTATTCACCATACGTAAAAATAATTGCGTGCTCAAGACCTCTCGCAGCGAGTCGCTACAGACCGCGAGCATTAAACTCGTTCAATTTATACAGACTCAGCTGCAGCAGACTCGTTGATCACCAGACTAGATAATTTTTTTCACGTATCCCACCTCGAGTCGAAGTCATTATTGGAGATTATATAATTCAAGAAATGATTTGCGAGTTACGCCAATCATCAATTTGCAGAAAAAAAAGAAATTATCTTAGTTCCAAGAATCCCATCATCACTGGAGGCTAAAAGGAGAAAACATCGAGTAGAGAAGATGTTCGAGCACTCACCAAACGGATACGAGACGTGGTCATCCGGAGCGGCGTTGTTCTCCGGAGAATCTGGAAGATGATTGAAAAAAAATAATAATAAAAATTGAGAGATCAATTACGAGGAAACAGAGGCGAATTGAAATTCGAAAAATTCTGGTCGATTTATTACCGCAGACGTAGTGAATTTATTTACCCCTAAGGACGGAGGGACACCCACGATGTCCGATGCTGCTTAGCATGCCGGACCGGGGGCCTCTCTCCGCTCCCTATCTGACAAACGGTTAACTAATACTGATTCAGGAGAGTCGCTCTCTCCGACGGGATGGTCGGTTGATTAGAAATACATTGATAAATCAGGAGCAGCCTTGGTAATTGATCAGCGATGCGAAGAGCTCCCGGTTATATTGCGAATGGTTGGGTTGTTAACCGTCCGCAAGTAAGTATAACGTTACACCGCGTAGTGTGTATAAGTTTTAGAAAAATTTCCGCCATCTCATTAACTAAGCCTCTGGTTAATTAAAAACGACGAGAAAAAAAGATCATCTCCTTGCAGACTTTGTATTGAAGCGTTTAATTGGACGGTGTAGAATAATTCTCAACCGTACCAGTAATAAACATCGTTCGGATGGACATTTTTATTATTCATCGCCCAGCCCGAAGTTCTAACTAGTCTTTCCACAATTTGAATACGATCAGCGTCTAATTAAGCACAAAATCAAGTCTTAGGGAGTATGCTGATCGGGCGGCGATAATGCTATCGATCAATAATCAAGAAAAAGAAACTCGGGAGCTAATTATAAGGTGAGATATCGATTTTCTTACCTCTGAAGCAATCGGGTAAAATCCGAAAGCCGTAGTCGAGGCTGAACATGATCGCAGTTGTGCTTCTCTCACTTCTGAGACAATGAGCGATGAAAATTTCATCAATGAAGATCGCAAAAAGCAGTTTTTATACACTTGTTGCATTCACCTGGCGCATAAACTTGGTCTGTCAACGGCGTATCGCCGAGCCTTATATGAACACACTTCGCGTGATAAGGTCTATTAGTTGCTGTCTGTAACCCTGTCAATTACACCGTCATACCGAGAATGAATCGGGTATCAGCTGCTCATAAAGCAGTCGGTGGAATAGGCTGGCTACTTCTTTTTGCATTCCTTGGCTAAACCGAATCGGATAAGTTGTCGATACTGTTCTTCCTAGTCGAAGGTAGCATTGGAATAAGTTTACAGGGATTTTTTCATTTTTGTTACTAAATGTGAGGGAGCGGAGCTTCGGAGATGCGGGTCGCATGTCTTGGCTAATGAGAATTTCTTTTTACTGGTATACATGTGCTGGTTACGAGGAGTGTGTGTGTGTAAAATGAGGAGGTTGGTACGAGTTCGCAAGTGTTGGGGTTCGTATTTGAGTCAGAACTTTGGCGAAAAAGTTATGTATGGATAAGAGATGTGCACTTTCTCATGTGAGTGTGTATGAAACAGATTTAAATAACGCTACACCTACTCTTCGGGTTACCTTATACCTCTAGACGTACTCGATCGTAAACTCAAATGAAGACTAACTAATTTTCTGCATGTTAGTTTGAAAATTTATTACACTACCAGGGTGTACCCGAGGCAGGTGTGTATCATATGCATACGCAAGTGTGGACACAATGTTACGTATGTACCTAACAACGCAACAGAGTTCACAGCAAGATTTTCCATATTTTAGATCTTACTGTTTCTCCAAATTTGTCATGAACACTCAATTTTTGAGAGAACTTCATAGAACTTCATGAAACTTCGTGAAACTTGGTTCGACGATGTCAAAGACTTTCAACTTGTCTCCCAATTTGTGATGAATCTTCAATTTTTTAGAGAACTTCATAGAACTTCATGAAGCTTCATGAAACTTGGTTCAACGATGTCAAAGTCTTTCAATTTGTCTCCCGATTTGTGATGAATCTTCAATTTTTAAGAGAACTTGATAGATCTTCATGAAGCTTCGTGAAACTTGGTTCAACGATGTCAAAGACTTTCAATTTGTCTCCCGATTTGTGATGAATCTTCAATTTTTAAGAGAACTTCATAGAACTTCATGAAGCTTCATGAAACTTGTTTCAACGATGTCAAAGTCTTTCAATTTGTCTCCCGATTTGTGAGACTTTCAATTTGTCTCCCGATTTGTGAGACTTTCAATTTGTCTCCCAATTTGTGATGAATCTTCAATTTTTTTATAGAACTTCATAGAACTTCATGAAACTTGGTTCAACGATGTCAAAGACTTTCAATTTGTCTCCCAATTTGTGATGAATCTTCAATTTTTTATAGAACTTCATAGAACTTCATGAAACTTGGTTCAACGATGTCAAAGACTTTCAATTTGTCTCCCAATTTGTGATGAATCTTCAATTTTTTATAGAACTTCATAGAACTTCATGAAACTTGGTTCAACGATGTCAAAGTCTTTCGATTTGTCTCCGAATTTGTGATGAATCTTCAATTTTTAAGAGAACTTCATAGAACTTCATGAAGCTTCATGAAACTTGTTTCAACGATGTCAAAGTCTTTCAATTTGTCTCCCGATTTGTGAGACTTTCAATTTGTCTCCCAATTTGTGATGAATCTTCAATTTTTTTATAGAACTTCATAGAACTTCATGAAACTTGGTTCAACGATGTCAAAGACTTTCAATATGAATCTTCAATTTTTTAGCGAACTTCATAGAACTACATGAAACTTGGTTCAACGATCTCAAAGACCTGCTAATAATTCAGCGGACAGGATTTCACGGAGGTTGATAAGCTTTCATCAAACTGTATGAGACTCAATGAAACTTCGTGAGACCTGAGTGGACGTCAGGAGACTCGATAGATTTTGCGAAACTTTATGAGACTCAAAAGTATCTTATCAAACTTCAAGAGGCTTCATGACACTCGATGAGACGTGAGAGGTTAAGAGACTCCATGGGACTCTTGAGCGATGTCACGAAGATTTCACAGATTTAAACAGACTTCGTTTGACCTCTTCGAGTTTGATGGAATTTTTCAGACATTACAATGACTTCAAAGACTTTGCGATAGATTTCAGAAGGCTTCACTCGATTCCATGGGACTTGAATATAGTGGAAAAGTAGTCTTCGGAGTCATTTTGAGTATAAATTCTGAGTCTGAGCTGATGCGTGAAGGAAGTCTTCATCCGTCACAAGTCTTCCCTTCGCTCTTTGACCAGCATTGAATAGTGTCGATAGCCTGACTGAGAATGAGTGATATAATTTGTATAACCCGAGTGAGTACATAATCAACTGGCGATGCTTCCTTGTCGAACAGACCGAAGACCAGTGTCAGACGAGAGTGTGTAGCCTCTAACGGGCGCGTCTTCGGTCCCGCTGGTCCAGCATCGGCGTTATAACAGGCTGAAAAGAGCGATTCGAAAGAGGCTGCGAGAGGCTGAGAGAAGAGATCGCGTGGCGTGGGAGTTCGCGGACGAAACCCAGCATCGAGGACTCGTGGTGGGCGGACCTCCGCGAGGTAGTGGAGGCTGGAGGAGGCGTTGTCGAGGAATACTATACTTCCAAGACACGATCAGATTCAGAAAATTCGGCTTACGGTCACCTGGTCATTCATCAAAAAATCTATTTCTGTATAGGTCTCCACAGATTTGATCAACTTTTCAACTTTTTTGATGATTTTTGTTTCATTCACAGAAAAAAAGGTACACATAGGAAATATGTAGAGAAAGCTGCAGTGATTTCATACGATTCTATGTGATCCGGGATCTTTGATTCGAGATTCGATGCAGTTTAGAGTCTCTTTGAATGATTCCAAGCGACTTCAAAGTGATTTCATGGGGCTGTAACGTCATTTCCTTTATTGGCGTGCGATTTCTGACAATTTCGAAGCTTGAAGAAGAAGAAGAAGAAGCTCTTTCTGATTTCTAGTCGATTTCCTTCCACTTCAAGGGACTTTGAAGGGACTCGGAGCTTCTTTCACTGATTTGAAAATCATATGGATGAGTGCGATTTCAAGCAATTGCATTTGAAGTAGGTATTATTTGGGATTTCAACAAGAACCCGTTCAGACAAATCTTGGGGTCAATTTAGGACTGCCCTAACATTACCATAGGTACGTAAGTTTGATTATCTCTAGGGAAGCCGGACCGGGACCCTAAAATCGTACTTTTCTGCACGAGAAAATAGTGACTGTGAGGATTCCGGACGATTATTCCCAAGGAGTCATTAGTCGTATGTACATATTTATTTCCTGAAGTGTCACAGCGGGTCAACCGTGTCACACGAATTCACACGGTCCTCGTTGACGTTTACAAAAGAAGAAACGTAATCGGATACACAACAATGCCACGGAAGTGTTATAAGTACCGTGTATAGGATGTCTATACTCGCGTGGTGCGAGGTGTTACAGCGCGACAGACATCACAATAATTATACACAGTGTGAATTTTGAAACGAGTACATTTGTCATCTGCTAAAATAAAATGCGTGTGTGATGTGTCACTGCTGATTGGACATAAAAATTGAAGGAGATTAGCGGCACAATAATTATTATGTAATTTGTATCTCCGAAGAACAGCCTGCAGGCTTCCGTGACTCGGGGAGGTGTTAAGTTCGTTAGATCAACGCGGCTCAACTCGAACCACAGTCCGCAGAGATTAAGCTTCGGTACAGAGGCTCAGGAGGAAAGAGGCATAAACTTACGGGGAGGCGGGGGGAAGACGGAATCCAGTTGACCCCGTGTGGGTGTTGGGGCCACGCGTCGCTAATTACACAAGCAATCATCGAGCAACCTCTATGCAAATCAAGACAAAGAACATTATAACACCGGAGGATGAAGAGTATCGATTTAAACAACGCTGCGTCATCAAGTGGCGTCGACAACGCTCTTATCCTCTTTTTAATCACTCATCGAGCACCACTCGAAGCCCAAATATCGAGATATAAAAAAACTGACAAACTGCTTTCTTTGGTTCGGTGAACTGAGCGTGGAGACCAATATTGAAAATTGCAGGAGTTATTCCACTTTGAAGTTGATCCGGCTAAAAGTCGGGAACACCATAAAATCGCGGTCGATGGTAGTTTTTTTCAAAACCGAAGCGAACCACGACCCACGTGTGAATGAACAAGGCGACAGAGAGAAGCGAGCATCAGAGCAAGGCAGCAATACGTTTGGCATTTGCCTACAATGAGCTAGCCTTTGACGTATGACCTATGACACGACATTTGACGTCTATTATCTTATACCGCCGACGGAGTCAGGAGGCACACCGCCTTCGACCTATACGTGGCGGAAAAATAACAGTCCAGTCGAGTGTCATGCGATCGCGTTCAAGACTCGATTTTTTCATGTTATGGACACCGTGCAGAAATACTTCAGTCAATTTTTGATGTTTTGTGTATCAATTGGACACTGCATCCTCATCATGTCACATCGATCAGAGATAATCGAACTATTTTATTGAAAGCCTATCCTTCGTCGTGGAGATTCTTTTTTTTCGTTACTGAGTCCATGTGCGAATCTTCTGACTCCTCATGCATCCGATGAAGCCTAAATGCCTCTTGATGCATCAGAATTTGAACCGTCACGCGAGGGCATAATCGACAACTTTTCAAAATCAACTACCTACTTAGCCTGATTATCATGCGGGACTGATCTCTGGTCATAATCCCTACACCTCGATAATCACTTTCAATTATCTACAGCTTAAGCTACTCGGATCAAAAGGTATTGGAACAAGCGGGTTTGGGCTGAATATGAGCCAGCCTTCGAACTTCCCGTTATTTATTTTGTTCTCAGCTATTTTGAAATTTGTAAATCTGACCTCAGATTCTTGATCAGCGGTTCAAAAAACGTTCGAGTACAAATTTCCGTAAGATTTCGAACGTTTTTAGTATTTTTCCCAGCAAATCGGACTCGCCATTTTGAATTTCGCTAATCTGACTTCAGATTCGTGATCAGTGACTCAAAAAACATACGAGTACCAAGTTTCATCCAAATCCAAATGTTTTTAGTTTTTTTTTTTGCAGCATATCGAATACGCCAAATGAAAATTTTGCAAAACTGACTTCAGATTCATGATCAGCGATCAAAAAAACCATATGGTACCAAATTTCATTGAAATCCGTTGATTCGTTCTCAAGATATCGTCATTTTTGTTGCATTTTTTAGAATTTTGTTATTTGAATAGTTCAAAAAGTACTGATCCGATCGAAGCCAAAATCTAATCAGTTCTAAGTTAAGAAAAGCCCCGTCGATTGAGCCCAAGTTGATCGAAATCCGACCACGCGTTCTCCAGATATCGCGCGGACAAAAATGTGGTCACGCACATACACACACACACACACACCCAGACGTCAAACTGAAAATAGTCGGAGGTGATTCTTTGGACCTCAAAATGTGAAGATTTAGTAAAAACTCAACTTTTCATTTCCGGGGTGATCACAATAACTTCCTTTTTTCTCTGAAAACAGAGAAACGGGAAGTTAAAAATTCTGATGAAAATCGTCTTTTCAGAATCTATAATATTGAACTTCGCTTATAACCAGTTCGGATACAACAGGAATTTCGAAGAGACATTCTACAATCAAATATTGTCGATTTTTTTAGAATCTTCATACACATCAGTAAAAAATGTTGTCTTCCGAAAAATCCACTCAAATTTCTGTGTCAACTTTGAATCGATTTCGTGTTGATCTAGTCGATTTTTGTGTCTGCTTCAGGTGGATTTTATGCACATTCTGAGTGAATTTGTTTGTCAATCTCGGGTCAATTTTCTGTCAATTTTTTGGTGATTTGACATCAGGTTCGTTTTTTTTGTTATTGCGATTTTGGGTACATTTTGTGTTATTTTCGTGTGAATTGCGAGAATGTCAAAATCACCACAAAATTGATTAGGTCGAATTGGAAAATCTACTCAATCTTTTTATCCAATTTTAGATTCAATTTTGGATCTCTTTTTCCTTTCAATTGAATGCAAAATCAAATTAAAATCATGATATGCTCGATTGGATTTTTTGGAACCATTTTTTTTTTTTTTTTTGTCTTTTTTTACACTTCGTCGATGTTACATTACCAGACGAAACGAGTATGTACGTAGTTCAGTGATACGGGAAGTGGGTATAATCAGTCCCTTGGGAGTCTGTGTCGTACAGAGCACGTACAACTAAGGTATTCTTTGATACACGATAAACTTAAGCGTCAAACAACAACGCACCAGCGCGTGAAAACTAAGATAGCACGCTGTCAAAGCTGCGCGTACCACAAACAATTAACTTTCCAACTTGTTCTAGATTCCGTCCAATCTTCCTGGGACTCTTTTGGCTACCATCTCGCCGACAGTTGTCCATAGCACGAGTTTTCACTCCGAGATGACCGCGTGGCGCGATAAAAAAAAATCGAGATCCGTGGTTTTTGAGTGAAACCAAAAAATCGAAACCGAGTACCGTGACCGGCGCGTTACTCTCACGTTGTGGCGCTGAACGGAGGCAACGACTGAACCGTCGGTATGAAACCGAGTCTGGAAAAGGGTGGGGGATGGGTCGAGGGTCAGGGCTGAGGCGTACGACCCGTGACCTACGACCTCCGTGAGCCCCGTGACCCACGCCTCTCTGAAATGTCAGCCGAGCCGACGCGGCCACGGCCGGGCCTCGCGCACAATAATACCGACTATATTATGTGGCCGAAGCTGAACCCCGAGACTGTGTGTGCCTGAGTACGCGAAGTTGATTTACGTACACCACGAGTCGTGTGGGTTCCGTCTTGGGTTTCACCAATCTTTTCAGCTGACTCACTCACCTGACGCCGGGCTAGAATCGGTCCGAAGGGTGAGGATTTTTGCACATTGTTTGAGAGATTCATCTTTTATTTTTATCAACGGCGTGGAATTGCATTCTTCATGCTGTCTAAATCGCAGGTTTTTTCCTTTATCACGCTTCAAGTTCGATTGAATGGACACACATCAGTGAGAAGACTGTCTTTTGTGACTCATCAATCTATGACATTTCGTGCATCTCTTGTATCAACAGAATTTTTGGCAATACATTTATGAAGCTTCTTTGCGACATCTCATTAAGTCTTCTTCCGAAGTCCTTTGAAATATTGCAAAAGCCTCTGAAGTTCTATGCTAGCTTCTATACAGTTTCTGTGGGACCTGAAGTGATAAGATTATGTGAGATGATGAAGTCCTGCAAAGTCTCGTGAAATCTCAATAGGTCTAAGAAAACTTCTCCTTCATCACTTCAGTACTTTTTTACTTTTCATGTTTTCATTCATTTTCAGGTTCACCAATGTCAGTCCATTCGAAAATACGAAGGTTAGTTTTTTTTCGTAAAAGTATGTCTAAGAAGTGCATTAGGGTCTTCAAGCATAAGCATCGTACATAATTCTCGCCGGAGCCGAGCAGACAGCCAGGAAGACGCGTATATACCAGACCTCCAGAGTCAGTCGACCTCAGTGACCCCAGTGATCTGCAGGCTGAGCCATATCGACCTCTGAACCAACGAACTCTAAAGTCTCTTAGGCATCGAGAATTATGTATGGTGTGTAAATGCATCGTTGTAGCTTGTCAGAATCCAAGGCGTTACGATTCTAACGTGCAGGGTATACCTGCACGCTCTTTGCTCCATCTATTCATCGTTCTTGGTAATACGATTTTACGATAAGGTGACACAATTACTGATCTACAAAGATCCTCTTCTTCATCTTTCCGTTTGAGAATTCTTTAGAATCGTGAGATAATCAAACTGGAGGATTTTATGCCTCTCTGAGAGTCGAGACATTGAATTCTCCGCTAATTACTTGCATCTGTTGGACTCTAACCTAGTTTGTCTATGAAGACAGAGCGAGCTGCGCGCGCATCCTCTCGCGCATCCTTCTGCGCATCAGCTAGAAGGCACTGGAAGCAGGGAGTGGGGGACACTCGGCCCCGAATCTGTCGAATAGACGAGGTTCTGCTGCACAATCTATGCTGTACCAGCTGTTACAATTTATTGAAATTATCTCTGCATAATTTATCCAAACTTTGAGTCAATTTACACGGTCGAGAAATCTTCTTGACATGAGTGCAGTCATTCAAAATTCCGTGAGATCCGGCTCCGACAAATCATTGACTTCGTTCTTCAATATTGTGGAAAATATGATATCGAAGAAGACGCGTTGTTCGAACGTCCGTAAAATCCCCGGGTAAACTTGAGAACCTTGGACTTGAAACGGTCACGAAGTAAATCATCACCCTCGACTGAATCGTGTATCCACACCGTGTACGACCCGATAGATAGATATTTCCCCTTTTTTGTATGTGCAAGGGGCATCGCAGCGGTCGGTAAAGGTCATCGGGGTCGACCGGGTCGTCCGGAGGGTCGTCTCACAGATCCCCCAGGTCCCCCCACAGCCACGTGTGTCGCGGTGGGAACTCGCGACGTGACTGTCCCGATCATCTGCCTCCCGTACCTACCTCCGTAACTGGACCATGGATTTAGATTTCAGATTAGAACGTCGGATTAGACTGTTTTTTTTTTTTGTTATTTTTTCACAGAATTTATAACCAAAATTTACTGTAGAAATGAAAAATGTCGAGCTTTTCTTACAAAACCGATGGGAAATAGGTGATTTTTTTTTTTAATACCAGATTTTATTTTACAGGGATAGAAAGAAAAAAACGAGGCGTATGAGGTAAAAGTCCACCGTGGGTATGTAAGTCTTTTGTTTGAAAGAGTTTAAACCTCAAGTGGCTATGAAATGGGGCCTTAATCGCGATAAAATCTAGCCGAGATCATGTTTAGCGCTTAAAATCTCCTGAGACATCTACTTCTCGATTGTTTTCTGCGTAGGTAGAACCAGGCCATGCCGTAGGGTACGGAGCAAGCACGACATTATCCGAATTCCTAAACTCTTATAGCACGATACTTTGGGCCCGATTTAATACTCAGAAACATTCAAGTACAGTCGGACCCCAAGCATGATGCATTGCTCCTCCTCCTTCTCGCGCGCACGCGCAGTGGGGTGCGCGGAGACCGTGCGCACTGAATTCGCGATGCAAAGTTTAACCTCAAAGCTTCTGGAATCAGACACTGGGGTGTGGCTTAGCAAGTTCCTGTATCATCTCACCAAGTTTCCCCTAATCGAGGTTTATAACGTAAACATGTTCACAATCATCACATTTGGACATTGATCTGCAGATGTGAGAAAGAAATGTGGTTTTATTTCGAGACGTAGTTTGCTCAACCGCTGTGTGTGCATTGATTTTTTATTCTGAATCACGTTTTCGCGAAATAACAGCTTCAAGGTAACTGCTTCACGTTTTCGCCACCAGACGTCGTGCTGCTACATGTCGGATCCCAACTGCTGCAGGTAGACCCTCTTCACATACTAGCTATTTATGTATATTAGAATCGACCTACTCGGAGTAGTTCAAATTTCGCCACCAGGTGAAACCACACCCCCACTCAGGTCCGGGAACTCTGGTCGTGGGGGTGAAACCGTGAGTGAAGCCTGAAAGTTTCTTGAACTAGCCGCTGAAGTTGGGGCGCTGCGGTAGAGTAGTCAGTGATTCTATATAAACAATGTCTATAACCTAAAAACAGTAAAAACCTCGTCGTAAAGATAAGTGAGTGCAAATTGTTGCAAATATTTTGCGAGCATGCTCAAGATATTTCACCATACGCTCTACTTTAACACGTCAGACGAAGAATGCGCCAGTTTGTTTACGAGGAGAACTTCAAAGTGAAGAAAAAATTTGTTACCTCCCACATGCCGATAATTAATTTCGATCACTTATTGTTAAATTTGTAGTATAATTTATTAGAGACGTATCATGTTCTAATTCGAACGATTACAAATCTTATTAACCACCAATCATTGATGTTAGTTTCTATTCGGGATTGAATTCTGATTCCTTGCCTTCGATCTCCCAATAAACAGATATTTGAGGTTGTGTTTCTTCATTATCACAACCACTGCCTCCTCCCCACGGTCAGTTTCGGAAACTCTCCTCGACACACTAAGAGTTTCACCCCCAGTCCCCCACCAATAGCATCATGGTGTGACCAGGGCCTTTCGAGAAAAATGGGATACGTGAAGCTCAGTGCCAGATTCTGCCGCCAGTTGGCGTACCAGGGTTCGTTGGATCCTGATATAAGTGAAGCTTGTACACGTGGGTTCCTGATGTGATACAAAAAAGTAAAATAATCACCACGATGCGCGTGGGTATAAAAAATATGATCCTTATCGATAATCCCGTTGCTCTGGATACGGGTATAATTTCAATCTGTCTTTTTTCCCATTTTATTAGCGCGACCCGCGCCGATAGTCAGAATGAAAACCAACAAAATAGTAATTAGCATAATTGGATAATTGGTCGAGTTTGAGTTATAAGAGCTGAAGGCGTTTCACCATCGTCGAAAAAATATGACGTATGCGCACATGGAACCAGGAACACAGACGTTATTATTTATACTTCCGTCTGTTTGAAATTGATTATTGTTTCTACCGTGGTAAGAAAGAAGCTCGGAGATGTAGAGGCGGAATAATGTTCGTCTGATGAAAAAAAAGACTAGCCACAAGTTTATTTATTTATTCTTGGTGTTTGACAAAGCGCGGGCAATGAGTCGGTTTATTGCCCGTCCGGTTGCCAGGTGTAAGACGATATATATTCGTTAATTGTGGTTAATTACGACAAACTAGACCACCGAGAGGAGGTGAAATTAAGGGAAGCGCTTATCTCGTCTTGGTATTGAATCGCGTGGGGTGTTAATCGCACCAGATTACTTGAAAGGTTGCGCTTCTTGCTTATGGGCAGAGAAATCGATCGCCAATGACAAATTTCCGCATTTTTCTTTCGGATTTTAATTGCCCAACGATAAGCCGGATTGTAATAACGTCTGACGTTAATCGAGCCGGGAACAAACGAGCGTGAATAAGGTTCGCGGCTAGCTACCTTCAACCGGATTAATGATCTCGAATTAAAATCCAGTAGTATTATTAATGACCTACGTTTCTTTAATTGTACCGATTAATAAACACGGTTTCGTTTGGCCACATCGGTGTGTCACTCGATAAATGTTTCTGGCTACCGTAACGGCAGTCACATTATACCCTGCTTTAATTTTAAATCACGATCGTACGTTTCATTATTATCATTATTATTATTATTATCAATTTATTCACTCCGTTCCATTATCCTAGTTACAAATTATTTTCATTCCACTCCATCACTGTGAGTTTGCCACGAGTCTAGTTCAACTTGTCGTTCATACATGTTTTGAAGTCATTTCAATCAACCTGAAGAACATGGACATTTGATCAATTATATGATCGAATATATGATTTTTTCTCTCGCGAATCAATGGATTTGAATGAAATTTGGTACGATGAGGTTTTTTGGGCGACTGATCACGAATCTGAGGTCAGATTTGCAAAATTTACAATAGCGGATCCAATTTGCGGAAAAAAAAAACTCAACAAACATTCGAAATCTTATGAAAAATTGGTACTCGAAGGTCTTCTGAACCGCTGATAATATGTACCTATAATGGTTTTCGAATCGTGTGGCAAACGATATTCCCCCCAAAAAAAAAACGAAAATTATGAAATCTCGATAACGGATCCACAGATTCTCATGAAAATTCTGACCTGAAAGTTTTTTGGGTCACTGATGACGAATCCAAGGTCAAGTTCACAAAATTTGTGATGTTGGATCCATGAAATACTATAACAGAGTCATTTTCGAGTCTCTGTATTTGCAAAAATTGTTCTGACCAATTTTCTAGCCGATTGAAAAATGATTTCCAAAAATTGTGTCAGCAAAATAGAGACAACTTTGACAGCGAATAATTTCTGCGATGATCGGTAGTCGCGATGAGTTTCTTGACTTTCCGCATTCTATATGTGATAGTTTTTTGTAAATTTTTGTTGTTATTTTTTCCGTTTGGTTCGGGGGACCGATATTCTGTAATGTAAATGAAAAATTTAAATTGCGAAACCTTTAACTCCTTTGGGAGAGCTGCGCGCGCGCGGCAAAACCCGGATTTCTTTGTATGGGGAAAAAAAATATCTAAAATGCGCCAACAGTCAGAGCGAAATCCTTCAGACGTAGCTCGCTAGACTGAAGAGACAATGCCATTGTTTTTAGACTTCAAAGGACCGAACCGCCCGCAAGGTGGACCTTTGGGCTCGCCGTCGCCCCTAAATTCTTCTACGTCAGGCTCTCGCCGCTGCGGTGGTGTTTGCTCCGCAGAACCTCGACGTCGTACCGTCGAAAAGTCGGGATTTAATTTTCCAAAAAATCGCCCAAAAAAAGGGGTGCTCCAAAAATCCCAAAAGTACTTTTGAAAATTGATTAAAGAAAAGGAAAGGAATTGTGAGCTCGAAAGTGACTCGGGGAATTCGGCGCGGAGGGAATTCGCTATGGTAATTTAATGAAGCAAAGGGTAGAATCCATCAGAATACAAAATTCGGCGAGGAGATGAAAGGGGGAAAAGGGCCGGGCGGGGGGATTGGCGAAGCCGCCGCGGGCGGCCCGGTAATTGCTAGCGAGCGCGGTCCCCAATAAGCCCATATGCTCCGGCTGGTATCCCCGGCCCCGAACGGGCCCCGTGTATGTAAATGCGTATTGTCTTACTTGGTCGATAAAAAGACCTCCGCCGAGGTCCCGAGGTATACTGCATTACCGGCCATGCGGTATATTAGCCCTTTGATTTATACCGTATTCCCTTATATGCACCACAATGTTCCTACAAATGTATGCGCCTCGTGGGACGGACGGAAAAAACGCGAATTCTGATACGGATTTGGGATTTTGCACGTATTTTTATTATTTTTTTTTTCATTTCATGTATCAGTAGTTTGCAAGAAAATAATTAGGTCATACTTTTTATTTTCTCAATTTAAACAAAATTGAAGAAATTATACAACGGATCGAAAATTACTACGTTGTGACGTCACGCGTGCTAATGAATTATCTACATATAGCAAAAACGCTGGATTTTAATTGCCTGTAACTTTTGTGATTATGATTTTAGAATCTCGTGACGCGACTTGGGACTTCGACTTTGGGACTTGTTTGCTTTTTTGTTTTTCAAAATTAGCTACTTTTATGACATCAATAATTGTTCGCTGTTTCAGCTTCAATGCGGTTTTGTTATCTACTGGTATTATAGTTTCTCAGTTCATATATGGGCTTGAATGAAAAGTCAAACAATGCAGCAGAGCGCGGTGGTATCTAGCTCCGTACAATTTGCATGCTTCTGCCCCATACGGGAGTATCTCTCATCTATACCCTCGACAATTAATATTTACTTGACCGTACTTAAAGGGCATTCATTTGTTTAGAATAATTTTTACTCGTTTCCATAGGACAGAAGCTCGCAGCTGCAGCGAGATATCGATCTTCTTAACGATCAACCATAGAGGGATTTCGTAACTGAATAATGAGTAGAAAAATTCTACACGTAGAAAGGATGTGAAAACGAATTCTAGGCAGCACTTTTTTCACTGTGGAATACTAATTATTATGAATAAAAGTACTTTAGCACAGGATTGACACTGAAATAATGAAAGTACTTTTTGACAAGATTTCAATGATATATGTATCACATTTTACGGCACTAATAATAAAAAGGAGAGATTTTTTGTTGAAATATGATACTAATAAAAAAAACTATATCCGACAATTGCATTGAACATATGGAAGTACTTAATTCGAAGTAACTGATAACGGAGAATAATTTTTTTCAGAAAGATGAAACACATGAAAATAGTCGTTTTCCACAAGGCATTTATAGTAAAAGTACTTTTTTGAAAATGCTAAGAGTCGGTTTCTTCTAGTCAGATACTATTTATAACAAGTACTGTTCCCACAAATTCAAAAATTGAGAACACCTGTTTCAGTGAGATACTGACGTCGGAAGTAACTTTCTTGATTAGTCAATTAAAAGTACTTTTTTAACAGATCAAACAATAGAAAGTACTTTTACACAATTAGATACTAAAAGTACTTTCTAAATAACCGATAAAAACTACTTTTACGCTAGTTTCATTTTTTTCGTAAGCCAAATGATTAGTATTTTCTCTCTTGCAATAAGGTACTAAAGAAGCACTTTCCGTATCACCTTATAGAATGAAGTAGGTACTTAGCTCGGATTTTTTTTCTGTCCGCGTCGACCAACGATATAAAGTAATTCTTCCATCAAGATATGAAAGTAGAAAAGTATGTACTTTTCGAATGACCGATGAAAAGTACTTTTTGGTTACTATTTCACGTAACAACGGTGAAAAGTACTCCTTGCATTTGGGTATCAAACAAAAAGAAAAGTACTTTTCGAATGACCGACAAATTTGCATTTATTTCCAGACACAACTAATGAAAAGTACTTATTTGAAGCACCGTGATATTATAGCATTAGGTACTTTTTTGTGCATCGAGACAATAACAAGATAACACTATAGGAGTACTTTTCTCGAAGATACCAGTATCTGCAAGTACTTTGCAGATTGATACCATGACCAACGAGACACAACTAATGAAAAGTACTTATTTGAAGCACTGTGACACTAAAGTATCAAGTACTTTCTTGTGCATCGAGACAGTAACAAGATAACACTATAGGAGTACTTTTCTCGAAGATACCATTATCTACAAGTACTTTTCACACTGATACCATGAACAACGAGATACAACTAATGAAAAGTACTTATTTGAAGCACCGTGACACTATAGTATCAAGTACTTTCTTGTGCATCGAGACAGTAACAAGATGACACTATGGAAGTACTTTTCTCGAAGATACCACTATCTACAAGTACTTTTCACACTGATACCATGACCAACGAGACACAACTAATGAAAAGTACTTATTTGAAGCACTGTGACACTAAAGTATCAAGTACTTTCTTGTGCATCGAGACAGTGACAAGATAACACCATAGGAGTACTTTTCTCGAAGATACCACTATCTACAAGTACTTTTCACACTGATACCATGAACAAAGAGACACAACTAATGAAAAGTACTTATTTGAAGCACCGTGACACTATAGTATCAAGTACTTTCTTGTGCATCGAGACAGTGACAAGATAACACTATAGGAGTACTTTTCTCGAAGATACCATTATCTGCAAGTACTTTTCAGACTGATACCGTGATCAACGATGAATTTCTCATCAAGTACTTTACACCTAATATCGTGCATCATCCACCGTACGTCAAAATCCTCGCCTGGCTGTATTCCCGGTTTGGTGCAGGTGCTCGGAAGCGTCTAAGGAACGAGAGGATTTGTGGCGAATAGTTGGTAGGAGGTGGCGGGCGGCGGTAGCCTCATGGAGACCTCGTTATCGGTCCGGTGTTGATATATGGCGAGTATTGCTTCTCGATCCACGCCCTTCTTACCTCTTCCCTCCTTCCTCTCTAGCCTCTTGGGTCTCTTGCCTCTCGCCTGTTACCTCTTGCCTCTTGCCGACGAGCGATCCTTGTAGTTACGCACAACCGCTACCAGCTAGGCAGCTCTCAAGCGCTCAGCTCGGTCTCTGTACTCCATTGTTCTGACCGCGAACTGCGCGGACACGGAGAATCGCGAGCTGGCCTACCCTGACCATATATATATAATATACCTTATTATTATAAGACCAGGGAATATTAGAGAGACCTTGCCACGCCATGCCGGGTCAAGAAAGCTACTTGCTAAGCTCCCGCTACCGCCTGGTGCGAAATCGAGGATTATTTTCCTGGTTTTATAATATGTATAATAAACAGGCTGTCTATATAACCCAGAACCCCATTATCGAATGTAAAATATGCTCCTCTTTATAGCCCAGGGCAAAATTGTTGTGAAGAAAGAAGTCGAATTCAATTTATTTATCGCTCGTTACCCAAAGGCAAACTGGCAGGATGAAATAATGATGGTTTTCTTTTCACTGATTTATTAGAGTTTCACTATTTCGTTTACACTAACAGCTTCGATACCTGATCTGTCACATTCATCCACGATACAGACGTCTTTCGAAATGGTAATGAAAGAAAAAAACTGTATCAAGTCAGGCATCGAGGATGGTTTCGATAAGGATTCAAGTGTGAGAAGATTGGGGCCTGCTGGTCGTCGGCGTTTGACAGTCATCGGACAATAGAGTCTCGCTGGTGTTTTGATGAGTGAGTTGCGTATCGGGAATGGTAATAGCGGTTCGGATCATCTTTGGTAATGTTCTTCCGCATACAGAGCGGCTTATAGGGTTTTCGAGTCGGTTTCGAGGGCGCCCCAGGACCGTGATCCGGGACCTGTTCCCGTCCTATCCGCCGTCCTTCACAGTCATGCGGTAAAAAGCTCGCAGTGTTGGTTTAACCAGGCTCGCGGGTTATGATGAGAAATGTAATTTAAATTATCCACGCTTTTTGCCGGACCGTCCCAGAGGTAGGTAGAAACTTTTTCTTTTCTTTTATCCCACGTACGTTACAATGACTTGTGATGCCCCCTGGGAGGGAGAGAGGGAGAGGGAGAGGACCTACCAACGCCGAAGTTGAAAAAGCAACTGTACACTTTGATGCAGAAGAAACGGTATCGGTACGCAAAACACTGTAGAACGTCGTGAGATTGAAAGAACAAGACAAGAAACGAGGAGGAGGGACACCACAACCTGTTCCAGAGGAGAAATCGACTCGGGAAGTCATTAATCAATGGGAATCATCATGAAATCGTACGATATCAAACAACTGTCGGCATGATCATCAGAATTCTTTAAAACCATACTGTGGTCCCTACAACCAGTGAAACGGTTGACCTAACCTTTGAAACTGATCAAAAAAGGGAAGAAGCATCGAAATCCTTGAAGACTGCAAGCAGGGAAAAGGTTGACCTGACCTTTTATTGAATGAGGAATGAGGAGGATTGAACACAATCGAACCACAATCTGTCCTAATTAAGAGATTGATCCAAAAAGCCAAGAAGCATCGAAATCCTTGAAGACTGTAAGCTGGAGGGAAAAGGCTGACCTGCCCTTTTTTTGAATGAGGAATGAGGAGGATTGAACACAATCAAACCACAATACGTCGTAATGAAGAAATTGATCCAAAAGCCAAGAAGCATCGAAATCCTTGAAGACTGCAAGCAGGGATAAGGCTGACCTGACCTTTTTTTGAATTTGAGGAATGAGGAGGATTGAACACAATCGAACCACAATCTGTCCTAATGAAGAAACTGGTCCAAAAAGCCAAGAAATCTACAAGCAGGGAAAGAGTTGCTCCGTCGAGTTCCAAAGATAGACGCATTACTCTGAAAAAAACGTGAAAATAGGCCATCAGTTATGAGTATTGAAGTAATATCGCGTGAACACAGTGTTCTCAAATGTGTGATTACCAATTAATGACCACGGAGTCGAAGGTTCAAAGCACTAATTGGTACGCTGACGTAATATTTCTGAGGACGATGAACCATAATTACTGGTCTATACAGCACGAGGCCTACCGTTCGGCAAATCATCGCCACTTTTTTTGCACTGCTAGATCTGAATATGTGTGTTGGACAAAAATGATGGACGAGAACTGTATTTCAGAGGCAGGGTTATTAGCGGAACTTAAGGCCCTCCTTCGCCCTGAATCGGTTTGATAAATTGGTGAAAAGAGAAGAAACATTGAGGTAACGGATCATCGCGAAGAAGAAATGAATGAATGGATGGATGAATGAATGAATGAATGAATCGCGTGTGCGAGGGAGGAGTGCGAGGACTCTGGCGCCGCGATGCGAAGTTCCTAGTGACTCCACTGCGGGAGGAAGTCGAGTGAAGACTTCCTGTCCACCGTCTACGACTCTCTCTCATGTCCAACATTAACTATTATAATATCATCTCCTACCGGCTATGCCTACCAGTAAACTCGTTGTGGGAGAGTAAGCATTACTCACGTGTCCTCCTCTCGGCAACGTATTATGTGACCGGTTCAACTGAGGAAGAACTTCATTCAGTATTCTCGTTACAAACTACGTCGTATTCCATTCAGAAACGCGATTTCAATTTATATACAGGTGTATATACACATATACACTAACCTAGTTTACGTAACAACAGACGAAACCAACGCCTATTCCTCTCATCTGTAGAAGTTTACTCATTGATTGAAAATTGTAGGGAGAATGAAATCAGTCATCAATATGCTCTTGAACTACCTGTGTTCGTATGGGGTTTTTTGCCTTGTTGCTGCTTTTTCTGTCAAAAATGACAAGGTCTGAATGTAGTTCCAACAGAACACGTTAGCCTTGTAAATTGTAAACCGCCTGTAACATGTTAAATTTAACAGATCAAATTGTGGTAACATGTTTCAAATGTTACAATACCAGAGATTTCTTTTTGTAATTGAGTTTGACAATTATAAAACGCAAATTAGGCATAAGTTAGTCAAAGTTATAGTAATATTTCTGCAGTGAACTTTCTGGGACACGAAGAAGATGTTCAAATTGTTCAAAATGTCCAACTGTGGAGAATGTGTCATCCGCGCAGATCTAGTGCGCATGGTGTTCTTCGATAACCAATCAGCGCAGATGTCATCGAGTTTGCATGCGCAGTAGATCTGCGCGGATGACAAATTCCATACTCAAAGGAACTCACACTGTAAGTAACGTACTCCGAAATTGGTTCTACTTTCTATACTTTTGTAAAGAAATTTCTATTCTTTCTGTCGATAATTTTTCTCAATGCATTGTTTTAAACGAATTCAAGTTCAGAATATGAAAAATTGTAGGATATTCATTAATTTTCATACTTTTCGCTGTGGAGTCGAATAACTTCTACAATTCTGAATATTTTTCACCGAAACTTGGTGTGCTCGTTCAGTTTATTGTACTGAAAAATACAATCGGCAAGTTTCAAATACTTTTTCTCACACCCGTTCGCAAAATGCCACTTTTCATACCTCTTGAGCGGGCGCAAAACAGATCTTTTCGGCCCTCGGGCGGAAATGTGCTTTGCGCCCGCCTAAAGCGGGCGCAAACGACTCTTTTCCTGCCCTCGGGCGCAAAGTTCCGTTTTGCGCCCGCTCACTCGGTCTGAAAAGAGGCATTTTTGCAGACCAGGTGTTGAGAAAAAAATCGTGTGCAACACGGGCGCAAGGCTATTTTGGCGAGTGTGATTGCAGTACACTCGCCTTCGGCTCGTACTGCAAATTTCACACTCGAAAAATAGTGTTTTGCGCCCTTGATACACAATCTACTATTTCCCGCCTTTGGCTTTCAGGCGTGTTCTTTTCTCTTCGAGCCCAATTCTCTGAACTAATAAATCTCTAGTGGTACTGAAAAAAACGCACGTTTTTAATGCTATTCTAATGACGTTTCGTGACGACCGGTTGACGACCGGCGATGTCAAGTCTTGACAACCGGAATCGTTATTGTCTAGCGTGCGGGTTGTAATGATAATTAATACCGCGGTTGCTGTACACATAACACATGAGATTGAATAATGAGAAAAGAAGAACAAGAATGAAAAAAAAAACTACAATATTAATCTCAGAATCGGACACGCGCTTGGCACAGGCCGGGTTGCACCATCACGCAAGTTATATTCATTTATCGTATAGAGATCGCGAGGCATAAAGTAAACCGCGTAACACGGTTTAAATTCCGCAACCCCGCCTATATGATACTCTACTCGTGTCTAAGTAGTATGTGGACTACGCCGCCGCCGCCACCGCCACATCCGGTTCACGTATCCTAGCGTTTAGACTAGTAGATCGTCTCTCGACGACCATAACACATAATAATATCGTACAGAGATCGTTAACCGTGGTGCCTCTACGGTGGGCAGAAGCGGGGGGGTCGAACTGCACACGGCGCAAGTTTCCGCGCCGTGAAGAATCGTTAATAAAATTAATAAAATGACAGCGAGATAAACCAGGGCCCACGCAAAACTAAAACCGATCTCCTTATTATGCTCGTATCTTAACCGTACCTACTATACAAACAACATGCAAACTATATATTTAAAGGCGACATGACAGCGACACGTACAGCAAGTTCTACGATCGAATGTCCTTAATCGGTACTTTCAATCACTCGCGTTGCTTCATCTCCTTCTTCTCCTCATTCGCCAGCTACGAGACTGCTGGAGAAAAGATCGAAGTACTTTTATTTTCAATCGATTCGAAAAAGTTTATTCGTACCTTTCAATAGTTTTCAGAATTCTGAATTTGATGATGTTTCCCTCTTTTCTTCAAAATGTTGTGGAATTGGTGTGAATCATCCTTTTTCCAATACTTATTCGTTGTCCGAGCCGCTGGCCCAAATATTGACACTTGAGAATCAATCAGAACAAAAATCCTGATTTTTAAAGTTCGATCTTGCTTGTAACGAAAGCATCAGAGTCATTGAAAATATTCCCTGTTCTAGCGTTTTTTTGTTTTTTTTTTGCATTACGTTTTGATGATCTTTTGTTTCGTTGCATTTGGATCATTTGCAATGAAGATTTGGACGTTTATTATTGATCACCGTGTTCTTGCTGTACAAAATCGCGAACGATATTTTCTCATTTATTCCGCAACCGATGAGCCTCAGAATTCATGGCTATCTGGACTCACTGACGCAGTGGTGCTCAATCAGCGTGAACCTTTCGTGTGACGTATTTTCGTGACATTGGCTATCCAGAGAGAATTTTTCCTGGTGGGCAAATTGGAAATCGATCTTTCATTTGCGGACGGTCCTGAAAAATGAAAGTCTTCTGTCATCAAGTAGGGCTTGTTGACTTTGAGTTTGAAGATGATGGAACTGAGCAGCTAGGACCTTGGCATGCGCGAAAAAAGGCCCTAGGGCGGAAAGTTGAGGGGACTCTTGGCTTTTTCACTGTTCCGGCGTCTTTGCTCGTCACATCTAGGCTAGGAGAGAGAGGCTGATAAATCGCGATTTATATTCAGCCTGGAATCGGGTTGATCGGTTGGAGGATAGTAAATATCGTTGCTAATAAATAGTAAAATTGTAGGAGTGGCTGAGTTATGGTCGACTAGGATGCTTGTACAACCGCATGTCTTGTTCATGCGACGATAGAAATCTGATCGGTACGTATTAGAGACTTGGTTACAATGCTATTATTTCATTTAGTTTAGTTTGTTATATACCTGAGGTATAGGTTACACGCGAGTATTCACTAGTCAGCAGGCTTCTACCTATTAGCAGAACTGGCAGAGACACTGTTTGACACTAATGATTCCATTCCGCGCAACTGAACCGCTGTGCTAGGTGGTTTCTGGTAGATCCAGTATCTCAGATCCTTGTTCGAGCATTTTTTTTATTATCAAGTTCGATAATTATCATAACGCGCTTCGAGTATTCGCTCGTTCGTTTTCTGAATTTCATATACCATCGCCAGAGGGCGGCAATTATTGATCAACTCTTTTGAAAGTTCTGCACAAGCCAAACGCCGGAAGCGAACGCGCGTTAATTCTTATGCCAGAGTTTGAACTATTCTGACCTTTAATTAGCTCCTACAGACCGGGCAAAATTAACAGCTTCCGGCTGTTGAATGAATAAAATAGCAAACGTGAAAGAGCTTGTGAGCTAGACTATAACACCTAGAATAATCATCACCGTCGCAAATGCTGCGCACCTCACTCACGTGGCTCATGGCATAAAGTCGTAAGGGTCGAAGATTTGTGCTATTTTAGTGTGACAAGTTCTTTTTTTTCTTTGATTCAATTCTGTCAAAATGATTAAAACGTTCTACTGATTTGGAATATTGAATGAAAAGAGTCGTATGTTGATGGATACGACTGTTTGCTTTTCAATGGTCTTTTTTGCTACAATTTTCTCTTCCTTCAATAGACGGATAGAATAGAGTCTTCAAAAATTCAACAGGCAAATACGACCATCTGCTTCTTAGTTTTCCTTCTTATCAGTCAATTTGTTATTTTTCAAAGATTCCAAAGGCCAATACGACCATCTGCTTCTTAGTTTTCCGTCTTATCAATAGACTTCTGACTCTTCAAAAATTCCACAGGCCAATTCGGCCATCTGCTTCTTAGTTTTCCTTCTTATCAGTCAATTTGTTATTTTTCAAAGATTCCAAAGGCCAATACGACCATCTGCTTCTTAGTTTTCCGTCTTATCAATGGACTTCTGACTCTTCAAAAATTCCACAGGCCAATTCGGCCATCTGCTTCTTAGTTTTCCTTCTTATCAGTCAATTTGTTATTTTTCAAAGATTCCAAAGGCCAATACGACCATCTGCTTCTTAGTTTTCCGTCTTATCAATAGACTTCTGACTCTTCAAAAATTCCACAGGCCAATTCGGCCATCTGCTTCTTAGTTTTCCTTCTTATCAGTCAATTTGTTATTTTGCAAAAATTCCAGAGGCCAATACGACCTTATGCTTCTAAGTTTTCCGTCTTATCAATGGACTTCTGACTCTTTAAAAATTCCACAGGCTAATAAGACCATCTGCTTCTTAGTTTTCCGTCTTATCAATAGACTTTTGACTCTTCAAAAATTCCACAGGCTAATACGACCATCTGCTTCTTAGTTTTCCTTCTCATCAGTCAATTTGTTATTTTTCAAAAATTCCAAAGGCCAATACGACCATCTGCTTCTTAGGTTTCCGTCTTATCAATAGACTTCTGACTCTTCAAAAATTCCACAGGCCAATTCGGCCATCTGCTTCTTAGTTTTCTTTCTTATCAGTCAATTTGTTATTTTTCAAAGATTCCAAAGGCCAATACGACCATCTGCTTCTTAGGTTTCCGTCTTATCAATAGACTTCTGACTCTTTAAAAATTCCACAGGCTAATACGACCATCTGCTTCTTAGTTTTCCTTCTCATCAGTCAATTTGTTATTTTTCAAAAATTCCGAAGGCCAATACGACTATCTGCTTCTTAGTTTTCCGTCTTATCAATAGACTTCTGACGCTTCAAAAATTCTCAAATGCTAATACTTCTATACTGCTTCTTAGTTTTCCGTCTTGTTTCAATTTTACGACTATCTGCTTCTTAGTTTTCCGTCTTATCAATAGACTTCTGACGCTTCAAAAATTCTCAAATCAAATACGACTTTTGCTTCTACTAGTAAGTTTCCTCTTTTTCGTACCATTTTTATTTTGGATTTCAGAAGCAAATACGACCTTCTGTCTTGAAGTGTTCCTTCTGTGATATCAATTTTTCTGATTCTGCACGATTTTTATTGTTCATTCAGATTCTAGGAGAAGACGTTGGTTCCTGCCTTTGAGGTTTTCCTTTGTACTAATCAAATTTTATATTTTCCAATGTTCTTAACGGGGATACGACCTTTTATTTCCAGATTTCTTTTTTCCAATAAATTTTCTATTTCTGCCTCTTTTCCCGTTTCCTTTACACATTCGTCATCGATATTAAAGAATTTGCAGATTTCCACTATTACAAAAAGGAAAAAGTCGTGCAATTTCATCGACTACGACATTCCAGAATTAGTCGACATGACAGGATGATTGTTCCTTCAGCGAGATGCAAGAGGCTGTATTGACCTTCTAGTCTTAATCGACCAATTTTCAATGTCAACGTTTCCAAACGTGCTTAGAGCTTGTACAAAGAATAAAATCTACGATCTTCCGTTCTTAAAAATTGTGAAATATTCCTACCTTCTGCCATCAGATGCGTAGGATTACTTGCTGCATTAAAAGTCTGAAAAACTGTCCCAATATAAAGACCGAAATTTAAATCCAATCCCACGTAATTGGTCGATAAGATTGGGGTTCGGTAGCGATAATTTGAATAAATTTGAGAAGAAATCGGGTTCGATCGACGGTTTAATCGGATGAGCTTTTGGCTCCCGATGCCAGGAGGACCGAAGTGATTAAGATTATCGTTATTCAGGGTTATTTCCAAAACCTTTCGATTATCAATGGCTCCGATTGGACTCATCCTCCTCCGCACAGTGGCTGGTGGCTTTCGTTAGAAAACCGTGTAGTGGATACACGGCGGCCACGGCCGGTCTTAATTATTGCACGGATACGAGCACGGAGTCATGCCTCGGACGCAGACCTGCCCCAACGCAACCCAACATCCGTCACGGCGGTGATCCTAATTAAGTTACAGCTAATTAAGATCAAACTTTAATATACGCGCGCTCGTTATTACCTCTCTCAAATTAATTCCTTCGCTGTACTATCGAGGTCAGTCACGTCTCTTAGGTACTACCTTCGTACCTCGCGTTAATCTACCTTCTACCTATTCGCTACCGGTTACATGCGGACCCTCAGCCCTCGGTTAGAAGCAGATTTCAGTGGCTATCTAGCGAGTCAATCGAAATCGACTTTGTGAGACACTGTAAAAATTTGAGCTCGATCACTAAAATTGCGATTTCTGATTACTTCTCTCATTCGCAGCTGTCTCCTAATCAGGTAATTAAAAAAAATGAATCTGTGTTCCTCTGGATCTTTTTGATCTGCTACTGCCGTTCCTTTGGATGTGATACAAATGAGCTTTGGAGTATGGAGAATCAGTTGAATCACGTTGTACCCATCCCCTCAAACAGATCAAATGTGTTGAATTGTGATAACATTTTTCTTACAAGAGATGAGATCGAGGAGACCTCGCGATTTTCTAGAAAACTAGGAACTCATGATACGCCCTGATACCAAAAAACGATCATAAATTTCAGTGCACTGAACTTTATGCAGTCGATTGTGCGGGTATTTGGTGTATCGAGCATATTGTGTTTTTATATCGAATCAATCGATTGGTTAGATTAGGGGTATTACGAAATCCGATCTGGGTCGACTAATCTAATCTCTTGGTAATATTGCTTGTCTGTGAAAACTAACACGATCCAATTCAGCCATTCTTGACAGTTTCAATCGAATAAGTTCGGCCACAACGGCCTAATTCAAAATAATTTCAGAAAAGGTGATTTTTCACTCTTGAAATAGTCACGCCAAAGAATTTAGAGAGCATCAAATGGATACTGTCTTGTTCAATAACTGTGACAGTGTCACAAACCGGGTCTTTCTCTTTATATCGTGTCATTGAATTTTTCTCGAGAGTTGAGCTCCGCCCAACGCGACCGCGCATATCCCTGGATAGATAATAAATTATAAAATCAAGATCGTTATCCGTTATCTGTGATCTGCGGTGTCTGTTAAACCAAGCTAAAGCGCTGTGCTTACATTATCATTAGTGACTCGCGGAGCGGATCGCGCGAATCCCGTCCACGACTAGAAAGGACGTGTATAGAATAAAGACGCATTGGGATCTGCGGGGGAGGATCCTGAGCAATCGGTATCTTCGCGTTTCTTCAAACCCTTAATAAACTCGGCGATAAAACGGGCCGCGGTAATACGCCGCTAATTATTATAAGCGCAGAAAATAGAATGAGGAAGATTCCAGGGTGTGCGAGTATCGAGGTTATACACGTTACGGCACACGAGAGGGTCTCGTATACACGCAAAGAAACTGCACACACGCGTTTGCTTCGCAAGAAGAAAAGGAATAGCGTGCAACAAGGGGGAGGGGGGACCTACGTGTTCACTCTTCACTGTTCACTCCTCAACGTTATCCGTTTGCCCGACGTACGTCGTTGCGTTAACTCACCCGCGCGCGTTTACGGTGAGCGCTTGAAGTAATGGTGGCACACGCCGTTACCACACACCCACAAATACCCCGGGCTCCTTACAATAATTAACATGATTGCTATTATATTATCCCCATATACCAGGCATTATATATACCTATCCTCTGCCTTCCTTCCTTCCTCTTATACCCACCGCCGACGAGGCGTGCAAATCTTAAACGTCTAACGAACCTCTTCTTGTATTCGTTCACATTGACCGGCCACTCTGGCTCTGAGGCTATGTACAGTTCGACAATCAGCGCTACCAGTGGCAGCTCTGTGCTCTTTTGGACCAGGTCGACTTAAGTCAGGTTAGGTTAGGTTGGGTCATAGAAAAATTGTTAGGTTAAAGTAAAAAAAAAAAAAAAACATTAGGTTGGGTTGGGTTAGGTCAGAGAAAAAAAGGTTCGTTTGAAAAAAACGGGTTGGGTTGGGTTATATTAGGTTAGGTTAGGTTAGGTTAAAGTAAAAAAAAAAAACATTAGGTTGGGTTGGGTTAGGTCAGAGAAAAAAAGGTTCGTTTGAAAAAAAAAACGGGTTGGGTTGGGTTATATTAGGTTAGGTTAGGTTAGGTTAGGTTAGGTTAGGTTAGGTTAGGTTAGGTTAGGGATAGAAATAGGAAAGAATTAACGTGAATCTTTTTTTATTCCACTCCGTGCGTAAAGCGCTACTTTTCGCACACAAGCGTGCGTGTAATCGGACTTTACCCGCGTTTGTGATATAAAATTTTGTTCAATACAAGTGCGAAAGTTGTTTTTCTACTCGTGAGATTGTCATCTTCGCTTTGCTCGGGCGACAAACCTCCCACTCGTGCTAAAACAACCCTTTCGCACTTGTATCGAAATATACTATTACGGCACAGGGATTGAAAAATCACTTTTTGACGCCTGTTTTCGATCCGTAAATATCTATTCATAGATACTTTCGGTATAATTATCGAGATCGCATCCAAATTTCATTGACTAAAAAGAAAAAAAAGTCGACTTTCCGTTAAACGAACAATATTACACTGCCAAATAATTTGAGTTATGAAGCGACATAATTCGAAACTATAATATTACGAATAGTTTACACGCATCTGATGTCAAAATCACCTAAATCCATCCACTAATAAGACTGCAATCGACTCATAAGCAGAAGAAAGGAGGGAAGGAAGCCATGAGGGTAGCCAGTACCGAAACTCGCCACCATGAACGCTGACTCTTCCCAGTGGTCAGTCTCGAAGAAAACCGACGCTGATGTCCAAGATTCAGTTCGTCAGTCTTGTATCAGATTCAAGATAAACAAATGATGAAAAAACTGCTAAAAGCACGCGCTGGTCATCGTGCTGCATGTACGGTCCGGTGGTCGAGGCAAGACCGGGAGGGCATCATCGGCGACCCGCAATTCCCCCTTTTCCTTGGTTCGGTTCATATAGCCACAACGTCAACGGCCTTATATATATTGTTGGTTAGTTAATTTAATACCATCGAGTGAGCACTGATTGTGAGCTTGGGCGGAGCTCTTCCTCTACTTATGAACTGTGAATTACACGCCGAGCAGGTAGTACGGCACGCGATAACTCGGCTAGGCACTCGATCCCGTTTGATGATCGGCCTTATTCAAACAGAGACGAAGCGTGGATGTAATTTTCTTTATTGACGAACTACGGATGAAAGGACATCGCCATAAAGACGTGTTTCCTCCCCTTCGACCACACATGGCCGATTGTGTCTCTGTGGAAATAGTTGAAAACGTAACAAATGGTCGTTTTTTGGATCTCCATTTGCTCCACTTGTGACACATAAGGTGTTCCGATGAAAAAGGCTCGGTAGCAGCCTTTGTACTATGTGGACTGTTCCTTATAAGCGATTGTTCATGCTGTGGGGTGGCTCGCCGGTATCTGTATCTGTGCAAAACAGGTGGCGTAAACGTTCGACTACAACTGGAACCGCGATATATCCAAGTAGAGAGAAGCTGGAGAACAGGAGCCAAGTTAAGTAGCTCTACAAGTAGATAATTACCGCGGCCCAATATGCAACGCGATGCTAAAAACCGCGAGACAGTTGCACTGCAACGGAACAAGTGGGTACCGCGAGAAGTGGTCGGCCGTAGTGCTCACCGCGAGTGCCTTGAACACGTCGGTAGATTTTAACCAGATAACGGAATGGTATATGGGAGGTATGGATATAACGGATCGTATGGATAAAAGCATACCCTTTCATTCCCTTCTTTTCCTTTCATTTTATTTTCCACTTCAATTCTTCCCTTCACAAAACCCCCTTCACCCTCTTTCTCGCTCTCTCTCTCTCTCTCGCTCTTGGTTACAGAGTTTATAGTTTACTCTGCTTTGTATGGAACGATAAATAAATATGAAACGTAACCCCATCCGCGTTAAACTCCTTCGTTCCTTCATTTATGAATTACGTTCCTCATCCGCCGTGTTGACAACGTTTGTTAATGAAGTACGGATCCCAATTTTTGATCAGGTTTCGAGGGCTCAAAGCAGAAATTAAATGGAATCAAAATTGAAGATATCGCTGATAAGAATCCCTCAAAAGGATTGATTCGAAATCGCAATGAAGATGAAAAAATTGTTGTTGCAGTTCATCTTTTGAGCTTCTTTTCTTACATTTTGAGTTGAAATTTGGTTTGGATGATTGGACAGCATACAAATGTTATTAAAAATCAGTAGTGCCTAAGTGTCGATCGAGTCGTTCAGAAAAAGAGTTTCTCAAGTCTGAGAGATAATAGTTGGCGAGGTTAGAGCCTGCAAGTCCACAATGTAAAGCAGCCCCAGATGTCGGAAGATATGCACGCCTGTTCCGTAATTAATTACCCTTTCGATATTGCGGGAGCCTCGCATATACTTATGGACAGTATATTACCCCGCACACACTGAATCGAATACCAACACCAGGACGTCGTGACATTTGCGCAGGTGTGCGCCAAGGCGCCTACATGGAAGAAGTCAAGCCTCTGCGCATTCGCCGCAGTGAATGGGCAGCTTTTTGCTTCTCTTCTCCTCGTCCTTTTCTCCTCTTCTTTTTCTTCGATATTAACTCCGACCGTTTGCGAGAAAATCGAAAGTGAAGTGGCTCAAATTTGTCCTGATAAGATTATACGTATAAAGCAGTACAGCGTGATTCAACAAATTCTCTAAACTTCATTACACATCGAAAAATGGACTTTTCTTAAATCCCTTGTCGTAAGGTTTGAGGCACAGGGTTGATTCGATTGTCTCTCTCATTTTCTTCGAAGAGCAATTCTTCAATTCTTCATCATCCGAATGAGGGAAACTGAGAAAAAAAATTCCTGTGACAAGTTATGGTCGGTTATCGAAATTTAGCGACAATATCGACGGCCGCTATTAATATTGTCTTATGTTTTCGTTTCCATTTGGAAAAGACCTATCTGAAAATGGCTCGGGGTAAAAGACTTAAGTCCTGTGTATAAGCATAGGAGATAAGTCTTTTACCCCGAGCCATTTTCAGATAGGTCTTTTCCAAATGGAAACGAAAACATAAGACAATATTAATAGCGGCCGTCGATATAGTCACTATTTTGCTGATAACTTGATCCAAAAATTTTCTTTTTCAATTTCCCTCATTTATACGATGAAGGATTGCTCTCTGAAGAAAATGAGAAGTCGAGAGACATAATCGGATCAACCGTGTGTCTGAAACCTTACGACAAGTGATTTTTGAAAAATTCAATTTTCGATGTGTAATGAAATTTGGATAAGAGTCCCCTTAAATACATGAGGACCCTTTTTTTCCGGGTTCAGACCTCGGACACTGCGACGGTAGAAACGGAGTCGAAGCAGCCGGGTTGGGTATTGCGCGTTATGCAAAGTAGCAGGCAGCAGCTCGGCCTCATGGGTTATGTGCGTCTGCTGATTTTCCTCTCATGTGCGTTGGTCAACAGTTTCATGTGCCCGGTTGTATTGGGTCGGTTGAATCGTGCTCTGGACGCGTTATCTCAGGAAACTGTGTTAAACTATGTTCTAAGGATGTAAGAGGCGCGTTCCCGTACCGCAGTTGCGGAGTACGCTGTCTCTAACACACCGCATGCAGAACCGCGACGACGATAATTATCGAGGAAAATTTTTAATTTTCCAACCATTGCACTGCATACTATATCCGAGGAATTTATTCCACAGCACGTGGTCTTTCTCGGGGCATGAAACCTTTCAGAACTACGTATTTACGTAACGTATAGGCATAACCATGGTTAATTAATTCAACGAGGCGGACTCACTACCACGTGGCTCTACAAATAACAAGTTATAAGATAAAGAGAATAAACGATCTTCGGATCCTCTGGACTTGAGCTAGAATTTTAACAAGGAGATTCTTTCTCTTCGGACAATCTAACCCTTCGTAAGACCTCATAGAATTACATTAAACTTCACGAGACTTCATCAGATTTCACTTTATAAGACTTGACTTTGTGAAACTTCAGTTTTCATTTACTTTAGAGATCCTCATCGATTTTAAAAGTCCTGGAAAAATACCTAATAGACTTCATATTTCAGGGAATATAATGAAATTTCACGAGACTTGACAAGATTTATCAATATTCTATAGGACTTTGTGGGACTTTAGAGATTTGCGAAGAAATGTAAGATTCTACAAGATTGTAAAGGACTTAATTAAATTTCTCTAGATTATATGGGTCTATAAATCGTTGTGGGACTCCATAAAACTTAACGAGACTTCGTACGACTTCACGGGAATTTCTAAGATTGCAAAAGTTTTGAAGAGACTGCATAGAATTTAATAAGACTTCGTGAAACTACTTCAAAAAATAATTTCAACTTCAATGACTTTATGAAATTTCGTGAAACTTTTCAATTTTTCAACAAACTTCGAGGGACTTCGAGGGACTTCAGGGATTTGAAAAGATATCGAAGGGTTTGAAAGACGTTACATGATACTTTATGAAATAAAAAAATAAGATGGAATCATAAGGCGTCCTAAAACTTGACAAGACTTCATGTGACATCCAAGAATTCTATAGATTATGAAAAATCTTTTCAAACTTCAAACTTTCAAGACTTCAAACGATTTCAAGGCGCATTATGTAAATTCATAAGACTTTCAAGCACGGTAAAATGTATCACAAAACTTTCGATGCTGAATAGAAGAAAGCACCAGTTATCTATAGAATTTACAAAAAGTCTTGTAGATCGAAGTAAGCGCCTCGTAAATTTTAGACCGCCTGACTGAAACCTTTCGGGTAAAATTAATTTTTTTTTGTAATGAGCATAATCAGATTGGCTGAATGACCTTCGTTATCGGTTCGTCGCATTATCTGCACATAATATAGCGAAAATTGTTATGGGTCGAATACTCGAAGCTTGCGCACGTAGTAAAGAAGTTAAGAATGACTCCGAGTATTCCGCATATAGTCATTCATAACGAGTATCCGTTTGATCGTGTCACAATTACCGGTGTACAAATTGCCCGTCAATTTCACAAATTGCAGGTTTACAGAATGAAATCTTACAATCTGGATCCTCGTGCTCGACGCGGCATACGGCTACGGCTACGGCTACGGGCTGCGGAAGGTTCCGCGCTGCGCAGTGGGTATAGAAACGTCGTTATAAGTACGTGGTAGTATCCTCTCCGCTATAATCCCGATCGAACGGTACATACACTGTTTACCCGTAAATACCAGCCTCGCATGTATCCTTCGTACTTCTATCCACTCAGACCCAAGGTCGCCGCGTACTCGGTGCAACGTTCTCCAATATCCCTGCGAGACTCATCAATGGAGATGATTCGAGGCTGATGGCCCTCGCGGGATCATCGAGGCGGTCCCGGTCCCGTTTTGCGCGTGATAGAATATCGAAAAGCTACGTTCCGCGGCTGCGTTCGCGTTACGTCATACCGAAAGGCTTTTAAGTAATTGCGTAATATCACCGATGACCCGCGGAGTGATTTATGGCTCGAACGAGTTTCCGTTAATGGTTTGCACGCGGAGAACACTACTTTATACCGACGGACGTTGGTATTTGACGAGGCGATTTCATAGGTCGATGGCAATTAAAATTTGAGCTCGTACCAAAGAGACACGTGATCGGACCACGCACTTAATTGGCGAAGCATTCAATATTGTTGGAACCAATTTGCCAGCTTTGATCTGCTACAGAGAGGCTATTCGTAATCCCGCTCAAATCGGGGGAGCATTTTTTCTTCAAGTGTGTTTCATCGCACGCTATCACATATCGCATTCTCCTGATCCATTATATCCGGAGCCGCATCGATAGTGGATCAATACCACCGAAGGCAAACATCTGGGAGAACATTGCGGGTGACCTCTGGAGTATAGACGAGTTGATGTTGATCGATAGGTTCCAACTGACCTCGAGAGCGGACCGCGATCTCTTCTCTTCAATTTTCTCTCTCCTTTCATCCTCCCATAGGGTACACAGGATGCTGCCAAGATCGTCTATACCTACTCTCATCAAGAACGGTATCTGCAGCGTTTCGCATCCGTCTTTGCTAATCAAACTCATCTTCTGCTATGAATTAGACGAATTACTCGTTCTCACACCCATAACTTATACACCATCCGATATAGAAACTGACTTCTAATCGGGGAAACCAATCCAGGACCCCACTAGGGCCCTCTCAGAATCGAAAGCTATTAGAAGTTGACTTCCGAATGGGGAAAACTATCCAGGGCCCCACTAGGGCCCTTTCAGAATCGGAGGCTATTAGAAATTGACTTCTAAATAGGGAAAACTATCCAGGGCCCCACTAGAGCCCTTTCAGAATCGGAGGCTATTAGAAATTGACTTCCAAATGGGGAAAACTGTCCAGGGCCCCACTAGGGCCCTCTCAGAATCGAAAGCTATTAGAAGTTGACTTCCAAATGGGGAAAACTATCCAGGGCCCACTAGGGCCCTTTCAGAATCGGAGGCTATTAGAAATTGACTTCAAATGGGGAAAACTGTCCAGGACTCCACTAAGGCCCTCCCAGAATTGGAAGGTATTAGAAGTTGACTTCCAGATGGCGAAAAGTATTCAGGGCCCCACTAGGGCCCTTTCAGAATCGGAGGCTATTAGAAATTGACTTCTAAATAGGGAAAACTATCCAGGGCCCCACTAGAGCCCTTTCAGAATCGGAGGCTATTAGAAATTGACTTCCAAATGGGGAAAACTATCCAGGGCCCCACTAGGGCCCTTCCAGAATCGGAGGCTATTAGAAATTGACTTCCAAATGGGGAAAACTATCCAGAGCCTCACTAAGGCCCTCCCAGAATTGGAAGGTATTAGCAATTGACTTCCAAATGAGGAAAACTATCCAGGGCCCCACTAGGGCCCTTCCAGAATCGGAGGCTATTAGAAATTGACTTCCAATTAGGCAAAACTGTCCAGGACTCCACTAAGGCCCTCCCAGAATTGGAAGGTATTAGAAGTTGACTTCCAGATGGCGAAAAGTATTCAGGGCCCCACGAGGGCCCTCCCAGAATCGGAGGCTATTAGAAATTGACTTCTAAATAGGGAAAACTATCCAGGGCCCCACTAGAGCCCTTTCAGAATCGGAGGCTATTAGAAATTGACTTCCAAATGGGGAAAACTGTCCAGGGCCCCACTAGGGCCCTCTCAGAATCGAAAGCTATTAGAAGTTGACTTCCAAATGGGGAAAACTATCCAGGGCCCCACTAGGGCCCTTCCAGAATCGGAGGCTATTAGAAATTGACTTACAAATGGGGAAACCTATCCAGGTCCCTTGTACAGCTTTTCCAGAAAGATCACGTCTTATCCGATTCGGGGCGAGCGTGACGTCTCTAGGAGGGCCCTAGTAAGGCCCCAGATAGTTTTCCCCATTTCTGCCGATCAAGCTGATCTATGTATCCGATCGTTGTAGACTCTGGACTTTTTCTATCTTCAGTTTGTTTTTTAAATAGGTAATGAGATGCATCAATTGGTGAAAATTATATTGTATAATAAAAATATCTGAGATTACAAAAGTTCACCGTTTTTCGTTTCGGCATGATATTGTTGGCTTCGTGGTGGTACTTTATAGCTGCTTGCCTACGCTAAATAATACACAACCAGGCAAGAGGAAGTCGTACATAAAGATACGCGGTTCAATGCACACTGAGCTTTTTCACTGTAGCTTGGCTAGGATATTGAATTTATGAAATCTGTGATAGTGCAATATTTACGTTACATACTCACGGTGGGGAGAATGAAAACCTTTTCTTCATCGAAAAATGTCCGTGCATATTTTGTGATACAGTGAGAAGTTTTGAAGAGGATAATTTAGCACCTTGGTTATTTGGATATGAATGAACGAAGCTGCGAGTAAGACGTGGGTCTAATAATGATTGTAAATAGGAGTGGTTTGAGGCCTCAGAAAATTAAGTTATTCCAATGCATAATCTAAGCCCGAGTAATTGTGAGATGGGGGATTTTAATCGATGTTTTAACAGCGTTTATGTTATAGACACCGTGGCTACTGGAATCGAGCAATAAATCCATAATTTATATCCATCGAGTGCTGCAGCAATGATGCGATTTATTCAATAGCTTATACCCCGTTACTTAATTGCTTGTTAAACGAAATAACCTCAAGTATACCGGTCCGGGTATCCCTCGACTATCTCGACGGATACGATCGTATTATACGGGACGATTGAGACCGCGAGAAATATTTTTATCGATTAATTTCGAATTCTTTACAAACTCCATAAACGTATAAAATATTCTGAGGAATTCCGGTCGCGGTAACCTCCGCGACCTCTATGCGTTGATTTCTACATTTTCTACTATATCCACTTCTCACGATATCGAATCAAATAATTTATCGATGTTCGACAATTTTTTTTTTCCCTCAGGGGGACCAGATACAAAATCAAAAATATTCTAGTTTTGACTTCACTTGACCTCAAGAAAATATTGAGCAAAACCACACACAGACTCTTACTATGGGTAGTTATGGCCTGAACTAAGATCTTTTAGTTATTCAAGGAATTTTTAGTAATATGATATTTCTAGGGACTCTTTCGTCTTTTTATCGCTTATTTAGAACACTTTTGTTTTTATATAACTTACGAACTCTGGTTCAGACTCGAAAAACCTTAGTTTGGGGTAAAACTGATGATAGAAAGAGCGTGTTCGCTGAATTTCAGCAAAATTGGACGAGTGGTTTCAAGGTCATCGTGCAAGGTTAACGTGTTCAGTAAGCAGAAATTTCAGTCTGAGATATGCAAGGCAAAAGTTGGGCCTTATCTACTAGGCCTATACTTTTCATCAATACTTCAACTTCCATTTTGTCAGTATCACTCACTTTTCCTCCGAATCGAGCTCGAAATGTTCGAAAAAGAAGAAAATGATCGAAAGTTCTTATTTTACCTTATCTTATGGTGAAAAATTCAATGGTCAGTGTCTTTCTGACCTTTTTATGACTGAAAATTCAGTGTCCTGTTCTTTTTTTACCTTTTCATGACCAGGAATTCAATGAACAGTCTTTGTTTTGCCTTTTTGAGGTCGAAAATTCAATGGTCAGTGTCTTTCTGACCTTTTTATAACTGAAAATCCAGTGTTCTGTACTTTTCTGACCTTTTGATGACCAGGAATTCAATGAACAGTCTTTGTTTTGCCTTTTTGAGGTCGAAAATTCAATAGTCAGTGTCTTTCTGACCTTTTTGTGACTGGCAATCCAGTGTTCTGTACTTTTCTGACCTTTTGATGACCAGGAATTCAATGAACAGTCTTTGTTTTGCCTTTTTGAGGTCGAAAATTCAATGGTCAGTGTCTTTCTGACCTTTATCACTCTGAAAATTCAGTGTTCTGTTCTTTTTACACCCTTTTTTAATGACCAGAATTCAATGAACAGTCTTGCTTTGCCTTTTTGAGGTCGTAAATATTCAATGTTCAGGGTCTTTTCTGATCTATGACTGAAAATTCAGTGTTCTGTACTTTCTAACTTTGATGACCAGGAATTCAATGAACAGTCTTTTTCATCTTTGAGGTCAAAATCAATGGCCAGTGTCTTTCGGACCCTTATCGCTTAAAAATTCAGTGTTCTGTACTTTTCTGACCTTTTGATGACCAGGAATTCAATGAACAGTCTTTGTTTTGCCTTTTTGAGGTCGAAAATTCAATGGTCAGTGTCTTTCTGATCTTTTTATGACTGAAAATTCAGTGTTCTGTACTATTCTGACCTTTTGATGACCAGAAATTCAATGAACAGTCTTTCTTTTGCCTTTTTGAGGTCAAAAATTCGATGGTCAGTGTCTTTCTGATCCTTTTATCACTGAAAATTCAGTGTTCTGTTCTTTTTTGACCTTTTAATGACCAGGAATTCAATCAACAGTCTTTGTTTTGCCTTTTTAAGGTCAAAAATTCAATGGTCAGTGTCTTTCTGACCTTTTCATGACTCAAAATTCAGTGTTCTGTCCTGTTTTTACCTTCTCATGACCAGGAATTCAATGAACAGTCTTTGTTGTGCCTTTTTAAGGTCAAAAATTCAATGGTCAGTGTCTTTCTGACCTTTTTATCACTGAAAATTGAGTGTTCTATTTTTTTTTCGACCTTTTCATGACCAGGAATTTAATTGGCAGTCTTTGTTCCACCTCTTTAAGGTCAAAAATTCGATGGTCAGTGTCTTTCTGACCTTCTTACGATTGAGAATCCAGTGTTCTGTTCTGTTCTTTACCTTTTCATGACCAATAATTCAATAATCAATCTTTGATTCATGTTTGCATGATCAAAAATTTGATGATCAATATTTTCTCGACCTCTGATAAATTCCCATAAATTTTCAATATACTTTTTTTTATTTCAGGACCGAAGATTGAGTGTTCTATTTTTCTTTGACCTTATCATTGCCAGGAATTCAACGATCGGTTTTTGTTCTACGATTTTAAGGTCGCTGATCCAACGGCAAGAACACAGCGTCTGAACAAAATGTCAAATTTTAGGAAGTGGAAAAGGGCGATCGGTTCCCCCAACGTCAAAAAAACGAGGGGAACGTTTGTCTCCACGGCAAAGTGGTCGAAAAAAAAGGTTCGAACGGCAGAGGCGAGGCGCAGGACGACGATGGGAATGAGGCATCGAGGCATCATCAATGACAGCGTCGTTCGGTCGTTTCCCAGAGCGTTCTGCACCGGTGTATATCGTTCCGCAGCGACCCGACGTCCTGATCGCTTCGCTGACCGCGGTGAGGTCCAACGACTTTTTACTCCGGCGGTCCATGTAGGGGAAAAGATGCGAACGAACGACGGGGACGGACCCACGAAGCTCGAACAAGGGCCCCAATCGGGCTCGGACTGGGGCTTAGCCTCGGGCCCCAAAAGGGAGGAAGAGTCGAACCGACGACGGATGCCTCGAGGATCTGATTTTTATTCAAGACCATAATCATTAAACAATCGTACAATAGATTGTAAAAAAGGGAATTTCTCGACCGGAGGTAAGGAAGAAAAAGAAACGAGCAGTAAAATTACTGTCCGAAGAAAATATCGGAATTTTTTCTCCTTCTTCTCGTTTCTTCGTAATTGACGATATTCCTTGATTTTGATAATTGGTTAGATTTCAATTTCACGTTTATTTACTTATTTGATTTTTTTCAATCAGATTGAGCGACGCGTTCTTAACCTTAGTTTAGACTTTAGAGTCACTTTCGAATCGACTTATACCGGACGAAGAAGGTAATCCATCGACAGGACTGGTTTCAAACGAAACGACTGTGTGAGACCGGAGAGCCGCGAGGCGGTGATATTTATACGAAGAGGCGTACGTAAGGCTCCACTAATTTACTTTCAAATAAAAATCATTCCGCCTTTTAGCCAGGGTTCGGTTGCTTTTATGAATTAAGTAGGTGCATATACGAGCCACGAGATAAACGAGCCCCTCTCATTCTTGCCTTATTACTTTTTTCTTTTCTCCACGTTTAACCAATTCTTCTCGTAACCCCCTGACAACCAGTTACGTAATTATTACGTTATAATTGATAAATTATTCAAATATCGAACTATGTTCGAGAGACTCGAATCCTTATTAATCGAACCCGAAAATGGTGGTGCGGTAAAAGTGAATTAAACGTAACTTTCGATAGGCTAATGATTCTTGGTCGGTCCAGGGTAATGATTCCTAAGCCAGGTTTGAGTTTCGTCAATTTTCATCATTTTAACCGCTTGGTCCAGTTTAGCTCGGAGCTAGATTCACAGTTCGACCCATAGATATCTGCCCTCGATCATTGATCATGAGTACCTACTACTGTATGAAGTATGAGTCTGGCTCATGGAGAATCTCTACCGCCTGTCAGATGCACGAGATCAGTAACTGGCCCCTCGTAATTGATTAAGTTTATCGTTAAAGAGCTCTCATGTAGGCTTGTATATAGACTCTGTCTTTATTTTTTTCGGCCTGTTTGTCAGAATCATACATTTACACCGATCAAAAAGTCACTGATTTCAAATTTCCCTACTATTGTCCTAATTCAATGGCAATATATCGATGCGAAGTTGTCTCCAAACCATTCAAATGATCCCCTCCTAGATTTTTGAGTACCCACTCGCCTGGTAGCAAAGAAAAACAGATTTTGCAGTTTTTTGGAATTTCGATGTCTCGAAAACTGCTAGATCGATTGGATAGAAATTTGGAGGATATTTTTCTGGCTTCCGAATGGAGCTTCTCATTCATTTTCGTCATGAAATGACTTGTTCCTAGATTTTTGAGTACCCACTCGGCTGGTGATGACAGAAAACAAAAGAAGAACGGTCTTTTTGGAATCAGGATATCTCGAAAACTCCTGAACCGATTGGAACGAAATTTTGAGGGAATTCTCCCGGCTGCTGAATGGAGCTTCTCGTTCATTTTCGTCATGAAATGACTTGTTCCTAGATTTTTGAGTACCCACTCGGCTGGTGATGACAGAAAACAAAAGAAGAACGGTCTTTTTGGAATCAGGATATCTAAAAAACTGCTGAACCGATCGGATCGAAATTTGGAGGTCATATTCCCAGCTTCTGAATAAAGCTGCTGATCAAATCTCGTCACAATCGACGAACCGGAAGTGAGTCTGTCAATATTCGTTCGAAGAACGTTCCGAACGACTTCTCGGGCAACTCTCTAGTTCACGTCAATCACGAAAAGAACCGAGTGTATAAAAACCTGTTGACGAAATCCAAATTTTATAGTGCTCATCAATTCCTGAGTACTCTGTAAACGAACCAGCGTCATGAATATTCATACTATTCACGATCCCGGCAACGTTGTACAGATATGAGTGTCGGAAGGGTCCCATCTGTTGACTGTTTGCCTCT
This sequence comes from Euura lappo, assembly GCA_018257835.1. Taxonomy (NCBI): domain Eukaryota; kingdom Metazoa; phylum Arthropoda; class Insecta; order Hymenoptera; family Tenthredinidae; genus Euura; species Euura lappo. The sequence continues at coordinate 130,912 of JAEUYN010001653.1, forward strand.
CAACCGAGGTGGACAGACGTTGCATGAGAGTCGAGAGTCGAGAAACGGTAACGGCTATTACGTCGCGATGACAGTGTAGAGAATAAAAAAAGGTGCGTGAGCACCGACCACTAATCAAATCTGAATAACCCCCGGAATAATTCCAAGTCAGAAGTACAGCGTGGTGTCACTCATGAATCGTCCGTGACCATGGGCCGCAGGACGGCTAGATCCCGGATATCAAATGACCATTTACGCAAACTAATGGACAATTTCTCCAGGTAAAGGTCCATAAAGAAAAGCGACACCGGATCCTAAAGATCCGGACAGGACCATCACGTGTTCGAAGGCAGTTTGGTGTGGAATTACCAAAACCATCAACGCCCAAGATGATATTTATCCCAATGGGAAATTCCGGGTTCCACGACCGAGGTGGGAAATCGAAAATACTCGATTAGCCGTGATAATCCAAGACTTATGATAAAACTTACAAGACGTCCCGTCGCATCACCTGTCCACCAGACTTTCCACTTCGATCACGACCTTGACTAGAAAGCAAGGTGTTTCTCGGCGGTCGCGTGGCTCTCTAGAGTCCGCTATCGAGTCTCCGATGACATGAGGTTCATTAAAAATGATCCGAGAACGAGAATACCCGAAATCCCCGAACCGGCTATTGATCCGACGGGCGTGAAACCGTGATTACGTAAAAAGCTGGAATTGAGACGATTTTACAGAATCGGTCGTTTTCATGGGCTATTTCGAATCAAACCCCCATTCGATGTTTTGTGTTCCTGCACTAGCTGGAAGCAGCTGTTACACCGCATCAAACCGAGCTGGCCGGCACGGTGAACGAGAAAACAAACACAGAAGTAGAGAATGAGAAAAGAAAAAAAATTATCCTTTGACCATAGAAAACCTCCGCAGCACGTAAACGTGACGCTTCCCGACGATGCGTTCACAGCTGGGCGCGTTTCTTGCACTGTTAATGTAGCCACTTTGCCATAAAACGGGACAGGAAACGCGGGATTTAAAATACCTTTTTTTAAGCCTGTGGAACTTTGAATCGAAACGAAAAAACATCATTTGATTAGAAAAAAAAAGTTCGAGACCCAGTAATCTTCGCGAAGGTCCTCAGAGGTTCGCCCATCTCTTTCTTCCACGAAGAAGAGAGCGAGGCAAGAGGAACGTGGCGGGTAGTCGCGGGTTAGCTCGCGTGTTGCCTGCAGCTACCTCAGAGGCAGCTGCCTCTGGACCCTCTCTTCGCTCTTCCTCTCCGGCTCCTCCGGCTCCTCCGGCTCGACTCTTCGACTCCTTGGCGGCCCGGGTGCCCCAGGCGCTACGCTATCCGTGGCCCCGGCCACCCTTCTACCTGACACGGTCTCTCAAACAGTCTAGAAACTATTGACCGAGCCACTGGTGCTGTTTGATTTGTGATCTTACGCCGGCACCTCGCGTTCCTCGCGTTCCTCACCGTATATTGCGAGCGGTTCTATACGAAATGAGAATATCAACGCCCCTCGAAATAATATCCAAAGGCGTTCTTGTCGTTCTTGTAATTATGATTGTTTCGTAATTAGTTGGTATTGATGATTGATGAGGAGATTCTTTTTATCCGCATGAGATTCTGGTGTCAGTTCGGAAGCTCCGAGGCAACGGAGTCCGAGTTTCAAGTACCGTATTACCTGGTTCTTGAGTGGTTGGTCAAAATCATCGCCACTAGAAGCGGCATACCGGTTGCCGGAGGTGCACGACTTTTTAAAATTAAATTCCCGGAGTCAAAGGTCGTCCCGCACTTGCCCGAGGATCGTGGTCTGTGGGTTGTGGTCTTACCTCAAAGCTAGTTATCCGTGTATTAAACTAGGATTGGTATGTGCCCCGCGCATCTGGTGCGCTGTTACTGTTGCATTTATGCTCCTCTCGGCTCTATCGCCTTTTTCCTTTCACATAATCTACCTATATTATAACCGACCGAATATGGTACAGTTTCTATTCACCAGGCACCTAAGGTTTTATCCGCGAAAAACCCTCGGTTTGAACTCCATACGGCTATCTGTATCATAGCGTTAAATATACACAGCATAAACGAGAGAAGAGAATCGCGGTGGTTAGCTAAGACCAGCTGGACGACGTAAGGACTTTCCGTTCAGTCACATCTTACATCTTGGTTTATGGCTAAGTTTACACGTGAAACAAAAAGAGAAAGAAAGTCACGGAGTGTGCTAATGTACAGGGACAGCACCATCTTTCATTCATATTTACAAGATTTTTTTTTTCAGATTCACAAAAGTCTGGTAAGATTCACTAAACTCACGGTAAAGATGAGAGGCCAAGAAACTTGTTGAAAAAATGTCAAAACCTTAGGAAATAAGATTTTATCATAAGATTCGGAAAAAATGGTGATAAGATCCACTAAAATTATGGTAAGATTCACAAAACCTCAGGAAATAAGAATATATCATAAGATTCGGAAAAAATGGTGATAAGATCCACAAAACTTATGGTAAGATTCACAAAGCCTTAGGAAATAAGTTCTTATCATAAGATTCGGAAGAATGGTGATAAGATCCACAAAAGTTATGGTAAGATTCAGAAAAACTTAGGAAATAAAACGTTATCATAAGATTTCGGACAAAATGGTGATAAGATCCACAAAACTTATGGTACGATTCACAAAGCCTTAGGAAAAAGATGTTATCATAAGATTTGAAAAAAATGGTGATAATATCCACAAAACTTATGGTAAGATTCAGAAAACCTTAGGAAATAAAACGTTATCATAAGATTCGGACAAAATGGTGATAAGATCCACAAAACTTATGGTAAGATTCAGAAAACCTTAGGAAATAAAACGTTATCATAAGATTCGGACAAAATGGTGATAAGATCCACAAAACTTACGGTACGATTCACAAAGCCTTAGGAAATAAGATGTTATCATAAGATTTGAAAAAAATGGTGATAATATCCACAAAACTTATGGTAAGATTCAGAAAACCTTAGGAAATAAGATTTTATCATAAGATTCGGACAAAATGGTGATAATATCCACAAAACTTATGGTAAGATTCAGAAAACCTTAGGAAATAAGATGTTATCATAAGATTCGGACAAAATGGTGATAATATCCACAAA